>CM045749.1:29254228-29274228 GCA_024760905.1 Plotosus lineatus | reverse complement strand
CACCAATAGGCGAGGTATCGGAGTGGTTTTGGTATTTTAGTACAAAGCTGAAACCAGAACTTTTTAACCACAGTCACTTTCTCACTATTATTTCTTCCATCATCAGAATCATAAGCACTACATTCACAAATACTGAATAAAGTCTGACCAGCATCTTCTGGGTGATTTCCTAGCTCCAGATCTGAGCCTTCCTCATCCTCATCATCATCAATGCCAGCCTGACGATCTTCATCGCCTTCATCCACAGGTAGAGCAGAGTAGTTATCCAGATCAATACGTGGAAGAGACTGAAAGAGAAGATGATGAGTCACATAGAAGAAATCAGAGATGCTATAATATATATATGTACATACATGTACAGTGGTACCTCAACTTACGAAATTAATCCGTTCCGAGGGTGAGCCCGTAAGTCAAAAGGGTTAGATTTTTTCTCAAAAATTCCCATCGGAAATAATAGAAAACCAATTAATCCGTTCCAACCCCCTTCCAAACTCATATTTGATTTTTGATGAACTGTTTTGGGTTTTTACACCCGAGCCCAGCGGCTAATCAGGCCGGTGCTTATCCCCGGTTTCCGTAGCGTGAAGCAATCAGGAGTTGAACTCCTCCTGGATGGGACGCTAGTCCATCGCAGTCCCAAACTCATATAGCCTGACACAAGCACGTATATTTCACCTTATATATTAAAGATAAACATGTAACAATAAACATTTAACAAAAATAACACAAGTACAACAACATTAATAATAATATAATTAACAATAAATAAAACAAGAATAAACAGTAAGTCAATAAACAATACAGTATGTCTGAACTTAAGAATAGCACTTAACATGAACTTACATGACGAATTAATTTTTTTTTTTACTTTTTATTTATTTATTTCATTTTTTTAAAACTGCTTTAATGAGGCTAATTGGCACATATGACCCTGGGGAACATGCTTTTTTAACATACTGTACCAGCCCTAAGTGTAATTGCGCATCATCTACAGTTGGTGGCAGTGGCGCCCTCTCTGTTTCCCCTATGGTGTCGGGAAAAGTACCGAGGAAACTATATGAAGTGCAAGAAACACTATTTATAGTTGTGTGTGGGGCGCTGGGGGGAGGGGGGGGGGGTTCCTGGAGCACAGAGGAATAAATGCGGAAGAATATGAGGCTAATCAACCTGGAAAAGGCATTTCCCCGGCAGAGCTTGTAAATCAAAATTGAATGGGGCAGATTTTTGGTGGATTGAAGCTCGTACCATGGAAAATTTGTTATAAAAGTCACTCGTAAGTCAAGATACCACTTATATATATATATATATATATACATACACACATACATACATACACACATTATATATATATATATATATATATATATATATATATATATATATATATATATATATATATATATATATATATATATATATATATATATAGTGATTCCTCGCTAATTAGTGCTTCAGTTTCTGTGGCTTCAGGGCATTGCGGGTTTCTCAAAAATATTAATCAAAAAAAATAAAAAAAAAAACAAAAAAGGAAATTAAGGAAGACTAGGGGAAAAGTTCAGGAAAATGCCACAAAACAAGGCCAATTATGCAAAAAATCCCAAACATACAAAAACAACTTACATTTTTATGTGAGCTGTATGCCAAAATCATCAGTATTAAAACAATAAAAGACCTGAAATATTTCAGTTGGGGTGAAATGAATCTAAAATATATGAAAGTTTAATTTTTATCAGTACATTACAGAAAAGAATGAACTTTATCACAATATGCTAATTTTTTGAGAAGGACTAGTATATATATATATATATATATATATATATATATATATATATATATATATATATATATAAACAATCCATGTTACATACCACTGGTTTCTTCTGTTTCTGCTTCTTCCGTGTTATCATCGCCTCTGGATCCTCTGTTTCTGTACCAACAAACCGGGCACAGCATTTTTTCATAAATTTGTGTGTGTGTGTGTGTGTGTATATATAAACGGTTGTGTATGCCCTTACCGGTATGCAGTACATTGGGTCTATAGGGAAAAGCCTTCCTTAGCCTCCTGCACATAGAATGCACCTCAGCTTGGCCAGTCAGAAACACCAGGATCCCACCTACAAGCACAACCAGTCAGTGTGTGACGCGATGCTTGTGATTTTTAAATGTACTGGTGCAACTCATTCCTAACAAAAGCACACGCTGTATCCTGGAGCGTTTCCCTCCTGAGTGATTGGGCTGATTGACGATACCCATCAGGAACGATCCCATTTTAACCAAGATTTCATCATCAAAACAACAATCATCATCTCAATTGGTTTTCGTAATTCTCGGTTGTGCTCCTGTTCCATATACTGTATTCATTTTTCTGAATGAACTCCAGTGGTTACAACGTTCAGTCTCACGGTCTGGGTTTGAGTCCCGGGTTCAGCTCATATGTTTCTGTGGGGAGTTTGTGTGTTCCGTCCTGTGCTTATGTGGGTTTCCCCGGGCACTCGGAGTTCCTCGCACAGTCCAAAAATCAAGCTCATTCAGCTAATTAGCTGTTTTAGATCTGAAGTGTGAGTGGGCGCATGTGCATGTATATTGCCCTGAGATGGTCTGAGGAGTTGTTCTGCGTGGACCCCATCTTCACCCGGTGTTGGCTGACATGGACTGCAGCCTCATGGTGACCCAAATAGGATTAAGCAGGTTCAGAAATTGAATGAGTGAGTAAAGGTATCTGCAGTAATATGCTACCTATAACTGATTAAGAGCTTGTTCATATAATTCATAAATCTCTATATACTCAATATATCGAATAAATAAAAAACAAAGGTCAACCTTAAAGGCACAAAGAGAGGATTATTTTACGTTCACATTTACTGCCATCTACTGGATTTCGGATGTATCGCATGTTGGGTGCATGTCCCTGGTGTGGTGCTTTGTATGGAAACCTGAATTTGCTGTAATTTGTTGTTTCCATGAAATTAGCTTTCATTTTCTCATGGATCATTTCTTTCATAAGCACTTATCCCCAGTACCGTTCCTGAGAACTCAGGACCCGCTGGAACAATCTTCTTTCTTCACAGACATCTCAGTGCCGGTGCAGATGTTTTGTTTTGGAGAAACAGTGGATGAGGGCCCAGCTGGGTCACACACCCTTTCAGATTTCCATCCATCCTTCCGCTCATTCAAAGTTGGGTCGAGGAGGAAACAGGTCCAGGCTGGAACCCAGGTATCCCTTTCTCCAGAGAGGCTCTCCAGCTCCTTCCAGGGGATTCCAAGGCAGCCACAGGCTGGATGTGATATATAATCCCTACAGCAAGTTCTGGGTTGTGTACTGGCGCCTCCTCCCAGTTGTGCCTGCAACACCCCAAAAAGGAGGCCTACAGGAGACATCCGAATCAGATAGATGGACCACCTCAACCGATTCCTTTCGATGTGGAGGAGCAGTGGCTCTACCCAGAGTTCCCCCGGATATCTGTGCTGTTCACCCTTTCACGAAGTCTGAGCCCAGACACGGTCCAAAGGAAACTTGTTTTGGCATCTTACATCCACGATCTTGTTCTTTGGATTTATCACTCCAAATTATTCACTGGTGGTTCAGAGAACAAAGGTACAGTGTACAGGTTTGGATCACTGATCTTTAAAAAAAGAACAAAAAAAAAAAAACCCCCACTGGATTACATGACTACAGTGAGGCCACTCAAGAGCAAAGCTGGAAGCCAACACCTGGAAAACATCGCGGCCTGAAGTATTTCAGGCTTAAAAAAAAATGCTACAGAAGCAAAACACAAGGTTTCCCGATCTGTGTGCACAACAAAATGAATCTACTCTCACATGGAATTATGGGATGGCTCAAACAGTGTAATGAAGGTATTCATATAGAGACCTGCTCCAAGATCTCATGGGTTCTTCCACAGCTCCACCCGTGTTTAGACAGTTAACCGAACCTGAAGGAGGAGAATATTCTCCATGATGAGCAACAAGCGCTTGGTCTTGTACTCTCAGTGAACACCAGAGGATTGTGGGTGTGAACAGCGATCAACTGAGCTTAAGTTTTTTGATCGATAACCAGTCAGAGCTCACCAAGTTCCCCAAGGCATTTTCCATAGGGAAACAATGAACAGTACCTTAATGACTCCACCCATATCAACATCGCCGAGCAGCTCATTATTCCTGTGTGATTTATGACTGTACAGAAAAATCTGACGAGAAAATAACCGTCAACGCTACACTTTGGTCTATGATTTTTGAAATGATCAGCCAGGAACACTTTGCAAAGCTATTTGCTTGCTGCTCTTTGGCGAGAGGATTCAGTTTTCACTCGTCACTTCCTGTGCGAATTCTCAACTTTCAAATTTATTTACTATCAAACAAAGGTTTTCAGTTAAAAAAAAAAAAAAGAAAGGGAGGGGGTGTGAGAGACAGAACAGAGAGAGAGAGAGAGAGAGAGAGAGAGAGAGAGAGAGAGAGGGGGGTGTGTGTGTGTGTGTGTGTGTGTGCGAGAGAGAGAGAAAGAATGAATGAATGATGTTTAACAGCACTTTAAACACATAGTGTGTTATATTGAGCCAAACCTGGTTATTTTATATTAAATATAATGACTAAAAGTTCAATTTCAAATCACAAACAATTAATGAAGGTAAGATAAAACAAATCATTTTCTTCAACCAATCAATTTTCGCAATACGAGTCCTGGCCAACACTACTGCTTCTCTTCTACTTGTTCTACTTGAGTAATAATATAAACTTTTTACACTGGGCTTTATGAGATGAAGCTGATTATTAGTCTCTTCATCCCACTGGCTCTGCCACCGATTAAAAACTAAATTATTTACCATGACACTTTACGTCAGTATCGGGGACCTTGTTCTCAGAAACACGATGATTAGGAGCTTCCTTCGCTAGTTTATCGGCCTTCATTACCTTTGATGCCAACGTGACTGGGGCACCAAAGAAACACTATGTTTTTTCCACCCTCAATGAGATCATGGCACCTTTGTAAAATCTTTAAAAGTGTAGGGTTATCAAAATCATTTCCCTGTAAGGCAGTTAAACTCGACAAAGAATCTGAAAAAATGATAAAAAGTTTTCCATCATAAGAAGGACACAATATCAAGTGCATGCAGATTCGCCCGCAATTCTGCTGTAAAAATAGAAGCTCCAGCCAAAAGTCGGACCTGGACATTCCATCCACTGGTGACAGTAGCAGCTGCTACTCTGTTGTTCTCCTTAGAGCCATCTGTACAAATAGCCCTAAAGTCCCTATATAGATCTCTCCAACTGACCAAACATCATCTGGAACACTGAAGGATCCGAAAATTTTTAGGAAACTCAGATGATGACAGATTTACATGTAGACTCTTTAATTTCCAAGGTGGGATATCAGGTATATCATATGGTTCTATATTCTTGAGATCTGGACACACAGCTTTCAGTGAATCTTTAATTCTCAAAGCAAATGGGCAGATGTGAGTGAGAGAGCGAGGGGTGTGTGTGTGAGAGAGAGAGAGAGAGAGAGAGAGAGAGAGAGAGAGAGAGAGAAGGGGGATGGTCAGACAGACCTGGAGGCAGCATGCGGTGAATCTTGCAGGTCTTGCGAAAGGCCTCCGATACGTAATCCTCCAGAGGTGTTCGTTTGTTGAAGTGAACGGTGACGGGGAACTGACGAGCCTCGACCTGCGAGTGTGTAAACAAAACACACTCCGTTTAAAAAGCTCAGATATACTGAACCATCAATAAGGCACAACACGTCCAAGCACACCATCCGCACAACCCTTCAGTACCCGTACCCTGAGATCTTCAGTCCGAGTTCAGTACGCTTTCAGTACATCCTTCAGAACACATTTCAGCACACATTCAGTGCATCATTCAGTACATGTGCAGTACATAATTCAGGACATCTTCAGAACATATTCAGCACAAAATTCAGTACACGTTCAGTACATCCCATACACACGGTCAGCACACAATCAGTACTTCCCTCGCTACACATTCAGTACAGTCAGTATACGTTCGGCACATCGTCGGATATATAGACGATAATCTCAGGACTGAAATGATCAGGGAGGAGGTAAAACACAGGAAGTGGTTGATACCTTTATGACAGGCGGAGGAGTGCGAAACAGTCTCCTGTTGACGGTAAAGTCCTCGACTCGCAGCGTCGCAGACATGATCAGCACTTTCATGGGTAAACCTTTCTGGAGATTTAAAACAGTTACAGTAAAACACACAACTTCAATCTGACCCCCAGAGACCTGCGGCAGCTTCCAGCTTTCATTCAAACCAGGACGGAATCAAACCCGTTTCCAATTACAGGGATCCCTCACTTTTTGCAGTTAATTGGGACTAAGAAACCCCCCCTCCCCCAACAACCGCAGAATTCTGCAAAGTAGGATCAAATCCCCCTACAAGTACATGTATATGTGGGTATAATATCAATAAATGCATATTCAATGCTATAAATGCTTGTAATAACAAGTAAACATTAAAAAATAACATAAGATGCAAATAAAATATAAATACATACACATAAAGACGCGCGCACAGATGTGTGTGCACACACTTAGATGCGCACCTCACATAAAAATGTAAGTATTTTTGTTGGGGGTTTTGGGGTGATTTTTGTTTGTTTGGGGTTTTTGCATAATTGGCCTTGTTTTTCTGGAATTTTCCATGATTTCCCCCCAATCTTCCTTAATTTCCTTATTTTTAAATTCAATGAATATTTAAAAAAAAAAAAGAAAAAAAAAACGTGATGCACTGAAGCCGCACAAATTGAAGCGCGAAGCAGCGAGGGATCCCTGCATTCAGATCATCACTAAATCATCTGCCACGTGTTCCTCCGACTGGTCTGGAATGAAACCTGCAGCCCTTCGTAGATAAAACTGATGATTCCTTCAGTAAACAAGGCTGGATTTACATCTAATTAACAATTACAGACTGAGATCTTTCTCTGTCGAGAGCGTGAAACCTGATTGCGGAGGATCACGATTCGGGAGAGGAGACCGATCAGGATGTCGGTGTAGACGCTGCGCTCGTGAGCCTCGTCAATTATTATCACACTGTATTTCTGCAACAGGAAGTCCTGTACACACAAAAACAATTACACCATCAACTAAAACAACCGTGTGAGAGTGTGTATACGTGTGTGTGTGTGTGTGTGTGTGTGTGTGTGTGTGTGTATACATGTGTGTGTGTGTTTGTGCACACACCTTTTGAATTTCTTTAAGCAAGACACCGTCCGTCATGAACTTGATCTTTGTGTCTTTTGTCACATTACCTTCATATCTGATCTGGTAAGACACCACCCTGATAACACACACACAGTAATCTGTATATCAGATTCCGTATACATCAAGAAAGCTGTCAAAAAGAGCACCTGTCATTGGTTTAGATATTTGACTCTGTGTATCACACCCTGAGGAGACGTTCATCTCATGGGCCACACGGTGAGACATGCTGACTGCTGCTACTCTTCTGGGTTCAGTTACGCCAATCATTCCACCAGAACTGGGGGCGGGGGGTTCGGGGAGAGAGAGAGAGAGAGAGAGAGAGAGAGAGAGAGAGAGAGAGAGACAGACACACAAAGACAAAGGAGGAGCAAAAGGAGGCAGCAAGAAGAACATATAACTTTAATATGCTGTAGTTTTATCTGTGGTATATACATGTTTAGAAATGTGTGTGTACCTCGCATATCCAGCCTCATAAAGGAACTGAGGAACCTGTGTGGTTTTGCCACTGCCAGTCTCTCCACACAATATCACACAATCGTTCTCCTTCACCGCCTCCATGATCACCTGCTCCTCAGCCAACACGGGCAGCTTGAGCCGTGCCTCCTACCACAAGGAAAGAAAGTGAGAAAGAGAGAAAGACAGGGAGAGATATATTTACAGTCGGTCATCTACCTACGAAATTAATCCGTTCCAGAGCCTTTTTCGTAATGCACGGATTTCGTCAGTAGGGGTCGCATTTTACGTGTTAAACGCCTAATTCGTTCCACGGCTCCAGTCTTTGGACTGGATAAACCCCATAAACCCTTTAAAAATGATAAAAGTACAACAATTTTGGATGAAATGTGTTAAAAGTACAAGAAAATTATTAAACTATTTAAACATTTTATTAACATATAAAACCATTATATTAACATATTTATTAATTAAACCATTATTAAACATTTTTTATTAACACACACACACACACACACACACACACACACACACACCCCTGTCTCTCTCGGGCGACGCCCACAAGACGTGGAATTCAAAGCGCATTCATTCCCTGCTTGACAAAGGTCCAAACTCAACTTTAACTTGATTCCTTGAGGGATTGGAATTCCATACGAGCTCAAATGCGCCCACATTTATTAAACATTCACTGAATTACTTAATTAACTTAAAAAACTAAACTAAAAACCAAAGAGTTAAGCTTCCTTCTGTCTCTTGAAAGATCAGAGGTCCTCACTGTATTTCTGCTTGAAGGTCTCCTTCTGGTTCTGTGTCATCCCTCCAAGCCAATGGGAGGCCAGTGGGGCGGGATGTTGAGAGACAGAGCAACTCGCGCATCGTGTGAAATTTTGATTGGCACATTTGAATTTTTTTTCATAAGAGGGGGTTGTTCTCATATCCCAGGAACAGAAACTTAGGAAAATGCTCTTCGTAACCCAGGGGTTTCGTACCCAGGGGCCTTTGTAAGTAGGGGGCCGACTGTGCTGTGATTGGTCATCCAACTTTATCTTTGATTTTTTTTTTTTTAATTAAAAGTTCAAACACGCCAATCAAATTTCACACGAAGACACGAAGCGCGAGTTGCTCTTTCATTGGCTTTCTCTCAACATCCTGCCACACTGGCCTCCCAGATAGTGAGAGAGAAACTTCACTCTTTAGTTTTTTAAGTTGTTTTAATTCAGTAAATGTTTAATAAATGTGGGCGCATTTGAGCTCATCTGGAATTCGGATCCCTGAAGAAATCAAATTAAAGTTGAGTTTGTCAAGCAGGGAATGTGCTTTGAAGTCACGTCTTGTAGGCGTGGCCCACAGCGCGCGGCGAGAGAGAGAGACAGAGAGAGAGCGAGAGAGAGAGAGAGAGAGAGAGAGAGAGAGAGAGAGAGAGAGAGAGAAGGAATAACGCTTTAGATTTTAGTTTAGTTTTTTATGTTGTTTTAATGCAAAACTGCGGGCAGTGGTGGTCTAATGGTATAAGGCGCCGGATCGCTGATCCAAAGGTTGGGGGTTCGAGTCCCACTCTCCACAGGGTTGTCACTGTCCCCCCCAGTGCAGCTAACTGGATTATCAAAGGCCGGCCATGTCTCTCACTGTCTATGGTGTGAGGCATGTAAAAGAACCATTGCTGACTTTCGACAAGAGTAGGCTGCAAAGTCGTCAGAGTGTTTCCGCCCTGTGATGGCCTGGCGAGCTGTCCAGGATGTACTCTGCCCACGCCCTGAGTTGGCTGGGATGGGCACCAGCCTCCCCGTGACCCTAATTAGGATGAAACGGTTACAGTTGTTTTAATTCAGTAAATGGTCAAGCAGGGAATGCGTTTTGAATTCATGTCTTGTGGGCGTGGCCATATATATATATATATATATATATATATATATATATATATATATATATATATATATAGAGAGAGAGAGAGAGAGAGAGAGAGAGAGAGAGAGAGAAGGAATAACGCTTTAAGTTGTTTAATTCAGTAAATGTTTAATAAATGTGGGCGCATTTGAGCTCATCTGGAATTCCGATCCCTCAAGGAATCAAGTTAAAGTTGAGTTTGTCAAGCAGGGAATGCGCTTTGAATGCATGTCTTGTGGGCGTGGCCCGCACCGCGCACGCCTGCGAGAGAGAGCTAGAGAGATAGAGAGAAAAAAAAGAGAGAGATGTGTGTGTGTGTGTGTCTTAATAAAAAATTGTTTAATTTATAAATATGGTTTAATTAATTAATAAAACGGTTTAATATGTTAATAAAATATTTAAATGGTTTAATAAATAATTTTCTTTTACTTTTAACACATTTCATCCAAAATTGGTGTACTTTTATCATTTTTAAAGGGTTTACGGGGTTTATCCAATCCAAAGACTGGAGCCTTGGAATGAATTAGGCGTTTAACATGTAAGGTGCGACCCCTACTTACGAAATACCCGCTATACGAAAAAGGCTCTGGAACGGATTAATTTCGTAAATTGGGGGCCGACTGTGGTTTAAAAAACCTATAGTTTATAAAGAGAGGTGGGTGGCTAGTAAGACATGTCACAAAAGGGTGTGTGTGCATGCTTTCGCCCCTCCCTGGTTAGTGGTGGTCATGTGATAGGGACGGTAATACCTGATGGGTGGATATGAATAAAATTATGGGGAAAATGGTAAAAATTGTAACAGAGGGTCGTCTTCTTTTCCTTTCGGCTGTTCCCTTCAGGGGTCGCCACAGTGAATCATCTGCCTCCATCTCACCCTATCCTCTGCATCTTCTACTCTTACACCAACTGCCTTCATGTCCTCCTTCACCACATCCATGAATCGTCTTCCTCTAGGCCTTCTGCCTGGTAGTTCCAACCGCAGTGTCCTACTACAAATATACAGTATTCACTATCCCTCCTCTGTACATGTCCAAACCATCTCAATCTAGCCTCTCTGACTTTGTCTCCAAAAGGTCTTACATGTGCTGTCCATCTGATGTGCTCATTCCTGATCCTATCCATCCTCATTACTCCCAAAGAGAACTTCAACATTTTCATCTCTGCTACCTCCAGCTCTGCCTCCTGTCTTTTCCTCAGGGTCACTGTTTAAACCATACACCATCACTGGCCTCACTACAGTCTTGTACACTTTTCCTTTCATTCTTGCCGATACCTTCCTATCACACCGGACACTTTTCTCCAACCATTCCAACCTGCCTGCACACGCTTCTTCACCTCTTTTCCACACTCTCCATTGCTCTGGATTCTTGAGCCTAATTACTTAAAATACTCCACCTTCTTTATCTCTGCTCCCTGTAACCTCACCGTTCCTGTTGGGTCCTTGTCATTCATACACATGTATTCTGTCTTACTGAGGCTAACCTTCATTCCCCTCCTTTCCAGGGCATACCTCCACCTCTCTAGATTTTCCTGCACTTGTTCTCTGCTCTCACTGCAGATCACAATGTCATCTGCAAACATCATAGTCCATGGGGAATCTTGTCTAACCTCGTCTGTCAGCCTGTCCATTAACACAGCAAACAAGAAGGGGCTCAGAGCTGACCCTTGATGCAGTCCCACCTCCACCTTGAACTCTTCTGTCACACCGACAGCACACCTCACCACTGTCTTACATCTCTCATACATGTCCTGCACCACTCTAACATACTTCTCTGCCACTCCAGACTTCCTCATGCAATACCACAGTTTCTCTCTCGGCACCCTGTCATATGCTTTCTTCAGATCCACAAAGGCACAATGCAGCTCCTTCTGACCCTTCTCTGTACTTCTCTATTAACATCCTCAAGGCAAACACTGCATCTGTGGTGCTCTTTCTTGGCATGAAACCAAACTGTTGTTCATAAATGCTGACCTCTGCCCATAGTCGAGCTTCTACTATTTTCCCCCCCATAACTTCATCGTATGGCTCATCAACTTTATCCCTCTGTAGTTGCCACAACTCTGCACGTCTCCCTTGTTCTTAAAAATGGGAACCATCACACTTCTCCTCCATTCCTCTGGCATCCTCTCACTTTCTGAGACCTTGTTGCATGTTTTTGTCAGAAAATCTGCAACCTCTCCTAGACACTTCCATACCTCCACCGGTATGTCATCAGGACCAACTGCCTTTCCATTCTTCATCCTCTTCAATGCCCTCCTCACTTCACCCTTACTAATCTTTGCTACTTCCTGGTCCTCAATGGTCACCTCTTCTACTCTTTTTCTCTCTCTCTCTCATTCATCAGCTCTTCAAAGTACTCTTTCCATCTTCCCAGCACACTTCTGTCATCGGTCAATACATTTCCCTCTCTGTCCTTAATCACTAACTTGCTGCATGTCCTTCCCATCTCTATTTCTCTGCTGTGCCAACCTGTATAAATCATTTTCTCCTTCTTTACTTTCCAACAAAGCATACAACTCATCATCCGCCCTCTGTTTGGCCTTTGACACCGCTGCCTTCGCCTTACGCTGTGTCTCCCTGTACTTCTGTTTACTCTCTTCGGTCCTCTCTATGTCCCACTTCTTCTTAGCTAACCTCTTCCTTTGTACATACTCCTACACTTCCTCATTCCACCACCATGTCTCCTTATCTACTCTCCTTCCAGAGGACACACCAAGTATTCTCCTACCTGTCTCCCTGATCACATTAGCTGTAGTTGTCCAGTCATCTGGAAGCACTTCCTGACTACCCAAAGCCTGTTTCAACTCCTCCTTGAAGACAACACGACACTCTTCCTTTTTCAGCTTCCACCACTTTGTCTTCTGCACCCTATGCTCCTCCCTTCCGGAAGAAAGTATTTACCACAGCCATTTCCATCCTTTTTGCAAAATCTACCAACGTCTGTCCTTCTGCGTTCCTCTCCTGGATACCAAATCTGCTCATCACTTCCTCATCCCTTCTATTTCCTGCACCAACATGTCCATTGGAATCTGCACCAATGACCACTCTTTCACCTCTGGGGGTACTCTGCATCACTTCATCTAACTCACTCCAGAATCTCTGCTTCTCTTCTAGCTCACATCCTGCCTGTGGGGCATAAGCACTAACAAAATTGAACATCACGCCTTCAATTTCTAACTTGAGACTCATCACTCTGTCTGACACTCTTTTCACTTCTAGAACATTCCTAACAAACTCCTCCTTCAAGATGACTCCCACTCTTCCCATCCACACCATGAAAAAACATCTTAAACCCTGCTCCTAAGCTTCTAGCCTTGCTACCTTTCCACCTGGTCTCCTGAACACACAGTATGTCCACCGTCCTCCTCTGCATCATGTCAGCCAGCTGTCTACCTTTTCCTGTCATAGTTCCAACATTCAAAGTCCCTACTTTCAGTCCTAGACTAATGCTTTTCCTCTTCACTCTCTGACTACGGACATGCCTCCCGCCTCTCCTTCTTCGACGAACAGTAGTCCAATTTTCACCAGCACCCTGTTGGTTAACAGCACTGATGGCGGTCGTTGTTAACCGGGCCTCGACCGATCCGGTATGAAATTCTTTGTTGTGACTCGGAGATAAATTCTAAGCTCATGTCACAGGATGGGGCAGGACTGGGCTCTGCATCAGTCAGTAATAACCTTCATATTTATCATTCTCAAATCAGACAGGGAATAAAATTAACACCCCATGAGCCATATCGAATGATACTGAACACGCTCGCCAGTCGCCCATCACTCACCTCAGTGGGTGGAGGCTTGCTCTTCTCTTCTTTTTTTTGGATAGTAAAGGCTTTTTCCTTGCTCGTTTTCCATGAAAGTTACATTTGAACGATTTCTTTTCCATCAAACCGTCACCTCGTGGCGGCAAGCCCTGAGCAACCTCCAAGTCATTTTAAATCTGTTCCTCTTGCAGATTTTTTTTTAATAATATAGAGATCTTTCCAAACCATTAACGGACTCAAGCATGCACTTTTTTCTGAAGGTCCAACAGAGCTCCGAGTGTCTTCAATCCATAAACCAATGAATAAACACTTTTTATAGATTAATTTCCATTTTAAAGTCTGATAATGACTGTGCTGCCTGATCTGTCATTTTTATTAAAGCATTATCCACTCTGAATAATGATTTACGATTCCACGATAATGGATCAATCAGATCGTGCCATTCCCTTGTAGTATATATTAATAAATATCATATCCACTCCCAGCCTGCAGGACAGAATAAAACCCCAACACTGTGCTGTTCTGGGATCTGTCACTGTTCATAAGTGACAACTAACCCGGACAGCTTCCATGTTCATACACACAGGGAGGACGACCCTAAAAAATCTCCTGCAGGACACAAGCCCTGTACGTCAAACACATGGGATCGGCTGTCAATCAAATACAGTCGATAAATAAAATTCCTAAATTAATGACTATAAAATGTTACACTGGCAGATTTATAGCATTTAAAAATGTTTTGTAAATTTTTTTTCTCACTAAAATAAACAAAGAATAAAAATAAATTCAAAACCTTTTCCTACCTGGATCTCAACCCGTCTGTCTACAGGAATGAACACGGACGGTTGACGCTCATTTTCCTTGGGCGGGGCTGTTTGTTCTTCCTTCTTCTCTTCCTTTTTTACTTCCACCACTTTTCTTTCCTCCTCCTCCTCCGCCTGTCCTTGGACCTCCTTCAATGCAGGTGCAGGTTTTTCTGAAACTCCACCTTCTCCCTCTTCCTCGATCCCGTCTTCCTCAGAAGAGGAATCTGACACGCCACTCGTCTCCTCGTTCAAAGAGTCTTCACTGTCATCCTCCTCCAGTTTTCTCTTCCTGTTAGCACCACTAAGACTGCTGATTCTGACTGCCACTGGACCATCAGCTACACCTTGAACATGAACTCTATGTGTGTGTATATACACACACACACACACACACACACACACACACACACACACACACACACACACAAAAAAGTATTACAGCCAATTTCACAGTCTCTCTCTCTCTCTCTCTCGCCATTAGAAATACTGAGTGCATGTGCTTACTCTTTGGTTTGATAAAGTCTGTCCCCGATGCCCAGTTTGGAGGTTGTGTACAGCAGCTTCAGCTCCGATTCTGGCAATTGAACCTCTGCCAGTTTATCCAAGATCTCCGCTCGCTGCATAATGATATAAACAAACTAAATATACACAGACTGGAAGTTTCCATTCAGTTCCAGGTAGATTAAATAAAGATGGAATACAGTGGTGTCTGCTGGAAATAAAATGGAATTGGATCTACAATGTCTTTCTGAAACCGTTAGATTCCTTCTGTGCGCGAGTGTTAATAGACCTGCACCGGCCTCCAAGATATTTATAGCATCGCCATCTTTATTATTTCTCCTCAAATCCTTTCTTTTGTTTCTCATCACACACGCACGAGATCATTGCTCCCGTCACGCCGTCTTGCTTGTGTTATTGTAAACAGATACAGAACCAAAACAAGACGGAGTACAAGACACTAAGCCTGTGAGCCGAGATGGTTTCACCAGAAAACCGTTATATTCATCCAGAATGAACTGATACCAAGATAAAGGACAAGCAGGATCTTCACTTATGAATGTGGATACTGAACCATGAGACATGAAGGACAATGAAAGCTCCGTTTCACCGACATTGAGCAGTTTCCACATTTAAATTACATTCAGTACAACGTCCTACACTGTGATCCTGGTCTTTCACCTCATTTAAAAAAAAAGCCTGATCAGGTTATATTTTCGATATAATTGGTGCTACAGCTACATCATCAGGTGATTCGCTCACTGATCAGTGTGTTCATTTCTATCACTCGTGTTGGTTTAATCCCTTTAAAAGTTCATGTTCCTGTATGGAATGTTCATGTATCATGTCGCTTTGCTCGACGAAGGTGTTTTCCTGCCTGCCTGAGTCAGATTGTGTTTTTATTCTGAAAAGGTTGTGTTTGAGCCTCTTTTCTTTGGGTTTCATTTTCATTATTAATAATAAACCAGTTTTTTTTATTGGTGATGTGGCAGCCATACGACGGCAAACACACAGAACAAGCATCCAAGTCCAGTTTCATTCCTGTGGATCTGCTATAAATATCTATTGTCTGTTTTTGACTCTAGAAAGACTGTAAGGTCCAACACTCCGACCCCCTGAAACAGCTTTTAAGAGACACGGCAATGCAGACTGACACAATGCAGGCACACAGTGATGGAAAACAGAAACCTATCCACTGCTTCACGTCTAGAAACCAGACTTAATTACCATATCCAACACTGTTCATCCCATTAAACTGAAATATGCAGTATTTTATTCAAGGAAAAATTCTAATAAAGGAAACTTCCATGGAATTAACGATGGTCGGTACGAACCATCTTGATAATTTATCAAGTGGTAGAGATTGTGCTACTTCCTGTCTATACCAGTAAATATTATAATTATCCCTGAATCACACCATTGTTATAAGACCGCAACACACAGCTGAGCTAAACCCACAGCACTGCAACCCGCGAGAGTTAAAGCTACTCTGAAAACAGGAGAAGGGATAGAGGGACAGTGGAGGGCTGGTAGAAAGGCGCTGGATTACCAATCCTAAAGTCGCGGGTTCAAGCCCTACGGTCTCCCCAGTGCCGCTGACTGGTTATCAAAGGCCGGTCGTGTCTCTCACTATCTGTGGTGGAGGTTCATGTAAAAGAACTATTGTTGACTTTTGTCAAGAGGAGCTGCATAGCCGTCAGCGTGTTTCTGCCCCATGATGGCCTGGCGAGTCGTCCAGGGTGTACTGTGCCTGAAATGGGCACCAGCCTGCCCGCAACCCTAATTAGGATGCAGCAGTTCAGAAATATCAGAAGGGATAACAGTCTCCTGTTGTGTGTGCGCACGCAGGTACAACGAAATGGGAAAGAAAAGGTTATAGCCGCACTCTTTTCTAACTCTTTCTCGAGTTTTGAGATTAAACATCACAGTCTTTAGACAGAAGCCTCATCTGAGAAGAAATCTTACTGATGGGCCTGATTCATACTTTTGAAAAGCCAAGTTTCAAGAGGCTTTTATCTCAGGTACATAATGTCGAGTTGCCATGGTTACACGAATTTAAAAGGAGCTTCATGCATGCGGTGAAACAATCAGAGACATGCAGTCGAGCTGCACCACACTAGCTTACATCAGCCTTTTAAAGCTTGGAAAACTGCATGAAAAATTGTTTGTGTCAAACTTGATGTTACAGTACCAGAAATTCGGACACTCGTTTATTCTGAAAGCTTTTTGAAATAAAACGAGAGCAGATCTGAAGAACTGAAGCCTGGATTTACAAATATATCACTTGCACTGACTCAAGCCAGACTTGTCTGGTATTTTCATATGTGTAGAAACATGCGTTCCGAATAAAAGATGATCATCAAACATGGTGAAAGGACAGTGAGCCCCACAACTATATCCTGAGGTGTAGTGTTCTCGTTATATCCAGTTATTTGTACCATGACAGAGACTGTGACCAATACCACCCACCCCAACTGCAGGTAAACACTGATGATAATCACACTTCCCCGACTTCTAGCTTTTGGGGTTTTTTTCCAAATGCAAAACTGTTCTTTCTTTCCATTTAAACAGAAATTTGTAATATGATCTGTTCCTATGAAAGTTAAAGTGCAGGTAACTGCAGTGAACATGTGAACTCAACTTACATGAGCTTTTTTCTCTTTCTGCTCTAGAACTTTCTGAAGATTCTTCCTCTGTTTATTGGTCAGAGGTTTCTTTTTCGAGACCGGTTGCTCCACCTTCTTCTTCTTAGCTTTGGTCCCTGGGAGAACCAGTGTGTTACTTTCATCCACTCCCTTCAGCGGGGTAGACTCTGAAAGAAGAAAAAGTTTCACTGAGACAGCACTAAAAACAACAGCATCGCAAATAAAGACTCCAGGGGTGTCGAATCAAGGCACCCATTGCTTATGCCAAACTGCTCCCAAGTGTGTGTGTGTGTGTGTGCGCCCATGCACATGCATGCACATGATGGTGTCCTGTGAAGTGTCCCATCCAGTGTGCATTCTTGCCCTATGCTCCATTTTCTCAGAATAGCATCTGCATCCACTTTGACTGTGATCTGGTGAACTATTTTCTCAAAAGATACATTTTTGCTGCACACTATACAAACAATCACTGAAAAGACCACCAAATCCACCCGGATCTGGCATCACTGGCCATTTAAATGTCTGTGAACAAACAACCCACAAATGTTTAATGATGAAATCTAGATCTTGCAGAACATGGTAAAAGAAGCTGGTAGTTGTCTGCTTGGTTATCATGAAAGTCAGGGCAGTATTAAATAAAATGCAAAACAAAATAAAATCCGAAGTCGCTCTGTTCTTCCCCTTACACACTTATAAAACAATCATACATGGACACTGATATAGATGTGTGTGATCAGATCTGATATGAATAAGTAATCTAAGTAATGAGACTTTTTATACATAAATTAGTTAATTACTTAAATAAGAAATAAGTGATTAAGTAAATAAATGAGTGAGTAAGGTCTGTTGAGAACTGTACCATCTAACTCCAGCAGGATTTCACTCTTCGTGTCTTGAGCAGGTTTGGGAGATGCTGTGTTTTGTTCCCTCCCCTTCCAATTGTGTTTCTTTCTCAACCTCCCCATGTTTACAATTACCCTGGGAAATAATAATAATAAATAAACAAACAAATAAATACAAACCACACAGTGCCATAGAACTGTAACAAAAGTATACCGCTACACAATAAAACATGTTCCGAAAACTTGGTCAGTCGTGACAGTGTTTACACATCCAGAATGTTGCTAATATCATTGTTAGTTCGTAAGCTAATTGCTAAATTTACAAACACTTTTAAACAGAGCACATGAACTTACAGTCAATGCAGTTCGGATCCACCCGTTCACAACACTTCAGTTTATTATTATATGATAATATTTAAATTCATACGCGGAACCATGTACATGAGATTTACACAACGACTCACGTGTGCGTCCAAAGAAACACAACGCCTGTGTGCAACAGTTGGAAGAGTCCGTCCAAGTCCTAACACTCGATCCAAGGGTTCCGCTTTGACCAAATAGAGTTAGAGTGATTCATCTACTGAAAAAGAATCTGCCTTAAAATGTAACGATGGTACACCATCTGATAACATAACAAATAAAGAATATTAAATAATTACAAATAAAATAATGAATTAAAGAACATTTAATTGTGAATCAAGAAAGGATAATTTGTATGGGGGGGGGGGGGGGGGCTGTACAGTGGTGTAGTGCTCCGCACATCTGCTTCACACCAAGAAGGTCCTGGTTCGAGTCCTGGGCTCGGGCGTTTCTGTATAGAGTTTGCATGTTGTCCCTTTGCATGTTGTGAATTCCCTCTGGAAACTTCAGTGTCTTATCACAGTCCAAAACATGCACAATTAGGTGAAGTAGCTGTTCCACATTCCCTTGAGGTGTGAGTGTGAATGGTTGCATCTGTGTCACTCTTTGATGGTCTCAGAAACAGTTCAGTGCATACCACACCTTTTCCCAGAATTGACTCTCTAGCCCTTCCATGACCCCAGTAGGATTAAGCAGTTTGGCAAATGAATGAATGATTGATTTCATTGACAGGCAGCATGGCGGTGCCCACCATCCTAAGTTCTAGTGGAGTGCTATGTTAGGTTCAGGCATTTCTGTCAAGAGTCTGCATGTTCTCCTTCTGCTTGTGAGGGTCCTCCAGTTTCTTCCCACAGTCCAAAGACATGCATATTCAGATAACTGGTAGTTCCAAATTGCCCCAATTGAGAGTGTGAATGGTTGTGGGTATCTTGAACTTGCATGGCTTGGATCTTGGTCTGGCAAGCTGTTCAACAGTAAGTTTCTTTATCCGTGTCCGTCCTCTCAGTAAATCAACCCTAGCACTCTCATCAGATTCCTCAGAAGACTGACCTGATCAGAACTACAGAAGCTTAGAGTTGTGCTGTGACACTTGTTCTTTCCTTTTTCTTCCATACTACAGCCAGGACATTCATTCACATTCATGGATGTGGTGAAGGAGGACATGAAGGTCGTTGGTGTAAGAGAAGAAGATGCAAAGGATAGGGTGAGATGGAGGCAGATGATTCGCTGTGGCGACCCCTGAAGGGAAAAGCCGAAAGGAAAAGAAGAAGAAGACGACTACAGCCAGGACATGGTTTGTTTACCCACTGAGGAGCCTTGATGAGTCTCTGACCTTCTGTAGTATCTGAACTGCTACCACAAGACCGCATGCTTCATCATGACTCTGGAGCGGCCTTAGTCGTAAAGATCCGACAAAATCATGTTGACTGAGAGTTCATGGTTATGGTTCATGGTGTGAACTTTCAGCTGATTCAGGTACTGAAGCACTGTTAGAGTGTGGACTCCTGCACTATGACCACAAGCCAAGAAATG
>CM045749.1:29244228-29246728 GCA_024760905.1 Plotosus lineatus | reverse complement strand
AATGGAGCCGCTCAGACATGTACACACAACTGACCTTGTCATCTCCTGTATACACTGAGCTCTGTAGTTCTCATAGTGCACATCACACGTCACATCCTTCAGGTCGTGCATGTGGGAGCGAATCAGCATGTTCCTCAACTTCACAAAGTCACAGTGGGACTGGTTCTCTACTGCAGGAATCACAAATATAACCAAAACATGTAAGAATCTGAGCGACCACAGTACAGTCGAGACACATCCAAGAACATGACAGCAAGAGGATCACACAAACAAATCTACTCATAAACACATACACACCTCACCTTCGACAATACCCCAAGGGTACAGGCGGCCGCGCACTCGCTGACCTCTTGCTTCAACCACTGTATTACTACCAATAACAGCAAAAGGAGTACATTCCTATAACACACACACACACACACACACACACACACACACACACACACACACACACCACACACAGACACCCCCACGCATACACACAAACACACACACATTACACACCACACACACACACACACACACAGACACCCCCACGCATACACACAAACACACACACACACACACACACACACGCGCGCACGCGCACACACGCACACACACACACACACACACACACACACATACATAAGCACACACACAAACAAATCTTGTTCAAGAGTGTACAGATTTTCTTGATTTTTATTTCACAGTATTTACCCAGAACCCCGAATCTTCTTGCTGAGAGTACATGCACAGTCGGCTGTTCTAAATTGACCCAAAGTGTGCGTGTGAATGGTAGTGTTTGTTTTGGCTCGGAGATGGTCTGGCAAGCTATTCTGGGTGTACCTCACCTTCCACCAGTGTGGGCTGAGATATCCTCGACCCTACATGTGACACTTGTGTAACTCAGCAGTTGTTGGATTTTATATACTTGCGTCTCACCTTTAGCTCTTTGTCCATCTGTTTAAACTCCTCGTCCTCATCAGAGTCACACTCAGGAAACTGATACACTTTAATCCCAAAGCGCTCAATCTCGTCTCGCACCTAAAAAAAAAAAAAAAAACAAAAAAGAGAGGAATACATTAAGGTGAGAACATCAGTGAATTAGATACACTCAGTTCAGGACAAAACAAAAACATTTGGAGACCACAAACCTCCCCCAAGCCCAACAATCCCACCGGTTTGTCTGGGACACTGGGATAAAAATATCCTGCAGCCAAACAAATAGAGATAGAGAGAGAGAGAGAGAGAGAGAGAGAGAGAATGTACATCTGTACCATAGGGCGGCACAGTGGTGTAGTGATTAGCACATCCACCATTCAGCAAGAAGGTCCTCGGCTTGAATCCCAAGCTCATTGAAGATATTTCTGGATGGAGTATGTTCTCCCCATACTCGTGTGGCTCATTGGTGTTCTACTTTGGCCCTCTGTGTGAGTGTCCATGTGATTGGTTTTGTGCGTGTGTGTTGTTAGGGGCGTGTATATAAATGTGAGGG
This sequence comes from Plotosus lineatus, assembly GCA_024760905.1. Lineage (NCBI taxonomy): Eukaryota > Metazoa > Chordata > Actinopteri > Siluriformes > Plotosidae > Plotosus > Plotosus lineatus. Next base: position 29,245,251 of record CM045749.1, on the reverse strand, counting down.
CGTAAACGGTGTACATAATTAGATTCAGAGTGGGCTGTAACTAGTGTCACATGGTATGACTCCGCGGGAAGCAGGTCTGGAAACTTCGAGATGGACCGCCCTGGTGGCAAGTCAGGTGACTCAGAAACTTCGAGAATGGAACTTTCTGGAACTTTGGGGAGGTTATATTAAGGACCTGGTACCGACTGGCTCCAGTCTCTTCCCGTCTCCTGCAGCCTCTCCTGCAGGCGGGCAGCTCCTCTAAGGAAACTCATCACGGCGGCTCATCTCATCCAAGACGGAATATGGAAACTTCACCAAAGTTTCGTTGTTCGGGACTTCATGGCCAAAGTCTGTTGTCCACGTTCAGCCAACGCGAGGATTTTAATCATTTGATTCTGTCTAACGTGGGATTACAAGCCTATCCCTGCCAGCGTGCGCCACTTCTAAATTCCATACGTAACAAAATTGGGGGCTCGTCCGATAGAATCTATTAGGCATACGTAACACACTCTGTTCAGGGTGTACCCTGCCTTTGCCCAGAGTTAGTTGAGATAGACTCCAGTGGGCGCACTTGCTCTGTGGCCGGAATGAGATGTGTACTCACCCTCTCCTTCAGCTTCTTTATCTCGCTTGGAGTGAGACAGTCTGCTTTGGCAATGAGAGGAATTATATTCACCTTCTCATGCAATGCTTTCATGAACTCCACATCCACTGGTCTCAAACTGGAAACACACACACACACACACACACACACACACACACACACACACACACACACACACACTCTGTTACACAGTCCTTTATTTTGGAAAAGACAACTCCTTTAAAAACCAAAAGTTTGCGGACACCTGACCTTTGCACCCATATCGTGTGTGATTTTTTGAAACCTGGTCTTTCTGTCTGTCTGTCTGTCTGTCTTCCTTTCGGCTTTTTCCCTTTTTACTCGGGAGACGCCACAGTGAATCATCTGATTCGCACATTTGTTTTGGCAGAGGTTTTTACGTCGGACCCTTCCTGTCACAACCTTTTTAGCAAGGGACA
>CM045749.1:29219228-29231728 GCA_024760905.1 Plotosus lineatus | reverse complement strand
TGCATTGCTGACTGTGTGTGGGTTAGAAGTGACCCTGACAGCGCCGTGCCTGTGTGAGACGAGTGTCTGTGTGCACACATTGATGCATTAAAGCAACATCATATTCCAGCCAACTCGAATCTGACCTGAAAGCCCATTCCTGCCCTGCCTCCGGCCCTCTCTCTGGCTGAATCCTTGGCATGGCAAACATACTCCAAGAGTTACATAACCATGTTTGAAGCAACAAAAAGCTGCTTATTTTGTCATGCATAGACACACGCATGTGCACCCACATCAGTAGGCAGAGCTATAGAAAACCCCCAGCGTGCCACACAGCCCAGCCCAGCCTTCTGATGCCTGCCAGCTGGGATGAGGCTTTTTAGTGACGGATCTACCTGCGGAAGCAGCTGCACACACCAGCTGGAATGCAACGTGTTCATTTGAGATGCTGACGTTTCTTACAGGGTTGGCATGTTAGGGTCATGACGAGCACGTCCACCTCACAGCAAGAGGGTCTTGGGTTCGTGTCCTGGACTCGGTGAAGGTATTTCTGTATGTTCTCCGTGTGCTTGTGGAGGTCTCCTCAGGGTTCTATGGTTGGACTCAAACAGTCCAAAGATATCTGCACATTTGGCTAAACTGTTCAGAATTGCCCCTCAGTGTGTGAGTGTGTGTGTGTGTGTGTGTGTGTGTGTGTGTTGACCCTGCCATGGCCTGGTGTGCTGTTCAGCCTCCCTCAGACTCTCATCGGGTTAAGGTTCAGTAGATGATGGAGTGATGAGTGAGGGACGTTTCAGTTGTCCTGCACTACAGTATCATCCCAGTGTGATGTTTTGGCAGCAGAAGGAAGTCACATAACCTCCTTCTCTCTTCCGTTACCATGGTGACGGCGCACTGAGCGCTTGGGCAGGAAGATAGGATTCTCAGATTTCCATCCTCATCCGGGACCGTGTGAAGAGAAAACACTCCAGGAACCCATTCTGCTCCACTTCAGCCTCAAAGCCCACGGAGTCGGTCGCTCCAGCACCCACGCCTATGACACCGCCCTCACCCTGCTTTCTGATCAAATGATGATTATTTATTATTAATCGGCCTGTTCCAAATCCGTGCCAAAAGCGTGAGGCTGGATCTGGCTGGTGCAGACAGGACGCCTGGCCCTCGCCTGGCCCTGTTGGGTTCAGCAGGAGACTCTGCGAACACTGATGTGCAGCGGAAATCATCAGGTCCGACAAGTTGTGCATCACCAGAACAGCGTCCCGCGGAATGACAGCGAACCGGACCCGGTGCCTAATTACAGCTTTTAGGTGGCAGTGAACAGCGTGTGTGTGTGGGACGGGCGGATTCGAACAGAACCGCAGAATTATTCGAACGGATCCCGAGTGTGATGTGAAGAAACGTCACGGTTTAGAAGGGAAAGGACCGATTTACCTCGCTGTCCTCTGGGGGAACAGAGCACCACCATCACCATCATCATCACCATCATCACCACCACCACCACCACCACCATCATCATCATCATCATCATCATCATCACCACCGTCATCATCGGGTGCGCCAAGACAAGCAATGGTCGGGAAAAAAGCACAGAAAAAGGACGACAGTTACACCAGAGAAACAAACTGAGGATGCAGAACGAGATGAGGATCAAAGTGATGTGAGACATACCGCCTTTAATCAGCCGGCTCCTGTATCGCGTGCTCGCTGTCATCTTCCTCTCTCTCTCTCTCTCTCTCTCTCTCTCTCTCGCTCTCTCTCTCTCCAGGTTCAGATGCTCAGCACTGAGAGGATGAGGATGCTCTTCCCCTCTGGGAATCCCATATGGGGCCGTGTCCGATGCCGTCACTCAACACCACGCCCCCTGTTCATCTAGCCAATCACTGCAAAAGCCACGACGGAGCCCAAGATGAATATTTTAATAGCAATAAAATCGCAGTTAGATTTCATGTGTCCGTTGCTTGACATACTAAATAATAATAATAATAACAATAATAATAATAATAATAATAATAATAATAATAACAACATGACCCGAGCTGTACATCAGGGAAATGTTGACTGATTTCCCCTGATGACGTCATCTGTCGAATCGGTTTTGAGTCTGTGCTGGTCCCCTTGATGAGATTGAATGCATTTCTCTGTAAACTGCCTGACAGTGTTTCTGCAGAACTCCACATCGAGACTGTTCCAGAAGCAGTCAACACAAACCCAAAGCCATGACACAACAGCCACAGTGCGTCACACAGCAGGTGGGACCAGATCTCTTCTTTCTCCATATTTTGGCCTTTCCATCACTTCGCCCATCGGTCCATAAAACTCTGTTCCAGTACTGCTGTAACTCATCTCTGGATTTTTTTCATGTATTTATATGCCGAACCACTGAATCTGACTAGGGTTGCAATCTCAAACAACTCTGGGCAAAGGTAGGGCGAACCCTGAACAGCCCACCAGTACATCACTGGGCATCACAATACACACACACACACACACACACACACACACCTTAGAACAACCATTTAGCTGAACATGTGTATCATTGGATTGTCTGAGGATACTATGGGGCTAACATGGAAACTCCACGTAGAAACGCCCTTGCTGAGCCTGGGATTCGAACCCAGGACCTTGATGTTTTCCTGCTGATGTGTGGGTTGAATGCAGTAAGGCCTCCATACTGTTCTCTACATCTCCTTCCAACACTCAAGCTTTGAGATTTCCACCTCTGCTCTTTGAAGGTTGTTCATGATGTCACAGGTGGATAGCCTTTGCTCAGAACACCAGTGGTTTCCTTCTTTTTCAATACTGGTTGTATGGTACAATGGTTGTGAAATAACTGATGGACTTTCCCTCTTTTCTCAGCTTCAGAATGGCTTTTTTTCCCCCTCGAGAGCCCGCTGGTCTTCAGGTGGATCTATTCTTCTAAACTCTGAATGCAGTCTTCACTGGGAAAGGCTTAAATTTGAACTCAAAGAAAATATCCAGGCCTACTCGAGGATTAAACAATTATTCATGACCCCTGCCTGGGTAACAATAAACATCGGACTCTTCTCATGTTCCGATATTTTAGCTCAATTTAAAAAGGTTTTCAGTCTTAGAGGTTCGGCAGAGGTCAAGACACACACCTGAGTCATATTCATGACGACACGACCCGCTAGGCCATCACAGGTGATCACGCTACATTGCTTGGCCAATCTGTGCTGCAGGAAATTCTGTGTGCTCAGTAGTCGACTTGTGACTGTTGTGATGGTACGTCGTCTGATTTCTTTCTGAATGTTTTAATCCATACTATACTGTGCAAAAAAAAAGGTGGTTGGACGAATATGTACAATATGGATTCAGATATAGAACGGAATGTGATGCTAGCTTCCTATCTGCATGATTTGTGAAGGAGGATCAACCCCCCCCTCCCCCGACTGACATATATGTATATGTATATAATATCAATAAATACATATTCAATGCTATAAATGCTGATAATAATTAAAAATTTTAAAATAACACATAAGATGTAAATAAAATATAAATACACACACATACAGACGTGTGTGCACGCACAGATGCGCACCTCACATAAAAATATGAATAGTTTTGACGGGAGTTCATGCATTGTATTGTATTGTATTGGTTTTGTTCTTTGAACACAGTGATGTTAATGCAGGCTTCATCTTGATGCCCCAGTAAGTCATATACCTGTCTTGAATTTGAAAAAAAAATATTATTTTTCAATAAAGAAGGGTTCGATGAATAAACATATGAAACTGGTTGGGTTCAGTACAGTACCTCCAACAAAGTTAAGAACCACTGCTAGAGCATGTCACAATGATACGTCTCGCACACTAATATCTCCGGGCAGTGGGTAAGGTGGAGGCCCGGTAGCGAGGTGTATAGACTGTACACAACTTGCTACCAGAAACCTGATTGATCCGCCATATCATGACAGGGTCAGTTGATCGGTTTCACTGTAACTCTGCAAATCACTGCCAGTATAACTGCAAACGGAGGCCATACCCAATACTGGCTGTTGGGACTTTTATTTTGGCAGGTGCCATTTTGTTCTGTTGCGTTTGCTTTACATCTTATCTTCAAACTGGTCTCTTATTTATTTATATCTATACATACCACAATCAGCCATAACATTAAAACCTCTTATCACATAGGTCCTACTTATGTCACCAAAATGACTCGAACCAATCAGGGACTCCACAAGATTTTCGATGGTGTGCTGTGATGCCTGGAACCAATCAGGTCACAGCACATCCTTTAATTCCAGGAGGTTGAATGTGAGGCCTTCATGGTTTGGACTTGTTTGTTCAGAACATCCCAAACAATGTTTAGGCCCGTTTTCCCTCAAATCACTCTTTCAGAATTTTTAAATTAATTTATTTTTATTATTATTATGGTGGGGTGTGTTATCCTGCTGTAAAAGGCTACTGCTGGTCGGGAGCACCGTTATTATAGAGTGAACTTCACCTGGAACAGTGTTCAGGTAGATGAAAGTAACACTCACCCAGCAGTTCATTGATCAGACCAGTCTACCTTGTTCTATTTCTCCATGGTCCAGTCTTGGTGGTCACATAGGTACTTTCACTGGTGGATGGGGGTCAAGTATTCTGGTTGGTCTACAGCTACACGGCCTACTATACAGGAAACTGAAATACACTGTGCTGCACTGTGTGCTCTTCTGTGGGATCAGATCCCACCTGGACCTGGTTGGTTTCACTCCCCGTGTGTGACAGTGTGTCCCAGGTCCTGGTAAATCTCTTCCTGCTTCACTTTTTCATTCCCTTCTCCATTATTAGTAGGTACTAATCACAGCATACCAGGAACACCACACACACACACACACACACACACACACACACACACCTAGTCACACTCACATCTAGAGGCAATTTGGAATAATCATTTAGTGGAATGTACATGTCTTTGGAGTGTGGGAGGAAACCAGAGCACCCTGATGAAACCCAGGTAAACACATTGATGTGTTTAAAAGTGTAAACATTGATATGAAACAGCAGGCCCAGATGCTAGTTTTAGATGTCCCCTTCCATACCCATAGTTCTTCCTTCCTGAACACACACACACACACACACACACACACACACACACCTGAATTCAAACCATTAAACAAGTCAGTTAAATGTTTAGATTTTTGTACTTTTATAATAAAATGTAGAGAGTTTTGTTTAAAACTCAAGTGGGTTTAAATAAAGCACCACAGCAGGCTTTCTTCATCTATGAGAGCTTCTCAACATTTATTACTGAAAGCGAGTACAAAATAATCCTGATTTCACAGGTAGTGACTGTGTACCGTGGACCTCAACACAACCTCACAAAAACCCAACACGAGGCTACAAACAGGAAATGACGAAAGCACGTGTCGCTAAGGCTGGGTCTCAACATTGTTTATATTTACTGATGACTTGAATGAAAGACCTCAGGGCACAAAGATATTTCAGGGTTTTTTTTTGGAAAAGCTTTTGAATTGGAGGAGTGCGGAACATGTTTATTACTAAAGTATGCCAGTCAAGATCATCATCATCATCATCATCATCATCACCACCACCACCACCACCTTAAACGTTATTTCTTCCAAAAATATCAAACTAATAATACACATGCCTCAGTGCTGAGATTCAGGTCTCAGAACTTTCTGAAAATGCTCATGATAGAAGCCTGTCCATAAATCACAGCAAAATCAGAACCGAAACGGACACGTGGACACGTGACTGGTTCGGATTCCGCTGGTTGAGTTCAGTGTAACTGCTGCTGATCCCTGAACCGTAAGAGCTTCTAACCTGTTCTTCATCATCATGGTAAATTATGACGTCATCATTCAGTTGCTTGAACTGTCTGCTCAGCTGCATGTTGAGAGGTTTTCTCCACACTTACGGTATTTATATCTCCGGACATGTACATTTAGTGCGTTATGTTTATGATCAGCACTTAAAAAATAAAATAACATGGACCTGCAGTTTTTGTTTCACTTTAAAAGAATCTGGAATTGAACACTTGTTCTAAAAATGAAATAATAACTGATCATATCCACAGTGAACAATAAGAGGACGTTTACTGGACGCTGCTGCCCCCTACTGGCAACCAATGGATAATCACGCATTCATTCACAAATAACGGGGCAACCGCTCTTTCCCCAAGGCACAGAAAATAAGGCACTTTAATTCAGTAAAAACCTGCTGAGACCATAGAGGTCTTATAATGGACAATTAAATTTAACTGTACTTGCGAGTTTGTACGACATATAAACCTTGTTAGCGAGTTTTTTTGCATAACACAAAGCCAAATACAATTATCCATTATATAATATATATGAAATTTGGTTATCTATTATATCTCGGGTTCATGTTAACCGCTATATGTGTACAATAGGCACCACTGGGTTGTAAGTATATGTTCATGATATGGACAAATGGACCTGGACACCTGGCCATCAGACCCATATGTTGCTTCTTCCTGAAGTTGGTGTCTCAAAGTTGGAAGTACACAATTGTACAGAAAGTCTTCGCCTGCAGTTGGCTTACCATTTTCCTTCACTAGAACTAAGGGACCACATCGTGTTCTAGCATGACCATCTCGGAGGTCCATGAAGACTTACCATACCACGGTTGTGTTGGGAGAAGGTGAGTCACTTGCACAGAGAGCTCAGAGTTCAACCCCACTGAACACGGTGAGAATAAACTAGAATACCAACTGTCCCAGGTGTCCCCCTCTGACATCACTGCCTGACCTGATTAATGCTGTTCATGAAGATTTGTCCATATAGTGTATGTATATGTTTTAGGTTCAAACTCCTGAACAGAAAGAATGATACTGTCAGACATTCCTCTACTATCAACAGAATAGTTCTTCAGTCAGGAGCCATTGTCTGCCATCTACCAGGAATTCAAAATAATTAACATGTGGTACATTGTTGAAGTTACTGAGAGTAAATACATTCAGTTAACAGGGTGGGAGCATGTAGTGCTGCACTGAAATAATGCTGGGACCAACAATATATATATATATATATTAACAAAAAGAAAAAAGAAAAACGAACCATAGAAGAGTTTTGAAGTGTGAGAGCAGACACAGGGATGAAATGATGAAGACAGTAATGTAGTGGATCCTGTGGGTTTCTCTTACTGTTGCACCCCTCCCCCCAACACACACACACACACACACACACACACACACACACACACATTATTTCTCAGTCATCTCCAGGCTTCATCTTCATTTGAGCTTGCATTTGAGCAATCATCTGCTGCATGCGTCTCAGCTGTGGAGAGAGAGAGCGAGAGAGAGAGAGAGAGAGGGACAGAGGGAAGAGGGGAGAGAGAGAGAGAGAGAGAGAGAGAGAAGGAAGAGGGAAGAGGGGAGAGAGAGAGAGAGGGACAGAGGGGGAGGGGAGGGGTTACTATCCTGATACTCAGAGTGATATTATACTGTAATAACACACACTGAGGATTCAGAAACTCCATCAAACGCTGCACACTCTTCAGTGCTATAAACACACGTGCATCGTGTCACCGTCGAAAACAGGAACTTCAGTGCTCATCGAACACACGTACACGCCGTACAACCCGCGTCATCCGATCATGATGGCAGGGAGGCTCAAGCTTATCTCAGCTACACCACTCTGCCCCGCCCCCTTCCCCCCATGGTCCACTGTACAACAAAATAAGTACAGTATGAAAGTCTTTATAAAGAAATCCAGCTGTGTTTTCTTAGACCGGAAATGATGTCATATCCTGCGATTTGTTTACATTTTCTGATTGTCCTGATATTCTACCTAAACAATTTACAACATACTCATCATGTCTGAGGAACTTGACCTTGAATCCACACAAAACAAACCTCTCAGCTCGAGCCCCCGAAGCCCGCCATCAGCGAGGGGACAGTTCATGACTGTGTCAGTAAAGAAACCACAAAAGCTTGTTTTTGTTTTTCTAATAAATTTTACAAACATAAACAGAAACTAATAGCAGATCCTTAATCACGGACTTTCAGGCAGCGAGAGATAAAGATCGAAGCCGCAATGCTGCCATTAACGTCGTTGATTCTACACACAGACAAAACTAATGAGATCAGTCATTTAAAAATATCCAAACAGTTATGAGAAATATGTTGCCGAAGCTACTGGTGACCTGCAGATGGTACGATGGTGTGGGCTGAGACAGGAAGATGATAATGAGTCATTAATGAGATCATGAATGAGATCAAAGTGGTTTTAATAGGGGCGTCGCCGTGGCGTACAGGTTAATCATGTCTGGCACACAGAAAGAAGGTCGTGAGCTCGGTGATGGGCTTTCTGTGTGGAGTTTCTCCCTGTGCTTACGTGGGTTTACTTTGAAAACAACCAGTTTCCTCCCACTGTCCAAGCACAGGCACATCAGACGAACCGGCTGCTCCACATATCTGCCAATCTGGTCAAGGTTAAACTTCACCCACAAGCTCTCTGTGACCCGAGGAAGATGAAGCATTTTGGTGAATGTTAAAATGAATGAATAAATGGAAGAAAAGAAGAATTTTTGGATTGATGGATGAACTGAAGAATGTATGGGGAAAACAATGGGTGAATTGATGGATGGATAGATGGATGAATGGTTTCATATGACCCAGTTAAAAGAAAAAAGTTACTGTTGTAACCCTGAGGTTGGTTATTTTCCTACAACTGCATGCACCAAAAATGATTAAAAAAATGTGTGACTGCCGATATATAAATACATAAAGGAAGAAAAATTATTTTGAAAAAGCACCAGAGCAGACTTTTCAGTTTCACTGTTAATAATAGATCTGGGGTTTTTTCAGGAAGCGAAATATAACAGCCAATCAGCAATGCAGGAGCCTCATTGGGTTCCGTAGTGGCACACGTGGATATGGGACAACCATCCGAGACATATTCCATGTGTACGATGTTCTGTGAGCGAGCTTTGATTTGATTAGTTCAGAAAAACAAGGAGGTTCTTGTGAAATTTAATTTGGAAGTGATGGAGTAAACCTGGATCTGATCGCGGCGAGAAACAAACAAACAAATAACAGAGTTCGGCCCAAAGCCGCTCACAGGTTCATTTACTGGAAATGATTTGTTGTTGGAACATCCAACAGATCCAAAGAACCACAATATTCTTTTCTTTTCACTGTGTGTTGCATACTGTGCCACGGTATCAGTGCCAGTCTGGATCCGATCTATAAATGCTGTGCTGCTGAAAAAGACCCAGATTACCAGGATGAAAACGCTCATACCTCGGCCTCCTTTTCCATTAAGATCTGATCTTTATCCAGAACTTCATCCTCCACTGACCTGGAAAAGGCAAGCAAGCTTCTTCATGTACTCCTCACAAATAAAACATATAAAACACTCACAGGCACATTGATTATTTTTAATGCGTGGCTGTCAGAGCGGTACCAGTCGGTACTGAAATGTCAATGAGTGGTGAGAAATAAATGGTGTCAGAGGAGAGAGTCACGTTGCTTATGTTCCGATTTTTACAGGAATGATTCCACTGACCCGATGGGGACAGTGCAATAATTTCGTTATCTGACCTGGGCGTAATGAACAGGAAGCTGTGCTCAGTGTTCACCTGGACTCTTTTTTTTTTTTTTTTTTTTTTTACACCTGCATATTGGATTGAGGTTTCATTTACATCGAGCATACCTGCCGGCTCTCTTCAGCCTTTCTGAGCGGAAGTTCTCATAGTGTAGGTCCTGGGTCACTTCCTGCAGGTCTTGCATATGAGTCCTACACACACACACACACACACACACACTTTAAAAAGTCTATTTTTACCAAAGATGAATGAATTGAGTGGTTGAGTGAACGTTTTTTCACATCTGTTGAGTTCATTTGTTTCGATGTCCAGCTGAGGGCGCTACAGTATGCTTATGGTGTCGCGGTGGGTTGTGTGAATACACTTTGAAATCCTCGCGTGAACTTACACCAGCATGGTGCGCAGTTTGAGGAAATCATTATGTTCTGGGTTCTCCACCTCCACCACACCCCAGGGGTACAGACGCCCACGAATCTTCTTCCCCTTCACCTCGATCAGCTGGTTTGAGCCAATCACAGCAAAAGGAATGCTGGCCTACAGAAGGCACAGGTCACAGTAATGAACGCTCACACATGCTACAGTGCCAAATTTATCTTCATCAACGACATCGTGCACACAAAACGTCAGACCTTCAGGACACGGGTCTGCTCTTTAAACTCCTCGTCCTCATCGGAGTCGGCGTCGGGCAGCTGGTAGATACGGATTCCATGCTCACTGATCTCATCCAGGATCTACAGGGCAGATGCAGCACAGAACATTACAGTCAGAACAACTGCAACCGAGACACGACCAGATCTACACCTGAGGCATGGATCTTCTGTTTCCTCCACATCGCACGATAAATCCACTGGTTTCAGCTCAAGCCAGGTGGATGAAACCTCATCAAAATACAGCGTCGATTTAAGCGTAGAATATTTCTGGACAATAAGAAAGAAGGTGTAATGCTTATACCTCTGTATTTCACCCTTTCACAGGCTTTGATCCACATCCCCTTTCTGGTAATCGGTCACAAGAGGAAGATTCGAAAAATCTTCCAACGAGACTATGGGCCCAAACCTTGCGTACAACAGGCCACGTCGAGCTTAATCAACAAAGTTCACGATCTCCAGGAGAACTGGCTGATACCATCGAACAATTAAACTCGGCGGAGTCGATTTAATCCATCTTTCTGGAGAAGCCTTTAAACTTCAAGTGTTGAAATTAAATCAAGTGTTAGAGGCAACACCATCATTATAATACCACCACGGATTTAAACTAAATAATTGATGCTGCTCAGGTTTTCGCATTTTCCCGAAAATCATATATTTTAAATCTTGCAGTAGAAGCAGATTAAAGTGTGAAGAACTATTTTTTTTACAATAACACATGAACCCAGGACCTGGTGAAATAATCACCGGGAAACAGAATCAGAGTCTCCGTGATTCATTTCTCCTTCACTGTCGTGATGGTCCACATGCAAACTGCACAAAATCGGTCCACTTTAAACTAATACTGTACCAGACATCAGCAGGAGTGAAGCTTCTCGAAACTTCTTTACTCCGCTCTATTGAAAGAAAGAGGTGAAGTATAAACATGAAGAATTATTGAATCAAAGGTAGAGTGATACCACCCTCCAACAATAACAACACTTCTCCAGAACATTCAAACGCTCAACTCTATGATTGTATTATTATTATTATTATTATTATTATTATTATTATTATTATCATCATTACTACTATTATAGATGTGTCAGGACCAACATGAGTTTTGATAATGGTGTAAAAAAAGTCAGATTGTTGTCGGAGATCCAGTCTGTGAGTGAATCTGAAATCACCTGACTGTAGAAATGAAGCCACTGTTTTTACTCCTGGAAATCATCTCTTGTTCTGTCTGCACTGGACAAAACAACGATCCTGTCAGCTTCTGTTCACATCTCACACCCTACTGTAACTCTCACGAACTACAATGACCGTGATGTCTGCAATTTGGAAGAATTTTACGCTCTTTAGAGCCCCAACGATAAAACAGTGTAATACGAGGTAACGGTTTTCAGAAGCGCCATCGGTTCTCCATGTTCGGCCGCAGCAAGCTTCCAGAACGTTTCAAAGTCCAAACTGTTGGAGAAATGCGGTGCGCTGGGGGAGAAGGGAGCCCCATTCCCAGCACCATCCAGGTGAGAGTGTGTCTTCATTTCAAATGTGTGAAAAACTGTTGAATTTTCCTTACAAGATTAGCACAGCGAATAAATAAATAATTAAATGACAACAACATGCACAAGAGTCGAACGAGTTCAAAAGACAAAGAAGGAAAACAGTACAAACTGCAGCAAGATAAATTTCACACGGCGTAAAACGTTTCACAAGACTGTGTGTGTAATAAGCTACGAAAATGATGAAGAAATCATGTGGAAGGCTAATAATTCTCTGTACGTGTTTATGTTTACTGATCTACAGGATAATGATCACAACTGTAGCCACAGATTAATAGATTTGTGTATTTTATTTTTGTATAGATATTGAACGGGTATCAGAATCGTCAAGGATTGGTATCTCTATCATTCAGAAAAAAATGTTAAATCAGACAATCAGATTTGTAAATCCTGCTCGTGAACTCATCCCACAGCAGCTATGCAATAACTCCGTTATCCAATGGCAATGATGCAATACCGAGAATTCTTTTAGTGCTTTCCACCAATCAGAAAGGAGAGGCTCTCTGAAATAAATAATAACAAAGCCTACGATTATTATTTAATGGCTTATTTATCGGCATCAATATTACAGTATAAAAATAATGTTTATAAAGAAGAAACAGACAGAGCACAGACTGTTCATAAGTATACAGATGCTGAGGAGCCAGGGCATCCTTACACGCCATCGTGTTCACCAGCAGTCGGCTCAGGCTCATCGATTACCATCAAACTTGTGACCCTCCCAACACGGTCATGTGCTCTGGTTCCTGGTGTTTTTATTGATTTATTTTTTTGCTTTCAAACTGGGA
>CM045749.1:29194228-29214228 GCA_024760905.1 Plotosus lineatus | reverse complement strand
GAAAGGCATGAGTCTAGGACTGAGAGTAGGGGCTTTGAATGTTGGAACTATGACAGGAAAAGGTAGAGAGCTGGCTGACATGATGCAGAGGAGGAAGGTGGACATACTGTGTGTTCAGGAGACCAGGTGGAAAGGTAGCAAGGCTAGAAGCTTAGGAGCAGGGTTTAAGCTGTTTTTTTCATGGTGTGGATGGGAAGAGAAATGGAGTGGGAGTCATCCTGAAGGAGGGGTTGGTCAGGAATGTTCTAGAAGTGAAAAGAGTGTCAGACAGAGTGATGAGTCTCAAGTTAGAAATTGAAGGTGTGATTTTCAATGTTGTTAGTTCTTATGCTCCACAGGCAGGATGTGAGCTAGAAGAGAAGAAGAGATTCTGGAATGAGTTAGATGAAGTGATGCAGAGTACCCCCAGAGGTGAAAGAGTGGTCATTGGTGCAGATTTCAATGGACATGTTGGTGCAGGCAACAGAGGGGACGAGGAAGTGATGGGCAGGTTTAGTATCCAGGACAGGAACGCAGAAGGACAGATGTTGGTAGATTTTGCAAAAAGGATGGAAATGGCTGTGGTGAATACTTTCTTCCAGAAGAGACAGGAGCATAGGATGCCTTATAAAAGCGGAGGTAGGAGCACAAAGGTAGATTACATCTTGTGTAGGCGATGTAATTTGAAGGAAATCAGTGACTGCAAAGTAATAGCGGGTGAGAGTGTTGCCAAACAGCATAGGATGGTGGTGTGCAGGATGACGCTGATGGTGTGGAAGGCAAAGAAGGCAAAGGCAGAGCAGAAGACAAAGTGGTGGAAGCTGAAAAAGGAAGAGTGTCGAGTTGTCTTCAAGGAGGAGTTGAAACAGGCTTTGGGTGGTCAGGAAGTGCTTCCTGATGACTGGACAACTACAACAAATGTGATCAGGGAGACAGGTAGAAGAGTTCTTGGTGTGTCCTCTGAAAGGACAGTAGATAAGGAGACTTGGTGATGGAATGAGGAAGTGCAGGAGTGTGTACAAAGGAAGAGGTTAGCTAAGAAGAAGTGGGACACAGAGAGGACCGAAGAGAGTAAACAGGAGTACAGGGAGACACAGCATAAGGCGAAGGTAGCGGTGTGAAAGGCCAAACAGAGGGCGAATGATGACTTGTATGACAGGCTAGACAGTAAGAAGGGAGAAAATGATTTATACAGGTTGGCACAGCAAATAAATAGAGATGGGGAAAACGTGCAGCAAGTTAGATTGATAAAGGACAGAGAGGGAAATGTATTGACTGGTGACAGAAGTGTGCTGGGAAAATGGAAAGAGTACTTTGAAGAGCTGATGAATGAGGAAAATGAGAGAGGGAAAAAAAAAAGAGTAGAAGAGGTGACCGTTGAGGACCAGGAAGTAGCAAAGATTAGTAAGGGTGAAGTGAGGAGGGTATTGAAGAAGATGAAAAGTGGAAAGGCAGTTGGTCCTGATGACTACCAGACAGAAGGCCTAGAGGAAGATCAAAGAGAATATTTAGGGATATGGTTAAGGAGGACATGAAGGTAGTTGGAGTAAGAGTAGAAGATGCAGAGGATAGGGTGAGATGGAGGCAGATGATTCACTGTGATGAGCCCTGAAGGGAACAGCCGAAAGGAAAAGATGATGATGATCGGAAGGGTTAGTTGATTTATTGTTTTTTTGGTTTTGTTTTTTTTTTTTAATTATTAATGTTATTGTACATGTATTAGTATTATTAAATATTTATTGTTTTTACATGTTTATCTTTAATATATTAGGTCAGATACACGTGTTTGTGGCAGGTTATATGGGTTTGGGAGGGGGTTGGAACAGATTAATTTGTTTTCTGTTATTTCTTATTGGAATAATTGTTTCATCCCACAAACGTTTTGGCTGACGAGCTCGCCCCTGGAACGGATTCATTTCGTAAGTCAAGGTACCACTGTACTTAATTAGCTAATATTAATATAATACATAGCATATTGTTGTTATTAGTAGTACTCAGTGTTCAGCTTCATCTTCCAATCAACTTTATGCTTGAGTCATGTCACATGCAAGTTCAGCTCAGTTGAACTCGGTTCTCTTAGCTAGTATGACCTGGGGATTAACGTCCCATTCTTGCGATTTTGTGCACTCATTTTTCTAACAGCTTAAAGGCAAACCACCCAAAGGATTTTATCAGATTGCAACTTTAAAAATGTAAATAAAAACCACCTGGTAATGAAAATATCCAAATGTTGATGTGAAAGAAGAGAGTTGGGAAGGCTTTCCTGTTTTCACTTTTCAGTCAAAATTCCTGCTTTACTAACACAGCTGTGTACTGTAGCAGCAAGGCAGCACTCTTCTGTTTAATGTGCCTTCTTTTGAAATGGCTCTCAGGTTTCATGTTCAGAGATGTTTGTGGAGAGATGTACCTCAGTCTACTTTCAACACACAAATATTAACTGGTCTTAGTTGGGGCCTGTGCGTTTGTTTAACAGCAGGTGTTTAAGGTTGGGTTAATCCGGCCCCTTCAAGACAGCACGGTGCAGGAAACCCTCACATGTTTAACAGTAGGTGTAGCTCTTAGAGAAATATTAGCCCTTTGGCTCTCAAAAGAAAAATAATATCAGAGCCTCTGATTAATAAAACAAATCTCCAGCAAGGTTATCATCATCATCATTATTATTATAATCATCATCAATATCATCATCATCATCATTATTAATATTATTACAAAATATGATTATCATCTATTGTTGTAGTCATTAATTATTATTATTATTATTGTTATTGTTGTTATTTATTAATATTATTCCAGTTAAAAAATGATAGCAGAAGAAGAGAGGGATCGGGTGATCCTGGCACATCTGGCTTGTGAGGCTCATCATCAGCTCAGGGCCGTCACCCTCTCTACACGCAGCCCAGGCAGCAAATGGGACTTCTCCCAGGAAGCACTGCCTAGTCGAACCCACCAAGAAATTTCTGGAAAATATGGAGACTCCCCAACACTGCAGCCTTCTGAATTGCCCAGACAGTCAGAAGAGCTG
This sequence comes from Plotosus lineatus, assembly GCA_024760905.1. Classification (NCBI taxonomy): domain Eukaryota; kingdom Metazoa; phylum Chordata; class Actinopteri; order Siluriformes; family Plotosidae; genus Plotosus; species Plotosus lineatus. The sequence continues at coordinate 29,211,227 of CM045749.1, read as the reverse complement.
TGTTCCCGGGAGCAAACCTGGGCGCTCTCTTGATCTGCGTCAGTATCAAACCAAGGGCGCCGAGGATAATAGGGAGTCAGGAAACTGTGTAATTTCGTTATTATTATTATTATTATTATTATTATTACTACTACTGTTGTTGTTGTGTTGCCAGTGACCAAAAACGAATTCAACAAATAACAGAACCTCTCTGAAATTTTGTGATCAGGGAGATTAAACTGCAGGTCTGAAGAGTGTGCCACAGTCACGAGGTGTGAGTGCACGTGTGTGTGTGTGCGCGCCCCCGCACACTATAGTCTATTTGTTTTTTATCATGAACATGTACATGGAGAAAATGGCCTCCCTCCAACGTGCAATCACTCTGCACTAAAAGAGAAATAAACAATGGCACACTTGTGCGCACACAGGAATCAGCCCTAATTCTGAGGGGTAGATGATAAAGAAAGGTGAGTGTGAGGTGAGACACTGTCTATATACAGGATGTGACCTCGTGATCTCATCAGGTTCGTGTTGTTATAGGTGAGACGCTGTTGTAACGTTTCTCATGAAAGGGGCCGTAACACAAACCTTCTGCTTCTGCCACAATGAGACAGTCTCAATTCAAGCCTTCCTTAAAAAACAAAGCACAGCACACTTAAGAGTTCAGTGCGGGCCTGGAAAATGCACGCACACCATTTGGGATTTTTCAGGACTGACATATATTGGTTTACTCAAGCCAAAGGACAAAGGGAGGAAAGCTTTCAAGGCTCAGCAATGGGCAACAACAATAGAAACAAAATTTCACACACTATGAAAATGCTGCTCGCTGTTTGGTCAGGATATGTAAGGAAATGTAGCATTGTTTTCATGCTCTAATGTAAAAAATTGAGAAATCAAAAGGAATAAATACGAGCAATAGAAGCTTAGCAACGATTCCTCACTAAACAGGACTCCACCCGTTCTCCTTCGGAAAGTGATCCACACACCAAAAACATCCATTTCCACAGCGCACTCTGTACGAGGAGGATATATAAAAATGACAAAACCACAACATTAATGTCAGCCAAGTGCTTGGGGGGAAAAATTGAGTGTTTTATGAGCAATGACCTCAGTCAGGGAAACTGCTGTAACATTTGGCCAAACTCTGATAAGAATCCAACGCAGCGCTGTCCACGTTCACGCCACCAATCACTCAGACATGCATCAAGAAGGCCATATTGTTAAAGGCAGGCTACTTTCCGACTCATGAATCGGGAGGTGGGGAGGGGGGGTAACTACAAGAAAAAGCGGGCTTACTTTATATTGTGTGAAGGCAGGTGGAATACCTAAAAACATAAATATCACATTGACAGCATGTACAGTAATGGGTTCTACTCAGTGCTTGGTGTGTCAGGGTTTTGGAAAACCTGGAGTCACACCATCATCATCATCATCATCAAAAAAACAAACTGAAAGAAAGCCTCCCTTCGTTCGGCCTTTTGCTGACCCGTAGATTTCCACATCTATAGAAACTTGAACAATAACACAGTATCTGGTAGCTCTTATCAGACATTTTTTACTTCACCTCTAAATCTAATAGCTGGGTGAGATCCTAACTGGAGAAAAGGTCACCAACTCGCTACCTGTTTTTTATTTTCTGTCAAAAAAGTAGATATAGAAGCAAACGGAATTCAGTCTCGACGTGGACCTTTTCTGTAGATATTATACAGTGACTTCAGCGAGCAACTCCCCTCGTATATAGATATGATTTAGGAAGGCAATATTTGTTGCATCAGGTTTGAGACACGATCCAATCACAGAGGCAACCCAAATACACATGGAATAAGTTACAGTATAAACCCAAACTGTGCTGTAGCAAAGCCGACCCACAGTGCGGGACCAGGCTTCAGGAGACAGACACTGATCCAAGTATGTAATTATGCTTGGCTCTCGGTCTCATTCTGGTTAAAGGGGAATAAAGTTTGCTGAGCCAACCAGACGACATCAATGCAAGGAAACGTAGTGACTGATTACAGGAAGACATTCTTATCTTATGACCCTTTACTAAGACCACCAGCAACCAGATGCAGGCACCACTACACACACACACACACACACACACACACACACACACACACACACACACACACCACAAACCGATGAGTCAAACATGAGTCAAACAGCTTCCAAAACATTCTTCAGGATCTACAGGGCAGGTGCAGACAAAAACTCTTATTTTATCACACTGGACCAACACAAATTCCAAAGTTTTTGTCCAGTTTAATCTTTGGATTCCCAGAAACCTAAATTATTGCATCAAAGAAATCTAATCGCAAGTCATAATATTTGTGAAATTAATTCACTTGTTAAGTGTGTGGATGTTAACACTGTGCTGCACTTAACAACACTTCAGAAATAACACAAAGCCAGTAAGGTGCTGGACTGGGTTTTGAAAAGAAAACGTGTCATTACCTTCCCCGCTTGGTTGGGCTGGTTATAGGTTCACCAGCAAGTGTTTGTTTGTTTGTTTATCTGGCTGTTAGCAAACTTACACAAAAACTACTGAACTGATTTTTACCAAACTCGGTAGAGGGTTGGGATATGGGCCTGGAAAGAACCTGGAATATGATCTACAATAGCTCTAGGAAGTTATTCACGGTTTTTTGGCAAGCATATAAAAATGACAGATTTTTTTTTTATCTGTCAGCAGAATAATGCAAAATCTACAGATCTGATTTTTATCACAGTTGATGGAAGCTCAAACCTGGAAAGAACTCATTACATTTTGGAGAATTACTCGGAAGCATTCGGTCACTGCCGTTGGCCTGAACACATTTCCCCACCCCAACAGGTACACATCGCCCGTACGGCAGAGCTTCTCAAACTGTCTCAGTGCTTATTGCCTCGTTCGGTTGTGATCTCACATGCCTCACAGCCAAGTCATTCAGTGTTAAGATAAGGGGGACAAAAATGTTCAGAATTGGGCTCCTCCCCACAAACCCACACTGATCTTGATCCAATTTACAGGTCAACCTTTGGATGCACCCACTCCCAATGTTCATATGTAGTCACATAGTTCATATATAACCATATGAAATTTCGTGTGAGGTGAAGAACAGGTGCCTGGGGGTTGGTGGTGGTGAACAGTCTCAGGCTCTTGGATGATAAGGTTTGAAGAGCTAATCCATCAGCTGCTTTTCAGAATGCTAAAGCTGATTAGAGCCGTCTGTTCGAAAGATGGACAACAAATCACGTAACAAGCAAAGGGCCACTGAAAAAAAAAACCCAAACTCACGTCTTCTATCTGTGATGCAGCACTCGATCACTTTAGTATATAAGTGCTCATCCTGATCATCAGATGGATAACTATGAACTTTTCAACCCAGCCTTGGACATTAGTATATAGTACTGTACTACATGAGAAGGACAATGATCTGATTGGTCCATTATCCCAGAATAATAATTAAAAAATGATTAAAAGTGGATAATTCTTGACTGAAAATGGGAGATACCTTTACAGTTTGGCAGTCACTGCTCGAAATTCCGTAAAATGTCATCCTACCAAAAACAATAATTCTTCCATATCTATGAAATCTATTGACTTTCAAAAGGTGCCACACCCGAACCCCTCAGATGTTTCTGCTTTTTTTTTATACACACACTGAAAGTACATCATATATGACGACAAATCCAAAATATGAACTTTAAATGTCAACCATTTCAAGCTTCCATAACAATTGAACAACAGAAGGTAAAGATCTAAAATTTTCTGGATCATCTGTAGTCACAGAAAATGTGAAAACATTTACTTTTAAATTATTATAAGTTACACATAATGACAAAGTTGTGGGCAGTGGTGACCTAGTGGTGAAGGGCGCTGGATCACTGATCCTAAGGTTGGGGGTTCGAGTCCCACTCTCCACAAGGTTGTCACTGTCCTCCCAGTGCACTAACTGGTTTATCAAAGGCCGGCCATCTCTCTAGCTGTCTATGGTGAGAGGTTCATGTAAAAGAACCATTGCTGACTTTCGTAAAGAGGAGCTGTAACGTCGTCAGTGTGTTTCTGTCCCTTGCTAAAAAGGGTTGTGACAGGAAGGGCATCGCTCCATTCATTCAGAGCATCCCATAGTTTTGCTGTAGCAGTTTCTAATGGTTCATTGGTTGTTGGACATTTACCAAGAGAACACAGCAAAATATTTTCCTGTTTTTTAAAGCACGGCGGAACGATCAAATGTGTTGTTACTGATGAACATTATAGACATTCCCCAGTGGCAGGGGGTCTTAAAATACCGTGTACAGTAAACTCACTTTTACAGGCAGTGAACGCCTCATTTTACCGTTACAGAGACTATAGTTCATTTCTGAAAGTATATTCAGGTTGTGAATTAATGATTTAATTGATTTATCTGTCTAAGTTAAAGCAGTGAGGTGCTCTGCTTGGCTCACACTGTTTAATCTGACATATGTCCAGTTCACTGCTTTATAAATGTAAAAATAAAATCGATGTGTAATTTATTGTTGATGCTCCAGTGTAGTAGGCCTCTGTCAGTCTCGAAGGATGATGGAGCTGCGCTCTGGCGGGTATCCCGGCTGGTGATACTCTCCAGTGCACAGAGCATGGGTAGGAAGTATAGAGGACAGGCTGTTACCCAAGCAGCAAGCCCACCCCCCCACCCCCACCCCCCTCGCCACCGGAACAATCCAATGGAAGGGCAGAAGCTGATATGACTGGGTTCCGGTGCTGCTGCAGAAGTTGCCAGAACGTTGCTGCGAACTAACTGCCTAAAGGGACTCCGACTCCCGATTAGAAACACGCTGGCGGCTATGCAGCTCCTCTTGATGAAAGTCAGCAAAGGTTCTTTTACATGAACCTCACACCATAGACAGTCAGAGACATGGCCGGCCTTTGATAACGCGGTTACTACACTGGGGGGATCATGGCAACTTGTTGAGAGTGGGGCTTGAATCCCCAACTCTAGGATCAGTGATCCAGTGAACTACATTCGAAAAGCTTATTCGTATCAGGCTCGATGGACATTGTTACATGAAACTGAATATCCAGTGGCATCCACCTCGCCTTAGTTGAATAACCATGAAAATGTCCTCATCACGGTGGCGCCTACCAAGGACTAGAGCAGTGGTCCCCAAACTACAGCCCGCGGGCTGGACATGGCCAGCCTCCACATTTGGCCCGGCCCCCTGAACAATACCAGAGACGCATTATGATTATTATTTTTTTTAGTCTGGGCACGTGATCAAGACTAATACACATGCCATTCTATTCCACTCTTCTGCCGTCTGTTCCCCTATCTGACCCCCCCCCCCCCCCCCCCCCCCCGGGGTCGTCTGTTCAGGCAGCTTTCAGGTCGCTCAACTGATAGCAAGCAGTGTTTCTTTTATTATCTATTTCTTGACTTCTTTCTGGGAATCTCCTTGAAAGGGTGAATAATATTTTGTTATTCGTGGCTTACTGGACAACAATAATTGTTTACGTTTCGGCAGCCCTGTGATCGTCATACTTTTACAAACTGACCTTGGCCCCCCATCAGAGAAGGGAAAAGTTATGTGGCCCTCACAGGAAAAGGTTTAGGGACCCCTGGACTAGACTGTATTCGACAGAAAGTAAACATTTAATTCTCAAATTAATAAAATGAGCTGTAAGGATCTGAGAGTTTGATAAAGTCCAAAGTGTGATGACCAAATCACAGGGTCTATTCATCTTCAAAATAGCCGGTCTAGTGGGGTGTTCCTGGGGCGCAGTGGTTATTACCTACAAAAGGAGGTGCAAGTAAGAACAATCAGTGAACCGGTGAGCATGTACATGTGCATCTGGTCCAATCCCACAGAAGAGCTTCTGCAGCACAAGCTGCTGTCAGTGTTAATGCTGGATCTGATAGAACCAAGTCAGAACACACAGTGTATGACATTCTGCTGTTTATGGCATAGTGAGCATTAGTATAGATGTTAAATTCAATGCTAGAATTCGGCTTTGAAGATGCCGGAATGCTTGGCGTTCTTGAAGATTATTTCACCGGTGAGTATTTTTCTCCGCATGCAAAATTTGATGAAGGAATTTTTTTCGATTATTTGATTTGTGTGTAATCTTGTCTGGATGGGACATGCTGGATCGTGGGTTGTTTAGTTTTGTACAAAAATTGGTCAAGACCTGAGAAATACTTAAATGTTTCATTCCTTTTACAGATGAACAAACTGATGATGATGACGTCAGTTGTGTTGATGAAGATTTTGATTTTGATGTTGATGAAGAAGAGGCATCTGCTCATAAAAGTGTGATGAGTGGTGTTTGTGAAGATGATGGGATCTTATCTGCTGAGCACGATATAGATGAAGATGATAATGTTGAGGGCAGAGTTGATGAAGCTTACTTGAAAAAGAGATCTGAGAGTTTTGTTATATGGTTAGCTTATATATATATATAAATATATAGTTTTCTTATTTTCAGTGTGATTGTTTGAACCTGACAGTGTTTTTTTTCCGATCAGTATCATTTGAAGGCATTTGAACCTTTATATAATGATCAAAAAGATACATACTGATCTTATTGGAATAAACAGAAATGAAAAAAAGTCACTGGGGTTACCACGGTGACTAATGGGTTATAAAAGGCTGTGTCAGATTAAAATGAGGATGATTTCTCTTATCTCTTCATAAAACTCTTCCTAGACATGTTTTCTAAAAGTTTATATGGCTTTCATTTTTCTCCAAAACGTCTTTTGAAATTTTTAGTTGAATGTTGACACAAGAAATGGCATCACTCACTCAGTTTTCAAGATATTTACAAACTTTTTTTGCTGCATTTTTAAGCTTTGGGCCTCCTCTATCTGACTGTGTCATTTTTCATTTTTGGACACAAGAGCCTACTTTCGGTGGAGTGGCTCACATATACTCTCCCATTGGTCAATACTATATTACAATCAGATCTCATCTACAGAGACGCCCCAGGAGGACGGAGACATTCCTCTCTGATCGGAGTCCAACACTAACAGCAGCAGGTCTTTGTGTTGAAGAAAAAACATTAGACATGACTAAGAGGAAATCCTATTTACAGTTTCTTTAAACATGTGGTGCACACACACACACACACACACACCCCACCCACCCCACCCCACCCCACACACACACACACGTCTCTCAAACAACATAAAGACTGTAATGTAAACTCGCTGGTGAAAGCGTTGAGCTCATTAAAACACCTTTTCCGTACAACACGCCATACGGAAGGGCGCCACAAAATTAAATTACGACTCAATCAGACAAGCAATCAAGATAAAGCTGCTCAGTTTCTTGTGATAAGAGCGGAAGCTGAAATGTGTAATGAAAACTTTAACCAGTGTATATAATCCACCTGATCAACATTCCATCATCAGGAACACTGCAAGCATGACCACAGGCCAGCGTCCAGCTTGGTGCAGTTTAATACTGATGACTCTTTCTGCGTTGAAAGGGGAAAGAAATCATCTGTAAAAATTGAAGGAACTACTATCTGACTAGAAGGAAAACAGACCATGGGGGTCCAGACGCTCCCCACTGGCAGGACCACTTGATTTGTCCTGTGTCACTTCCTTTCAAACTTATCACACCAAAGTGCCTCGACAAATCAAATATAAAAAAAGTCACCTTAAAAAAGGTCAATGCGAGCCATGTACAATCTCACCCTATTCGCCCCTGAAGGGAACATATACACCAAATATGGTGATCCTGTGCATTTCCTTCCACATTTATCAAAAAAATCAAACAGACAGACAGAACAAACCCATTTCTAAAGCTCTCGCTCTGCTCACCTTCAACGATCACAGTGGCAGCATTTCAATTACCAAAAATGTCTCTTTCACTCACTCACACACACACACACACACACACACACACTCCATACACACTCCCACACACAAACACACTCCCACACTAACACACACCACAACACACACACAAATACCGGATTAGAACACTCACCCTCCGCTTCAGACGGTCTCGCTCTCGCAGCGTCAGTGTGTCGGCTTTAGCGATGACAGGAACAATGTTGACTTTGCTGTGGATGGCTTTCATGAATTCAACATCGAGTGGCTTTAGTCTAGGGCACATGCACGCACACACACACACACAGAGTTATCATTGGGCTTTTGACTCTTCTGTTGACAGCACTCATACAAAACTTGTGTGTGTGTGTGTGTGTGTGTGTGTGTGTGTGTGTGTGTGTGTGTGTGGTTTGTTTTACCCATGCCCAAATGGAGATATGAAATAAAAGCAGCAGTGAACCCTGTTGTCCACAATGTGCCTGCGATTCAGGCCACTTTCATCATGCAGGTAGCGCTCAAACTGATTGTCAATGTACTGGATTATCGTCTTGAAACTGCAGGAGAAGAAGATATAACTGTTCAGATAAAGAAAATAGATCTTGAAGACATTAGTACAGTGGTCCTGGACTCAATCTTACACCGAGATTCATTAGACCGGATTAGACTAAAGAACTGGGTTGAGGGCGGACTGATATAAAGCAGATAGATTCAGTGTCTCATGTGCAGAAGAACCGAGCAGGAGCCTCGACCGACGGCTGTCTGAGAGATAAAAGAAACTGACTTATTAGGCTGAAGCAGAGATTCGGAGATTGCCCTGTTTAACCTGAAGGAAGTCCTGCAGCCACACTGGCTCTTGATAGATAAGATTCCACTGTACCAATCTAAATTATTCAGAATCAAAAACATCACAGGGCTAATCCTGCTTCATACAAGAGTCACGGTGGTCGAGGAGATCAATAAATATTAAAAAAGAACTAAAAACAAAAGGTGGAGTGAAGAATCAAGGAAATAATGATTAAAATCATAATTATTTAAACCTACATGAAAAAACTGCTGCCATCGCAGGCTACAAGTCATTTTCACACAAAAAAAAACTTAACAGGTACAAATATACTGTACATCACGCATTATAAACACTCATTCAGGCCTATCTCAGCCGACTCACACCCTGAACAGCATGCCAGACCATTGCTGGGCCACTGCATACAACCATTCACACCCACAGCCACACCAAGGGGCAATCTGGAACAGCCAATCAGCCTAATGCACGTGTCTTTGGACTGTGGGAGGAAACCAGAGTACTTGGAGGAAAACAACACAAACTCCACAGAGAACGCTCTCCCTGAGCCCTGGACTCGAACCTGGTACCTTTTTGCTCTGATGTGAACGGCCTAATCACTCCACCACCATGACGCCCACATGATAAAGAGTCAGGGACCATTAAAAATAATTCAGAGAGACATAAAATATGAAAAATAAAGAATGCAGTGAAAGAATTCGATCTGAATCCTGAAATCAGACGAAAGGTAACGGCAGCGATTCTAACGGATGATTCAGCAGCTCAGGTGATGTTGACCTGCAGTCCCGTACTTTAATTGTAATGGCGACCATGCTGAGAAGTGTCTGCCCCATAGTGTTTCATCACTTCACCGCTGAGCTCATTATATACACGTCTGTACAGGTATACATCGACTTAGGTCGTTCTTGATTATACGTCGGTTTTCGAAAAATATATGGAAAAAATGAAAAAAAAAAAATTAAATCAAGTTTACATCAGTATAATCAGATATTATATATTTAGTATATTAAATATTTATATATATATATATATATATATATACACACACATATATATATATATATATATATATATATATATACACACACATATATATATATATATATATATATATATATATATATATATACATATACACATACATACATATATAAGTAAAAATAAAAGGACAGGGCAAAGACTTTCTATTGAAACTTCATTTTCACTACAGATCTGTTTCGAGGGCTGGTGAAACCATCCTCTCTCTTCAGGTGATTACAGAAGAATTTGTAATACACACACACACACACACACACAGATGCAACCATGTATACACCAGTTCTGATGTAAGGTTTTGGGTTGTTTTTTGTTTTGTGTTGGTTTAGGTTTTTTTTTTTTTAATAATTGGCCTTGTTTTTGTGACATTTTCCATAACTTTTCCACCCATTCTTCCTTAATGTCCTTATTTTTTTAATTGAATAAATATTTATTTATTTATTTATTTTTAAAACCGCGATGCACTGAAGACGCATTAATTGAAGCGCGAAGTAGCGAGCGATCCCTGTACCTGCATTTAATTCCCTATATCGTACACAGTGGGAGGTGTACTGGACGGCTTCAGTCACTTTACATACATTTAGCTTTAAACTCTCATTTCGCTATTAAAAAACTAACTAACAAACAAACAAACAAACAAATAAAAAAACAACACATACTGTACTCAGATTTCCTGAAGGTTCTGATGAGAGACTGGAATTAAAAAAAAAAATTTAATCTGGTATAACCTGTCAGTCACATACAAAACGGAAGTTTGGTGGAGTCATGAGAAATGAAAGAGGATATTCTGATCGATCTTTCAATCTTAACCACAAACATCTCGTGTTTACAGTAATAACCGCGAGCAATTCCAGGAGCATCGGAGGAGAAGTTCAATATCTACTGCAACACAAATGTTCAGCCAACTCCTCGTCAAACTCGATATCCACACACTGTCTCTGTACTGCCCGTTTGATATCATGGTCCCAGGGCAGCCGTTTAAACTCGTTTAAATTACTTTAGCATGTTGATTTCTGGAGTGAAAGGAATTTGTAAATTCAACTTTACAACATGATGGCTTTTAATGCAACACTTCTTGTTTCCAATTTGCCCTGCAGATATTAAACATGTTGTGACTTTGATTAAAAATGTCTATCGTTGGTATTTTGAGTCGACAGGTTCAATTGTAATGTCTTTCTGACAAACTCGTTTCTGTGGCCGTCACGTATATGCGAGAGATATTGCAGATATCGGTGATGGAGCTCGAACCTAGAGCTGCTCTCCTCTGACACGAAGAAACCCCTATAAACCAGAAGGAACCCACGCGGCTTTATCGTGTGTAGATGCACATTTACACTTGATCAGACACGACAGCAACCAGACATGCACCCACTGACCAGTCTTGACTGTTGATGGCATCTCCGTATCCAGGAGTATCTACCACAGTGAGGCGGAGCTTCACCCCCCTTTCCTCAATCTCCACCGTCGAGGCCTCGATCTGCACTGTCCGCTCAATCTTCTCTAAAATAATAAAGAAAAAATAATAATAAAACCCTGAAGTGTTATTTTAATAAACTGATGTAATTTTAAAACTTTTATTGAGTTCAACTCCTCCCATAAATTCTTCTCCAAACACAAACTCTTTCAGTAGGGTTTAGGTCAGGACTCTGGGGTGCCAATACATATGTGAAAGTCCCTTGTGCTCCCGAAACCACTTGCTCATTAATCGAGTCCCAATTTTATATCCGAACCATCAGGGAAGAAAAAGAGCATTGTTGTTATAACCTGCTCATTCAGATCATCAGCTGCTTCATTTTATTCCCACATCAGTGTTGCTGAGCCTTGACCCGACCAACCAAAGCAGCCCCAGATCATAATGATACATCCAAAGATTATACAGTGGAAACTATGCATGATGGGTACATGGTTCATGCGCCACCCTTCTTAACCCGACACACTGCATCTATCATTCTAGATAAAGTAAATCTAGACCTTTTTCCATCACACCAAAGTCTCAAATTCTCCAAATGTTTGCAGAATCTTCTAACAGTCAGTGAAGTTTTTTTTTCAACCACATTTCTTGGGTAAAGCTCATAGTGGAGCACGATCCTCCCAAAGTCTCATGTGTTTAATAGTTCTATAGTCAATTTTCGTCATTTCAGAACTTCCAGACCGAGATGAACATACAGTGGTACTTTGACTTACGAGTGTCTTTTATAATGAATTTTCCATGATACGAGCTTCGATCCACCAAAAATCTGCCCCATCCAACCAGCAAAATTTTGATTTAGAAGCTCTGCTGGGGAAATGGCTTTTCCGAGATGATTAGCTTTGTATTCTTCTGCGTATATTCCTCCGCACTCCGAGAACGCCTTGCAGCCAATTATCTGATTATTTTCTGTGATGCCTCCTATAGGAAGAAAAAACCCATTTCACACACCCCCAGGGCCCCGCGTGCGATTATAAATCGTGTTTACTGCACTTCGTATCGTTTGCTCGATGCTTTTTCCCTACACCATAGTGAACACAGTGAGAGCGACACTGCCACCTACTGTACACGATGCACAATTACACTTAATTCTAGTACAGTATGGCAAAAAAGCATGTTTGCCAGGGTCATACTCCCTCCTCCCACATCAAACCGAAGCATTGGCCTTGTGGGATATCACCACGAACCTTTCTTCGCTGGCATTCGAAGCGTGCACATGCACAAAATTCTCCTCCTGTTACGCACGACCTCATGCCTGCCCACATGACATCTTCGCGACAACGTGAGATCTTTGCTGCAGTCGATGATCGGAAGGGTTAATTGACTTATTGTTTATTCTTGTTTTATTAATATTTAGGATTAATTATTATTAAATGTTAATGTACATGTATTATTATTATTATTATTATGAAATATTTATTGTTTTTCCATGTTTATCTTTAATATATTAGGTCAAATATACGTGTTTGGTGCAGGTTATATGAGTTTGGGAGGGGGTTGGAACGGATTAATTGGTTTTCTATTATTTCCGATGGCAATTTTTGTTTATCTAATGAACATTTTGACTTACAAGCATGCCCTCGGAATGGATTAATTTCATAAGTCAAGCTACCACTATATAATATATTTATAAGCATAATATACAAAAACGTCATTGATTGTAATGTTGGGGATAAAACTTACATTTGGGCTCCACACACTCCAAACCTTCAAATACTGAGCCTTCACCCGTGAGCCACATTTTTCAACTGTTCAAATAACCTCTACAAAGTAGAAATTAATGTTTGAGATTCTTTTCTAGAAATCCACATCAAGAAATAAACGTGAGCTGATGAGAAATAGAAAACACACATGAATTCATGAAAATAAATAGGTGTCTTTTCCTCTGCTAGTTTTGGAATGTAATGTACCACCATGTGAGTGATAAGAATGAAAATAACATGCATCATTATTCGAACTGTAGATGTTCAGAGATGTGTACATTTCGTACACAAATTGTACAGAAAATGGATAAATGAGGTCCCGAGATTACACTGCTACAAAAAAAATTACATGATAATCAAAAATCAAAAGTAGTTCAGCTGTGATCCTGATGACTGTTCGAGCACTTTACGAACAATAGAGTGATTTTTTTTTTGTGCTGTTCAGTCGGTTAGGGGTATGTGAGCTATGTGACCTGTCCACGATACAGTCACGTGTTGGATTATACCAATTAAAAGCGAGTTATTGTTTTGGACTTTTAATATACATCTGACTCCATGGGAGACTTCAGGGGGCTTTTCTGTTCAGATCAAAATGAAAAACCTTCTGCATTCCACCTTAAGCACCTCTGTTTTCAAAAACCCGAGAAAGTCATCTATTCAGCATTAAGGCATTATTTCAAGGAGGCCAGGTCAGGGAGGTGGGTTTGTTTTTTTTTTTTGCAATATTCAGGTCATGTGCATGGAGAGTACCTGCTGCTCCAGGTATGTAGCGTTCTGGATAGAGGTCAGTGAGAAACAGGCTGTTGATCAGGGTGGACTTACCCAGTCCAGACTCTCCTATAAAACAAAAGGCAGCCCAACAAATGTAATAAACTCAATTTATTTATGGAGTTTTGCTCAAATGTTTGTGAACCCTTTGAATTTTTTTATATTTATGCATAAATATGACCTGAAATACCACCAGAGTTTCCCACAAGCACAAACACATTTTAACATACACTAACTTCAATTTAATGAACAATGCGATGATTCGCTGTAGCGACCCCTGAGAAAAAGGGAATTGCCGAAAGAAGAAGAATTCGTATGCATTCCGAAAAAAGTTCAGACGGCAAAGCATTAACCCCGGTGTAATGTTCCTATTCCTTCTCACAACACCGAAAAGCCATGTAGGGACTGAAGACGGAGGGATGAACTGATGAAACGTTAAGAATCAGGGGTTATTTTGTTCCATTTTTGTGTGCAGCAGTACAGTGTAACCATCACTTTTTTTTTTTAAGTTTCAAAATTCACCGTACCCAAAAAAAAAAAAAAAAAAAAAAAAAGCCAGGACTGCAGACAGGTCAGTCCAGTACCACCTCCCCAAACCCACCCCCAATCTACCACAACCATGCTTCGATACAGAGTCCACAATGTGGTTTTGGATTGTGTTGTTGAAATGTACATCAGTGTCTCTGCAAAATATGTTGTTCCAAATTCCTCATGTACTTTTCTGAATCAACGTCAAGACAGAGTGTAAGTTCCCATTACCAAGAGTACTGACCCAACCCCACACCATGACCCACCCTGACTTTTGTTCCCATTAACAGTCTGGATGGCCGGTAATCTTTTTTTCCACGAGTATACAGTGTCCACTTCTTCCCGAAAAGACTAAAAATACTGATCCACCCGACCACCGTACATGTTTCAACTGAGTGAAGGTCCATCCTGGTTGCCAAGTCGAAGTCTTTTCTGGACCCCACCAGCACGGGGCTTCCTTCTGTACAGTAAAGTTTAAACTGCCATTTTTGTATGAAATTTGTTTGTAAACGTAATCCTTATGCAATGTGCTTTTATCTACTGTGGATGAATGACTGTTCATGGTGTGGGTCTGTCTGAGGGATCTTAGATCTCAGGTGTGCAGCTTAGGCTTCTTCACACACCCAGATTTCCTCAGGCTCTGTGAATCGTTGATATTCTGCACTGTAAAGAAAGAAACATCGAAATCCCTTACTAACATTTTCTTTTAAATATTTCTGTTATTTGTTCACACATCTGTTGACAAACTGAAGATTCTCACCACATCTCAGTTCCTCAAAGATGACTATTTTCCTGGACACTGCATTTGTACCAGAGCAACAGGAAGTAATTGATTCAAGCAAGGAGGCCAAAATAACCCTGAACACTGTGAGGCAACAATGTTAAGCACTGAGTCACCATACCACCTGGCCAGGTCAGGACCGGAGATAGTCAACAGTTCATAAAGATGCAAGTTGTGACTTCAGAAGTCATGGATGGAGTCCGTGCTTGGACCAAACCAAAAACAGCCATCTGTTGGCATCATTTGTTTTAAATCACCACATTATTTAATTGTTTAACCTCGGTGCTCTGCAACACCTTATTCTGCAGCATGCTGCTGATCTTAAACATGGGAATCAATGGACTGTGTCAAGGTACTGAAAAATCATGTTTTTTTTTAAACATAGTCCCTTTAATTTCAATGGACTTGGGCTGGTGACATTCAAGCTTCTCTCTCGTTCTGCAGGTGGTCAACTCTTAATCCTCCACATACACTTCATCAGCACGTACGATTTCATCATTACTCTGACAATGGCGACCACACAACTAGGATAACAGAAGGTTTTCAGAGGGATTCCAAAGCCACATTTGGCTGCTGGTGCCATTGTTTTTTGTGTGTTTTGTGGATGGGAACATTGTCCAGGAGCAGCATGGCACTTCTCAGTTTTCCTCAAATGCTTCAAACACTTGTGTATTTGTAGACAATGATATGAGGCTTTATATTATAAATATATGTCCCAAAATGAAACTGGATTTGTGACTGGGTTTTCTGTTTTATTGAAAGAACACCAAGGATATATAACAGTGGCCCCCAAACTACGGCCTGCCTCCACATTTGGCCCGGCCCCCTGACAATACCAGAGACGCCTTATGATTTTTTTTTTTAGTCTGGCCACGTGATCAAGACTAATACACACCTAGAAGATGACATTATATTCCACCCTTCTGCTGTCTGTGCCCCAATCTGAACTCCCCCCCAAACAAAAATCCTAGACGCTCCTCTGTCAAACAGAACAGAATAATGGCGAAAAGGTTATGGAAGAGAAAAATTGATTCAGAATGCAGGGTGTTTGACCTGCAGTGGACAAACCATTATTTTTTTTTTGTTCAATGCAAAGAAAAGGTTGTTTATATCATCGGTCAAGAGGCGGTGGCGGTATTCAAAGAATACAATCTGCGCTGACACTCTGAATCCGTCACAAAGACGAGTCTGATCGCTTGCAAGGTCAAATGCGAGTAGACAAACTCTCAAAGCTAAAAACTGGACCGTTGGCTCCGGAGAATACATTTGTACGCCAGGCTCGGCTGAACCGGTCGTCTGTTCGGGAAGCTTTCGGATCGCTCAACTGATAGCAAGCGGCGTTTCTTTTATTATTTATTTCATGACTTTTTTCTGTGAAGGTCCTGGAAAGGGTCACCAATATTTGGTTATGTTTGGCTTGCTGGAAAACAATAATTGTTTACGTTAGGCAGCCCTGCGATCGTCACACTTTTTCTGTTACAAACTGACTTCGGCCCCCATCAGAGAAGGGAAAAGTTATGTGGCCCTCGCAAGAAAAAGTTTGGTGACCCCTGATCTATAGCAATGTATAAAAATCTATTAAATCTGACCATCACCACATGTTTCTGGAAGTATATCATGGCATGAACAAAGAAGGTGTATGAAGACGTTGGAATGAGTTTCTGACGGTGATCAAGCTGAAAAAGCACCTGGAAATGTAACGACAAAACATAGAGGTGGTCGTACCTAATACAGTATACTGGACCTGTATAGCTGCTTCTGGGCCAGGACAACTTCCTCAGACAAGGATGTTGCCACACAGACTCATCCATGACCAAGTACATTGTTTTAGTATAATTTTTTCTCCTTTTAGGGCCGTTATGAGAATCTAATGTTTTAGATCATATTTATGCAAAAATACAGATAATTAACAGTATGTGCAAGTCTGTGTGTGTGTGTGTGTATATGTATATGTTCTGTTCATTTTATGTAACCATTTAATCCTAATTAGGGTCGCGGGGAGGCTGGCACCCATCCCAGCCGACTCCAGGCGAGGGCAGAGTACACCCTGGACAGCTCGCCAGGACAGAAACACGCTGACGGCTTTGCAGCGCCTCTTGTTGACAGTCAGCAATGGTTCTTTTACATGAACCTCAAACCATAGAC
>CM045749.1:29134228-29189228 GCA_024760905.1 Plotosus lineatus | reverse complement strand
TACATTTAACTTGGAGTGACGTCTCCAAGATGGCGCTGCCTAGAGGGCAACGTCGCGGAGTTCTCAGAGTCAAATTGTTTCTTTGTTCGTTTTAATTTGTTTGTTCATGTTTTGCACTATGCTCGTCTATGACCGGTCAACCCTACTACAGTAATGAGCAGCTTCGGGCAACTAAGCACGCAACAACTTCTATCGTGAGCTATGCTATGGTAGCTCAATTCTAGCTGCACCCCGGCTAACAATAAGCCCAGGCGGAGTTCTCAGAGTCTCCGGCGCTTGGTTAGCACTTCCGGTGATAGTGCTTGAAAATGTTCAGTCCCTGCGAAACAAGATGGACGAGCTTCATACTCAGATTGCAGCGCAGAGGGATCTACATGACTGCTTCATGCTGTGTTTCTGTGAAACATGGCTCGAGGAGAGTACACCCGACGAGGCGATTGCACCAGCCGGCTAAACGGCCTTCATCCCCTGCGATCCCAAGCGCCGGAGTCGTTGTTTGGCCCCTTCCCGCCTGGGCTTATTGTTAGCCGGGGTGCAGCTAGCATTGACCTACCATAGCATATTAGCTCACGATAGGAGTTGAAGACTCCGATCTCATCACTGCAGTAGGGCCGATCGGTCATAGCCGAGCATAGTGCAAAACATGAACAAACAAAACAACAAATAATACAAATCAAAAGAGACAACATGACTTTGAGAACTCTGCCTGGGCTTATTGTTAGCTGGGGTGCGGCTAGCATTGAGCTACCATAGTATATTAGCTCAGGATAGCGTGCTTCGCTTGTGCTTAGTTGTTGCCCCAGGACTCCGATCTCATAGCTGTAGTAGGGTCGATCGGTCATAGACGAGCATAGTGCAAAACATGAACAAACAAAACAACAAACAAAACTAATTAAAATGAACAAAGAAACAATATGACTCTGAGAACCCTACGCGTTGCCCTCTAGGCAGCACCATCTTGGAGACGTCACTCCAAGTTGAATGTAAAAGGACATGAAGCGAAATAAAGTTTATCCTTTTGGTATCATTTGTTAAACATGCTACAGAACATAAAATCTCATGCACAAACATTCTCAGAATTAACTTGGGTACTGCACTGGAATAATAATTGAAAAAGACTTTAAAACGAGTGCTTTACAACAGTATATGCTGTATAATGTTTATATTTTATCATCAATAAAAATAAGAGTCAAAATTTAATTTTTTTTCTTAATCATTACTATATTTTGCTACATTAATACTGTATTAATGAGTAAGACTGTCTATAGAATGTGATTAAGAAGCATATTTTAGCGCATGTAATAGATACATAGTATTTTACTTCTGGCTGCTCATTTGCCCATGTGACCTGATACATGGAGTTTTACTTCCGGGTACAGAACTCGCGGATTATCTCGATTCGCGGGAAGGCCCAGAACCGAACTCCCGCGAATGTCGAGGGCCTACTGTGTGTGTGTGTATATATATATATATATATATATATATATATATATATATATATATATATAGTATTTAGAATTACTCTATGCTGAAGAAACAGCATGAGCAGCACTTCTGGTTTCATTAAAAAAAAAAAAAACACACACACACAACATCTAATTCTTAAAAATAAAAAATATGATTTAAGCATTAAATATTAAATATTTTAACTAACAAGTCACAACCATTTTACTTCTTTGTTTTCTTTTTTAATGGTGACACACTCACTTATCACCAGACCACTTATGCCTACTCGGATCACAGAGAGGCTAAAGCCCATCTCTGCCAACTCTGCGGAAAGGAGGGATACACCAGATCAGCTCACCAGACCACTACAGAGAAACACACAACTTTCACACTTACATCTCGGGGCCATTTGGAACAGTCAGTTCGCTGATGCACCTAATGTGCACATCCTTGGAATGTAGGAGGAGACCGAAGTACACAGAGGAAACCTGTGCAAGTACATACTGTACAGGAGAAAATACAAACTCCACTCAGATTTGTCCAAGCCCAGGACTCAAACATAGAGCCTTCTTGCTGTGAGGTGGACATGCTCACCACTGCAACACCCTGCGACCCGAGGCAATACAGCAGTGACCAAAGAAGCATCAGGAGGTCATAACCCAGTCTCATCACATTTCTCTCTTTTTTTTTTTTTGCCCACAGTAAAGTTTCCTGCTGTAGTGCACATCTACACTGGAAGTACAATATTCAATTAAGCATTAGAATATTCAACCAGGACATTTTGAGACCCATTGTATTTTCCCCCTCAAATTTTAATGTCGACTGAAAATATCTGTGCTCGGCACTATCTCTATTTTCCCAGTGAAAACATTGCATACTTAAAATATTTTAGGCTGCTTATCACCATGAAGGTTATGCCCAGAAAAGCACTACAGAGCAGGCAAACAACATGGGGAAAAGTTGTACGTGGACCATTTCATCTGTTAGAATAACTGATTAGGTGGTTACATCACACCGTACATGAGCCTGTTCAAACCACACGAAGTCAAGGTCATGTAACACGAGTATCTTGAACCTTCAGCTAACCGTTCATCTTCCAAAGACTTGGCAAACAGTGATAAAAATAAAGAGGGGGGTTAAATCCAAACATTATGAAGGTTTGCATACATAGTACATGTCTGTACTCATCAAAACTTGCTATTGTTCTTACAACCTTCTTCGTAGAAAATATAATAATAATAATAATAATAATGATAATTTGAGTAATAAATCTTTGCACATGAGGACAAAACTGTACTGCAAAAAATGCAGTGGGGTGATATTAAATAAACAATTCTCCAGGAGTCTGGCATATTAAATTAACTGAGGTATGTACCAGGTGTAAAGACGCAGACACCTGTGTGATGCAAGTAAATGTAATGTAGAATTGTGTGTAGACGTACTTTGTTTTATTATATTCAGGAGCTCAGTTTCGGACCGATTTCTGAGTTTAATACCTGTATACTCATATTGTTGCTGGAATCTTGACTTCTTGCATTTCCACAGTCTCACTAGAGTGAAATGAGCAACAATCTGAGGGTTTTTCAATTAGACTAATGCAAATTTTCCAACACACTTTAGCAAACTGTGACTGATTAAATGTAATTAGATATCACAGAGCTTTCAAACAGCAGAACCATTTCAGACAAGCTGGGACACGATAATTAAAAATCCAATAATTATACCCATTTTTAGGCCTTGATTCCTAATGCAATAAACCCTCCACATTTCATCAGAAAACGGTTACCTGATGTCCCCTGAAATGTGGAGTGAGCCTGCGGAACAGCCTGTTTGGCTTCCTCCTCTCATTTATGGGTTTGTTCACACTCTGTGTGTTGTCTGCTGTGATTGGTTGACCAAAATCTAAGACCTCAATGTGTTTCGCGGGCAGACCAGGATGGGTGGAGATACAAGTAAAGACCTGACAAAGGGAGGAAACTTAGCAATTGGTGATTTCCTGACTACTGGCAGTCACTGACTGTGTTGGATTTTCATGAAAGTTTTAAAAAAGGATGCTTGTATTAAATAATTGTATCAGTTTCCCCAATTACTTTAGAGTCTGTGAATATGGAGCTACTCTGAACATAGTGGAAATGTGATTCATTTGTTAAACGCCTTGAACTGAAGCTGACCTTTAAGACTTGATTTATATCCTGATTATGTCCTCTGGCCAAGAGCACAGTACGGAAATAAAGAAAACTGCGGCAGTCAGTGTCCGAACACTTTCATCCAAATGTGGGGTTGTAGTGTTGAGGTCTTAACCCAAGTTAAGGTAGTGGGCAAGGTTCTTATACACAAAAAAATACGGGGAAGGTCACCTGTGATGGATCAGCTTCCCATCCTGCAGGAGAGGAACTCCTAGTTGCTGGGATAAGCTCCGGCTATGATGAGCCAGAAGATGTGGGTGTAAAAGCCCAACTTGAAATCGCTAAAAGATATAAAAAGGTGCAAAATAATAAATATTCAATTAATTAATTTATTTTCTAAGCCACTTAATCCTAATTAGGGTTGTGGAGAGACTGGTGCCCATCTCAGCCGACTCTGAGCGAGGACAGGGCACACCCTGGACAGCTCACCAGGCCAACACCTGGACAGCTCACCAGGCCAACACAGGGCTAACACTCACACTCACAATGAGGGGTTATTTGGAAGAGCCAATTAATCTTCTGCATGTTTTTGGACTGAGGGGAGAAACCGGAATATCCTGAGGAAACCCACACGAGTGCGGGAGAGAACATGCAAACTGCACACAGAAACGCTCGAGCTGGGAATCGAACCCATGTCCTTCTTGCCGTGATGTGCCACCCACTAAAATGATATGATATATTAAAACATCACCAGAATTAATAGTTTGCCCATTTTTTAAATTATTTCTGTGTATGTTTAATTCTCGTGATTTAACTGTGTTTATATGATTTCACTGAACCTCTTAACAGTTCAAGTCATCCAATGTTTTCTTTCTGTCTCTTTTTGAGTGCTGCTCCTTCAATGTTGCCTTCATGAAGAAGGGGTTAGAAGAGGAACGTGTTTGATTTTCAGTTGGAATTATTTTCAATTTTAAAAATTGGAAAATAAACAAATAAACCTATCCAAGTGCTTAATGGGCCCGAGTGACGTCACTGCGAACATCTGGAACATGCAAAAGTTTTCAAAAAAGTTTCAGGTCCTGCCTCTCTGTCCCAGCACTACCTCTCTGTCTGCGCTGGGCTTCAACATTCATACCCCACAACGTCCAGCCAGGCTGGAGGAGAACCATGTGGCGGTGGACTCCACCCGGCCTTCACTGTCGTGCTCGAGACTTGATCCGCACCGCGCCCTGTTCCTCCGGGACTGCTCCGGGCACCGAACCCGCCGAAAACCCTGAAATGAACACTCTGCGGTCCAGAAACATTCGGTTCGCATCTCTGAATGTCGGAGAGGTTGAGCACTGTGTTTTTATGGACATTTTAAAACTGTTTGGTCCGCTCGCGGTAACTTTGAACTTCCGCGCGCGATACAACAGGCTACAGTGTTTCAGCGGCGCGAGCGCTGCACTTCCGTTCGTTTCCCCGAACTCTGGGCGCTTACCTCGGTGTCAACGGCTGACAAAGATACGGACGCAGACTTCTCTCCTGCTCCCGTCTATTCTCCCTTCTCCCTGAACAGTCCAGAGGATCCGGAAACCGCTGCAATTCCGGCCCGGCCCGGCCCGGCCCGCCCCGCCCCGCCCACCAATGCCGTTCAGTCTGAACCAGCGAGCGACGGCGGACATTGCGGCTCCTCGGGGCGTCGCTTTACAAATACCGAGCTCGGCGATTTAGAGCCAAGATGGCGGAACATGCGCGCGGTTTCTGCACGGGATCCTCTCTCAGCCGGGCTCGCGCTTATCTCCTGAGTTATATGTTTATGAATGCGTTCATGACACGAGAACGATACCAACCGGAACTCGAGCGATTCACATGCTAAAATGTCTAAATCGGGACACCCGAAAGTCCTGAAGAAAATTTTAAGAAGAACAATAAGGGTAAACTCCTCAAAGCAGGCCAGGAGGAGACTCCACCCTGGCACACCCTGATCCCTCCTCCCCCAGGCTTACCCTGACTCCACCTTCACCAGGGCCCACCTTGATCCTACACCCCACCCTGATCCCACCTCCCTAAAGCCCACCCTGATCCCACCTTCCGACAGCCCAACCACTGACCTTTGGATTAGGAGGCCGAAGCCTTAACTAATGAGCCACGACTGCTCACCAGACCTGAGAAATGTCTGAGAAAGTTTAAAAGTTAATTGATCAGGTCCAAGAATGACAAACAGAAATTAACAAACTATGGTCACAGTCATCCTGCAAAAATACTGACCAATCACTGCCTCGCAGTCCAAGTTGAAATATCCCATGAAATTCTCTGTTCCTGTTCATACAGAACCTCACTGATGTTGCTGCCGCTGCTGGTGAGAGAAACTGTACTCCAAGTTCCCTGGAGAATGGAAGACAACAACAACAATAATAATAATAATAATAATAATAATAATAATAATAATAATTTATCAATGCTGAGGCCTCTGATGTGTGATGAAGCTGTTGTGATGTGGTCGAGCTTCACCATTAAATTTGTTTAGCATTTATCTTTGATATATTTTAAACAGAATATTAATTTGTTTGTAGTTTTATTATTCACTCTGTTTATATATTCTTTATTTAACTAAGACCAACAGAGTTCTTCGTACCTCTGACTATAGATTCAATGGAATTCAGTAGCACTGATCAGATGAGGTGGGCTGGTGGTGCAGAATAAAATTCATGACATGATCAACTTCAAGTTATAATGCAAGACAATCACACTTGATAACACAGTCCCCACTAAAAGTTCTGGAACAGCAAAGCCAGTTGTTTTGGTTCATACCAAAGACATTTTGTTTGAGATCAAAAGGTGACACAGTGTGAGACTCCAGATCAGAATTTTAGCTTCAATTTCCTGATCCTAAATTAGATCTGGTTCCCCGACTTCCTTTGGATTTTTTCAAATGAATGCACATTAGTTCAACTGGTTACTATAGACTGTCCATTCATTTATTCATTCATTCATTCATTCACTTAATCTTATTATTAGGGTCATGGGGAGTCTACAGCCTATCTCAGCCAACTCTGGCAGGCCCATTTTATTTAAAGGACCAACACACACACAACCATTCATAGTCACACCTAGAGGCAAGCAAGTCCTTGGGATGTTGGAGGAAACCCACACATGGAAGGAGAGAACATGTAACCTTTCCACACAAACACCCTCAGCAGGCTTGGGACTTTTGGGGCAGTGGTGGCCTGGTGGTTAAGGGCGCTGGATCGCTGATCCTGAGGTTGGGGGTTTGAGTCTCACTCTCCACAAGGTTGTCACTGTCCCACCCAGTGCAGCTAACTGATGGGTTATCAAAGGCCGGCCATGTCTCTCACTGTCTATGGTGAGAGGGTGCATCTGACGTAAAAACCTAAGCCAAATCAAACATGCGAATCATTCGCTGCGGCGACCCCTGGGAAAGGGAAAAGCCGACAGGAGAAGAAGAAGACCCTCACCAGGCTCATGACTTGAACCATGCCCTTTTTGTTGTGAAGTGAACGTGGTGACCACTACACTACAGTATCACCATATTACCCCTACAGTGTTCAGACAAAAAACACTTTTTGTTTATTAATAAGACTTTGGCTCGATGTTTTGAATCTCCAAGCAAATTTAGTTTAAAACAAGACACAACCCTGATGAACAAAATACACTGTATTCAAATAATCTTATGGCTTCTAAAAGGACAAAAACTCACCAACACCCTGACAACGCCCACAACAAAAAGTAACTGTCCGTTTCCCCACCAGCCTTAAAATCGGTTTACATGAGACTGGTGAGTTTTTTGATGACTGCTTGCTGTTGCCATGATGAATCGAGGTGTGAGTCAAGGTGTGAATGCCAGTGTAAATGTTGTTTCTACCTTTGTACCTCTCCTCCTCTCACCCGAAATGAGCTGATCTTGACTGTATCGCTTCAGACATCAACAATCAAGCTCTCCCTGTCCTTGTGTGGGTTTCCTCCGGGTTCTCCGGTTTCCTCCCACAGTCCAAAAGCATGCACAGTAGGACAACTGGCTGTTCCAAATCACCCGTAGGTGTGAGAGTGATTGTGAGTGGTTGTATGTGTGTTGCCCTGTGATGGCCCTGTGAGCTGTCCATGGTGTACCCCGCCCTCGAACAGAGTTGACTGATATGTGCGCTGGCCTTCCTGTGACCCTAAGCAGGATTAAGCTGCTTAGAAATTGAATGAATGATGAAGTAAATAATTAAATAAATAAATAAATAAAACCACATAGTTATCGTGTAATTTTACTGCTGACACACTCATTTGTCAAATGATTTAATCTTATTTGGGTCGTGGGGAGACTGGAGCCAATACACACACACACACAACCATTTACACTTGGCTACAAACCAAGGGGCAATTTCGACAAGACAGTTAGCCTAATATTGATGTTTTTGGATTGTGGGAGGAAATCGAAGCACCACACAAGCACAGGGTGAACCACACAGAAATGCCTCTGCCCAGCCTGGGACTCAAACCCAGGACCTTCTTGCTGTGAGGTGGACATACTAACCCAAAGTGTAACTTTAAATATATAAAAATACAACATACTGTAGACTGTGACATATAAAAATCTGAACATGTAATTCAGATCAATAACAGCAATTCTGCTAAAAAAAAAAAAAAAATTAAATGTGGCGTCTCTGTATAAATACCTGGACAGTATTGTTCTTCACTCACTCATTTCGTGAACTGCTTAATCCTACTAGGATCTTACCAACTCTGAGCAAGGGCTGGGGTAAACCTCAAACCTAGGGGCAATTTGGAACAGCCTCCCATGCATGTATTTCGGCTGTGGGAGGAAACAGGAGTGTCAGGAGGAAACTCACATAAGCACGGGAAGAACATGCAAACGCCACACAGAAACATCTTCACCTAACCAAGGACACGAACCCAGCAGTGATCTTTGTAAAACAGACATAAATGCTTCTCTGTACAGCGTATGATTTGAACTGAAGCCAAATTAATTGTTTGTGATTAAAAACAAACTTGGTCAGGAAATCTGATTTTGATTGTGATCTTCTTGCTGTGAGACAGAAGTGCTCACAGCGACACCACCATAAGGTAGGGTACGGTCAGTCTGTTGGGTTTTTACACCCGGGCCTAGTGGCTACACCACCAAGCCACCCTATAAATATTACACTGTACAGATATATAGGACTAGAACATGCGTTGTTTCTGGGAGACAATATATGTCTCACTGTCTTGCTACTGGACACTCAGGGACAGGTTGTTCTGATACAGTTAGATCAACAAATACTAGTAGATGCTGAAAATGGCCGACAACAAGAACTAGCCAATGGGCTCGTGCCATAGTCGTAGAGTTCACCAACATGTGACCAGGTAAGGACATTATTCTAGGAACTGTATTACGTTCTGATGATGAGTAGAATGTTTCTTTCTTTCTTTCTACACCCGAGCCATAGCGGCTCATCAGGCCGGTGCTTATCCCCTGTTTCCGTAGCGTGAAGCAACCAGGAGTTCATCTCCTCCTGGATGGGAAGCTTGTCCATCACAGGTTACCTTCCCAGTATATTTTTACTGGTTCCCATTTATACTGCTGGGGGAACAGTGGCACACTTGCGGTTGAGACCTTGCCCAGGGGTCTTAGCACAGTGGGACTCTAATTGGGATTTGAACACACAACCTCCTGATCATGAGCCCAGCACCATAACCACTACACCAGCTGCCCACGCTCTGGATAAGAGTGTCTATCAAATGCTGTAAATATAATGTCAGGGATTTTTAACTGAACAAAATCATTGCAGTAACACAGCGTAAGTCTACTGATCTTTTTTGTTGTTGTTTGGCTGTCAGGGCTTCCTGCTGCTCGATCTTGTGCTGATGGGGTCAGTGAAGGTGAGATTTCATGATGGAAATGTGCAGATTCTAGTCTCTCTGTCTACATTTGTCCCAGATTCTTTTCAGTGTAATTTGACCAGATGAGGGAAACATACTGGAGGAAGAGAGGTAATATTTAGGTGATGAGTCGATTTAGTCAAAGTTCCTTTTAAACCGATGATGAGAAATGAACTTTACTTTCACTGTTGGTTGTAAGAAAGGCAGACAAGACTGAGGATGTTCCAAATGCAATATGTTCATGAAACTTTGATCAGACGAAGATTTCAAAGGGTTAAATATTCATATTGTTTTGATATCTGAGCCACTTTAACCTTTACTAGGGTAATGGGGAGACTGGGTGAAAGCGAAGTACACTTTAACCAGCTAACCAGACCACCACAGGGTCAAAACACACACACACACACACACACACACATACACACACACACACAAGCACTGAGAGAACATACACACTTTACACTCGTCATTGGGCATCAGGGTTAAATATTTGTTCCAAATTGGATGTTGATAGCTTTTACAGAAATATATGTGGCTCCTGAGTTTATTTTGGAAACTTTACAGGTCTTTGTGTCCCTTTTTACATGACCCAAGTTTTTAAGTTCCCGATTTCTCTTTTATTAGTTTATCATTTTATTCGTTCATCCAGAATGAACTGTTAATAGAAGACAAAAGAGAAATAGGGAATTTAAAGTCTATGTCACGTGATCGAAATCTTGTTTTTGTTCTGTATCTGTTGACAGCAATAGCAATGCGTGGCATGAGCAAAGCAACGATCTGGTACATGTGTGATAACCTGTCAGTGCAACAGCAGCTGAGTTAAAAGCATTTAAGAGATCGAGTGTTCATGGAAAGGTTTTCAAGAGAAATAATCGAGATGATGATGATGATGATGATGATGATGATGATGATGATGATGATGATGTTTTTAATATGGTGGCGGCCGGTACAGGGTCATCAACACTCAGCTACAGGAGGAAACCCAAGGTTTCAGAAAGACATCATGGATCCGACTGAATTTTAAATAAAATTGTAAATATTGTGGTCACATGTTTTCCTATGAAAAGATTTTAAATCTGATGATACCTTGAAAAAAAGTAACAGAAAACCAAATCTTTTGAAGAATTGAGCCATAATTAAAAATCATGAAAAATTGACCATGTTAGTGTTGATGATTCTTATTGAAGAATAATAACACGATTTCACATAAAAAAAAGCAACTTCAGATCGCCCGTCAAGGTCTCAGTGACTTTATCTTATGATTTTGTTTTTAAATCGCAGGGCAGCGTTTTGCCGCATGACGTCATATCCGAAGCTGTAATTTATGTTGAGTCTGAAAGGTGAAAAACATTTTTATGAAAAACCCAACAATCGGGGAATGGTTTGTTATATTCTAGTGTTTATTGTAAATGAAAAAAAAAAAGAAGAAAAAACTTTTATTTGAAGTGAAGTGGATGAGCAGCATTAAGTTCTGCACTGTGTATTATCTGTAGCTCCAGGTTTTCTTCAAATCAGTGTTTGTCCTCTTCCTCCTCTTCCTCCTCTTCTTCCTCCTCGTCCTCCCATCTGATGGTCCTTTCTGGCCAGACTCGTTTGTCTCTTATTGGTCACGAGTCGACGAGGAGCTGCGTGATTGGACCAAAAGTTTGGCTTTTCTCGTGGAGCACAGCCTTGTGGAGGTTCAGCCCCCGTCCCGTCCTGTGGTGCACCATCTGTCCGCAGCTGTTCTCCTGCACTCTCCCTGCCTCGCGCGCTCGCTCGCACACCGCTGTCCAGAGCTCCGGCATTACGTCATGGTGTTTAGCTGAGAGAAACATCTGCGTCTTCGAAACGAACAACTGGAAGGAGGCCCGCGTCTTTTCACCGTTTCAGGAGCGGACCGTTCCTCGGACCCGAACAGTAAGAATTAGGAGATCGTCCCAGAGGGAGATGGCGTCAGCGGGTCTGGAGCTGCTCGGCCTGACTCTGGCGGTGCTGGGCACCCTGTTGGAGATGACCGCGTGCGGGCTGCCCACGTGGAAAGTGACGGCTCACATCGAGGCCAACATCGTGGTGTCCCAGACGATCTGGGACGGTCTGTGGATGTCGTGCGCGGTGCAGAGCACGGGCCAGATGCAGTGCAAGGTGCACGACTCGATGCTGGCCCTGACCACCGACCTGCAGGTGGCCCGCGCGCTCACGGTGGTCTCGTCCGTGCTGTGCGTGCTGGCGCTGCTGGCCGTGATCGCCGGGGCTCAGTGCACCAACTGTATCCGCACCGAGCTCGTGAAGGTGAGAGCCGTGAACTTCGGAGGAGCGCTGTACATCGTCAGCGGCGTGCTCGTGCTCGTTCCGCTTTGCTGGATGGCCAACAGCATCATCTCGGATTTCTACAACCCGCACATGCCCACGGCCAAGAAGCGCGAGATGGGCGCCGCGCTCTACATCGGCTGGGCGGCTGCGGCGCTGCTGCTGCTGGGCGGCTCTGCGCTCTGCTGCTCGTGTCCGCCGTCGGCCGCGGCCAGCGCGGGATACTCCGTTAATTACGCGTCCACAAA
This sequence comes from Plotosus lineatus, assembly GCA_024760905.1. Lineage (NCBI taxonomy): Eukaryota > Metazoa > Chordata > Actinopteri > Siluriformes > Plotosidae > Plotosus > Plotosus lineatus. The sequence goes on along the minus strand of CM045749.1, from coordinate 29,177,251 downwards.
AAAGGCAGCGACGAACGGCGACTACGACAAGCGGAACTACGTGTAGATCTCCAGCCGAGGCGCAACACGGAGCCACGGCGGCTGCGCGCTGCTGCACCCAAAGCTCGCGCCGCGCCGACCGCGAACGACACCCTGAACAAAGCTCCAGCAGCAGCCCCAAAACAAACAATTCGGAAACTCCAACCATCGATCGGATCGAACACAGAACCATCCAAAGAGATTCTCCTCCTCCTCATCCTCCTCATCCTCATCATCCTCATCCAATTCCTTCTTTTATATATATATATATATTTATATTTATAGGGTAATGGCATCTATTTCGGTACAGTAGAATATTTGCATGAATAAAAACGTGGCAGAAGAAGAAGAAGAGAGAGAGAGAGAGAGAGAGAGAGTGTCCAGCCATTGTCTGTAAAAGTGTAAAATGATCTCAGGCCTCAGTGTGATTCTATATCAGTTGAATTTGTATTTGTACTAAAAGAGCAATCCACGGTGTCTCAGATGAAGTGGGGATGGGTTTGTAGCCCGTGTACATTTTTCTCTCGAAACCCAAATGTTGGCTGAATGACCTGTTTCCCCCCCCCCCCCCCCCCCCCCCGTTTCCCTGGTGATGAACTTTTACTGTCTAATCTGGACTATTCTGAACACACTCCAAAATATATAATATGGAATTTTTTAAGGGCTCAACGAATAAAACTGCATCATGTCATCCTTGAAAAAAAATGAATAATACTTTCACTGTTCGTTTTCCAAAAACATGAGTGAAACATGATTAATCTGAGAGGTTTCTGTGCAGAGACTTTTCCTTGCATAGCCTTGAACAAGTCAGTGTGGGAAGCTGTTGAGGGTTTTTGCAGTCAGGGTGTAATCAAAAGAGCAGGTGCCTAAAATCACCCAACACAGAGTCGGCCTGCGATATCACAACAATCTGTTGGGTGGACTTTGTTTGTGCCTTGTCATGATCCAGTGCATTGTTTTATTTGTATTTGTAACCAATGCCACACCAATACCAAAATTCATCTTCAATAATCTCTGGTTGTTGTTGTTGTTTTTTTTTCTTTCATTGTTTGTTTTAAACTGTAATATTTTTAATAAACAATTATAAAATCTCTCTTGTGTCACTTTATTGTTTCACTCTGTTTTTCAAAACGCTTCCGACTTATTTAGTGTTTCTGGAAATGTCTTTCACTCCTTTACACAATTGCATTGTTTTCAGAGAATCACCCCCTCACCCCCCTCACCCCCCCCAACAACCAACTCACCCCCAACAACCAACTCACCCCACTCACCCACCCCAACAACCAAACCCCCCACCCCCCCAACATTAATTCACACCCCATCCCCCAACAACCAAAATCCCCCCAACAACCATTTCCCATTCTAATTCACTTCAGTCTCATGGCAGGGAAGAAAACTACATTTTGAATGTACACGGAGTGTTTAGTCACAAATCATAATATTCTGAATTATATATAAAACATTGTTTTTCATACTTAGCAAAGTCTCACTCAGGACAACATGAGATATTTATTATTAGAACCCAGTTTTTGTTACTCACAGGAGAACAGCTACTTTTTTTTTTCTTTTTTTTTCTTTACACTCGATTAAAGTAGAAGGAAAACTGTAGGAAATGAGAAAAGGCAGAGTTCTGTTTGATCTCAAGTACGTTATGTGTAAAAAGATCTGCTGACACAAGATCAGTTAAATATATAATATACAATTAATAACACGATAATGATAAACTAATCACTGACTTTGGTAAAGTGGAGCTGCAAAGCCGTCAGCGTGTTTCTGTCCTTTGCTAAAGGGTTGTGTCAGGAAGGGCTTCGACCTAAAAACCTCTGAACCAAATCAAACATGCGATGATTCGCTGTGGCGAGCCCTGAGAAAGGGAACCGCCGAAAGGAAAAGAAGAACAAGATGGATTCAAATAATACATTATGTGAAAATCTACAACATTCTACTCACTCAGGGTGTACCCCGCCTTCACATCGGCTGACATAGACCCAGCCTCCCTGCAATTCAAAAAAGAAGGATGAGGTCATTAGGCGACGGGTGAGTGACGGAGTGGGTGTGTTAATGTATTCATGATATCATGCAAAATACATTTCAAAATCAAACCAAGGCAAATTATTTTTGTGCAAATGTTTCAGAATAGATCAGTAAAATCATAACATTCATTCACTTCCTTTTTTCCTCCAAATTTCTTTATCCCTTATTAGGGGCACAGGGAGGCCAAAGCACATTCCGACCAACTCCACGCAAACGCTCAACTTGATATTTACATTAGCCCGAGAGAGTCCGAGTACAATTGTAGGAAAATGGACACCAAACATAATCGGTTGAGTCCCTTGTGAGATTTGTTTCTGTTCACTCGGACTTTGTGTTGATTTAAGCTTTGATTCTCACACCAGTCCTTCACTGCATATAGATAAATGTTTGAGTAAATACAGTAGCGACACATGTGGAAAGCAGAACAATGTGGTTAGCAAACAGTACAGAGAGCTCTCCTCTTCACCAAGGCACCAGCGGTGTTTACACCACCCCAACCCCAACCCACCCCACCCCCACCCCCACCACAACCCCAACCAGAAGGCCATAACATCACCATGGCCCGACCGCAGGCAGTATTTATGGCTATTTAATGAACTTTATGGTCATTACACATCATAATCTCAATCACAAACAAAGATGTAAACAAAAGCTAAATGGCATTAATGACAAACAATCATCATCATGTGGTTATGGAAGTCTAAGATCATCTCGCCTTTTTTACAACCAACTGCTTTCTCTGATCTACCTGACTCTAATTTTGCTGGTCTTGTCTGCTGACGTGCACCCCAACCCAGGGCCAGGACCCAGAGCTTGTCTCAGATGGACACGCCCATGTGGATTCTGCAGTAAGCCAGTTAACTCAAACCAAAATGGCATCTACAGTGCGATGCGTGCAACACATGGTGGCATCTGAAGTGCACCCCGATGTGAACATTGAACTATACAGTACTACAAACTCAGTTGATTTGTGGTATTGCCCAGCATGTGTGTGTACATCAGCCCCGGGGATGGAAACCATCATCTCAAGCTGTACCAGCTGCAGCAATCTGTCATGCAACATATGCACAGTTAAAGTTTTTAATTTCTTACCTTTCAGTGAAACAACTCTAGATCTTTTTATTAATATCAACGGTAACACTAATGGTAATGATTGTAATAATAATATACAACAGAAAACACTAATGATGACAATGACCATGGTCTGTCTGTCTTCCTTTGTTAAAAATGAACTAAACTACTTTGATGGATTGCACTTTTTGCATATAAATACAAGATCTATCAGACCAACACTCTGTGAACTCCAACAACTAGTGCAGAAAACCAAAATTGCAGTTTTCGCAGTGACCTAAGCACCCGGCCTGATGATCGTGGAACAGATCAAGAAGTCCACCTGGAGGGATACGCCATCCTATGCAAGGATAGAAACAGAAAGGGGGAGGAGTCTGCATGTATATTAGAGAAGATGTTGCTTTTAACCCGAGATCAGATCTCCAAAAAGATGGCTTCGAATCAGTCTGGTGTGAAATCCTCCTCAAAAATCAAAACCAATAATAATAGGAACTGTTGATGGACCCCCTACACAATCAAATTTCTTAAACCTTTTTCAAGACTCCAAAAATCCGAAAGGAAATTTTTCATTTCCACTGTTAGAGCTGATCTAGAATCCATCATTTTCGGAGATTTTAATATAGATTATGAACAAAAAAACTAAACTACATATAGAAAAATTGTAATATTCTAGATATGTTTGATGTTAACCAGATAATTGAAACTGCTACTTGGTTAACAGCTAACACTCCTACTTTACTTCATCACATGTTAACTAATCAAGAAGAAAAAAAAATCTGTCAACGTGGTGTTATACTTGGTTTTAGTGATCAGAGTGCAGTCTATCGCTCTCGCAAAACTGTCAGGGGTCAGTTAAATATGAAACATAACGTGGTAAGAATAAGATCTTTTAAACATCATAGGAAACATATTTTTTGTTCAAATCTGGCTGAGGTTGACTGGCGTGATGTAACTGGTTGTAACGATGTAAATATTACATGGAGTGTTTTTAAAATAAATGTGATTAAAATGATAAACATTGTAGGAAAGGAAAAAAGGAAATTGGAGTAAAAAATTCAACAGAACCCTGGATAACTGGGGAAATCCGAGAGAAACTTAGACACAGAGATAAAATATGACATAAATATTTAAATTTGTATCAAGAATACTGTAAACTAAGAAATTCTGTACAGAGTGAAATTCGGAAAATTTAAAAATACAAAGATGACAGTAAAAAGTTATGGAACACCATGAAAAGCTGAGGTTATCGTAATAAATCTAAATGTAATAATCCAATTTTATTAGAAAATGATGGTAAATTAATTCATCAGTGGCAGCCTTCATTAACATTTTTTTTACATCAGTACCTCGAACACTTCGAAATATCTTACCTGTTTGCAAAAGTAAATATTCTGTAGTTCAAAATATATTTTGAAATTTTTACAAAGAATAAAATATTGAACCAAATAGTCTCAAACTACAACAAGTTTGTGAGGAGTTTATATTCAAAGAATGAAGTAAACTCAATCTATATAAAAATACAAGACTTGACGACATTGGGCGACGGTTTTTAAAAGACGCTGCAGAAATTTGAAGCGTTCCTGTAACTAGTATTGTAAACTTATCAATTTGTACACATGCTGTGCCTGACGAGCTAAAATCAGCCAGAGTTCCCCCTTTACATAAGAAAAATACTACTCTAAGTTACAAATTGTACAAAATAAAGCGGTCAGGTTTATATTTAAAATGGGCCCTGGAACGCATGCAGGATATTACAAATTAAAAGACCTTGGATGGCTGAATGTTAAATATCGCCAAACTCAATTAAGATTAAACTTAATGTATAATTTTTTTTAACAATACTGCACCTAAATATTTATGTCACAATTTTAGAAGACTACTTAATATTCATAGTCATAATACAAGAAATAGTAAGTATGGTTTTTATCTTCCAAATATTAAAAATGCACTTTCAAATACTTTTTATATACAGAGTATAAAAGACTGGAACAGTCCGCCTCCGAATGTTCAACCAAGTCCATCTTTAAATATATATATAAAAAAAAAAAAAAAAAAATCAGTAAAAAATATCAGATAATAAAGGCAGAGAAGAGGATGAGTCATTTATATTTCCATAACGTAATAAGTGACTGTCATGTGACTCTGTATTTATCAGTAACTTTTTTTGTGTAATTGTAAGAACCCCACTGGAAATAAGTTTTACAAAACTTTATGGACTATCCTTGATTTCAACTACATGTACCCAGGATACTTTTATTTAATTTTATTTATTATATTTGTATTTTGTATTATATATATATATATATATATATAGTGTATTTGTTATTATACATTTGTATAGCTAGTTGTTACCAAATTTTTATTTTATATATTATCTATACTGTACTTGTTTTTATCTAGTTTTTTATTTTATTTTTATAGACAGTACTTTGTATTTTATTTAGTTTTCTATACTTGAATATCTCATTTTATATCAGTAATGCAAATAATTATCAATTTACTTTATTTATTAGTAATATATTAGTGTTAGCTTTGTACAAATCATTTTTGCTTTTTCTGCCATTTAAGAAACACAAAATTATAAATCATTGTACGTTATAAATTATTATTGACTGATATATTGCACTATATGTCCCCCATTGCAGCTAACTGGGTTATCAAACCTGAGTGAGTGGTATACAGTAGGGCACTGGATCACTGATCCTAAGGTTGGGGGTTCGAGTCCCCACAGGGTTGTCCCTGTCCCCCCCCCAGTGCAGATAACTTGGTTATCAAAGGCGGGTCATGTCTCTCATTGTCCATGGTGAGAAGTTCGTGTAAAAGAACCATCGTTGACTTTCGTAAAGAGGAGCTGCAAAGCCATCAGCGTGTTTCTGTCCCTCGCTAAAGGGTTGTGTCAGGAAGGGCATCCGACCTAAAAACCTATGAACCAAATCACACATGCCAATCATTCGCTGTGGCGACACCTCAGAAAAGAAAGGGGGAAATCCGAAAGGAAATTTCATCATATTGCACTATATGTATGAGTTTTATTTGCGAATGTTGAAATCAATTAAAATCAATCAATCAATCAAAACCTGACCAGTCTCCGGCACAAACACAGTGGAGCCGGTTTAAGTGTCTCAGACACATAAGGAGCTTTTTCACACTCTATTGTGCACTTGTTAGTTCCACTCACCCTATTGCAATTGACAAAGTTATGAGGCAGAGTAAGGTGTGTGTGTGTGTGTGTGTGTGTGTGTGTGTGTGTGTGTGTGTGTGTGTGTGTGTGTGTGTGTGCGCGTGTGTGAGTATAGTAAGGTGGGGGATGAGTATATTTTTTTAAGAACCCTCACTGCACAACGAACGATGAGGCACATGGGGGGAGGCACAGAATCATTAAAGGCCCTTCGCCCTGGCAACCACAAAGAGCCTGTAGATGTTGCCTGGTGACGGTTCCCTGTAATGTGGTCATAAGGATGAAGACAATGAGGCCCCCCGACAGCCTGCATTCCAAAACACAGAGGAAGAGAGACACAGAGAGAGTGGGAGATGGACAGATCCAGACAGTGGGGGAGGGGAAAAGATGTGTGTTTGTCCGTTAGTGTCAGATTAAAGCGCTGTGCAATCTGTTTCTTTACACGTCCGTTACAAATCTTCATTCATCCAAAAACTTCACAAGTATTAAACTCCTTCGAATGTAAACCAAACACGAAGAACTAGGAAACTTCGAGTATAATTATAAACTACACTTCTGTGAAGAATAGCACTGTCCATAAAACTTGATTTTTTTTGAATATCTGTAAACAAGCAAATATTTCATGCTGTTTACAGCAGCGCCTTCCTCTACCTACACGGGTTTCCGTCCTCAATCAGAACACCCCTGGCGTCAGAAGCCAGCACGGCGCCCTTTCTTATTGACATTTTGAGTAATGTCTGCCGGTCTCTGCAGTCACCCTGATAAAACATTCCGCACTCTTCCTTCAGCTGAAAGACGTTGAAGGGTTTTGGTGCACATGTCACCCTTCGATAAGGTTAACATCGTGGCGTTGTTCAGCCCAATCCTCAATCGTTTATTTCTCGTCTTTGAGTCGTCGCGCTGTGGATCTACTGGCCGAACCTTCGGTTCATTATAAACTTTCACACAGATGATCGCACACGATCTTCAAGCACACTTTAATATGAAATGGTTTAAAAATTCATCCATTCATTTTATGAAGTTTAATCATAATTAGGGTCATGTGGAGGTTGACGCCCATCTCAGCCGACTCTGTGATAGGTAGAGTACACCCTGGAAGGCTTACCAGGCAATCAACATGCTGACGGTTATGCAGCTCCTCTTTACAAGAGTCAGCAATGGTTCGTTTACATGAACCTCATCACAGGCAGTGAAAGACATGGCCGGCCTTTGATAACCCAGTTAGCAGCACTGGGGGGACAGTAATGACACCCCCCCCCCCCCCCCCCCGACCTTGAGATTGGTAATCCTGCACCCTACTACTGGGCCACCACTGCCCCGGTTTAAAAATGGTAGATAGAAATACAGAAATAACGGATGGCTGACATCAGAGGGGAAACAATTCCTTCTTCACTTTACTCATCCCATTCATGCATTTGCCCAACCACTTCATCTTATTAGGGTCATGGGTAGGGTGCAGCCTATCTCAGCCAACACTGGGTGAAGGCACCAATACTCCTACAGCCATTTACAATCACACCTAGGGGCAATTTAGAACAGCTGCTTCGCCCAGTGTGCATGTCGCTGAACGATGAGCGGAAACCACAGTACCTGAATGAAACCTGCACAAGCACACAATGAACACATACAAATTTCACACCGAAATGAGCTCGCCGGGGGACTCGAACCCAGGACCTTCTTGCTGTGAGGGGGGATGTGTTACCCATGACACCGCTGTGTCACCTGTCCTTTTGTTCAAATATGAAAAAACTGAGCAGTTTACAAGTAGAACACGAGATGTTATACATATACAGTACTTTATATTGTTTATCACATGACTACATCGAAATCTAAAGGTCTTAAATTTAAAATCCCAACCTGAACAAGCCTTCATCACATACCTCATAAAATACCTCGGATCATCAACACACAGTGTTTGGCTGAAGACTGAGATCAACTACTCAATGTACATAAGTGGGGGCAATTGTTTCCACAGATAGGGGCCGTGTTGGGCTTCTGAGTCTTCTTAAATGTACATTTGGTCATTCTAAGTACACACAAGTATGAAAAAGGTGACGAATGTTTTACACTAATGAACTTACTCACATCAGAGAGAACATGCAGAAAGGCCTGAGCTTGGGACTCGAACCAAAAACCTTCCTTCTGGAAGGCAGATGTGCTAACCACTATCATCGTGCTGCCACCAACGAAAATTCTGAGCTCTAAACCTTCATTTACTGAACTCTGTGATTAATCCAAATTGGGTCATGGGGTTGATTACTGAAGATCCCCGCAGTGAAGGTCCTTGGAAGGTCCTTGTCCTTATTGGATCAAAATTCTACATGGAGCTGCTCTTAAAAGCTCCTCGCACACAAACTCTACACCAGTGGTCCCCAAACTACGGCCCGCGGGCCAGATACGGCCTGCCTCCTTATTTGGCCCGGCCACCTGAACAACACCAGAGACGCATTATGATTATTTTTTTTAGTCTGGCCACATGATCAAGACTAACTAGTTTGCCTACAGGCCCAACATCGGAGTAGAAGACGCCGTCATCTACCTTCTGCAGCGGGCACTCACCCACCTGGAGATCGCTGGCAGCGCTGTGAGGGTCATGTTCTTTGACTTCTCCAGCGCCTTCAACACCATCAGGCCAGCGCTTCTGCGGGGGAAGCTGGAGGACGTGGGAGTGGACGGGCATCTTGCTGCCTGGATCACTGACTACCTTACTAACCGTCCACAGTACGTGCGGCTACGCGGCTGTAAGTCAAAGGTGGCAGTCTGCAGCACGGGGGCACCGCAGGGCACCGTCCTCTCACCCTTCCTTTTCAACATTTATACCTCGGACTTCATATATAACACAGACAGCTGCCACCTCCAGAAGTTTTCGGACGACTCCGCCATCGTGGGCCGTGTGTCAGAGGGGAACGAGCTGGAGTACCGGTCGGTCATCGTTGACTTCGTGGACTGGTGTGAGCGCAACCACTTGTGCTTGAACACCAGGAAGACGAAGGAAATGGTGGTCGACTTCAGAAGAGGCACACTAATACACACACACACACACACACACACACACACACACTCACTAGTGAACATCCAGGGACAGGACATTGAGATAGTGAACAGTTTCAAATACCTGGGCGTTCACCTTAACAATAAACTGGACTGGTCCCACAACACCAACAAGAAGGACCAGAGTCGCCTCCACCTTCTGAGGAGACTCAGGTCCTTCGGAGTGTGCAGACCTCTGCTCAGGACTTTTTATGACTCTGTGGTAGCCTCTGCAATCCTCTACGCTGCCATCTGCTGGGCCCCGGGCAGCACAGAGCGGGACAGAAAGAGACTGAACAAGCTGGTCAGGAGGGCCAGCTCTGTCCTCGGCTGCCCACTGGACTCTGTGGAGGAGGTGAGTGAGAGGAGGATGGTAGCAAAGCTCACATCCATCCTGTTCAACAGCTCTCACCCACTGCACCAAACTGTCGAGGAGCTAAGCAGCTCCTTCAGTGGACGACTGAGACATCCTCAGTGCAGGAAGGAGCGCTACCGCAGGTCGTTCATTCCCACCGCTGTCAGACTGTACAACGCCACTTTGTAACTGTCTGTGAAAATACCGGTTATGTGCAATAAAAACCCCGCGCACTTTAATCAGCCACATCTACCCCACTGTGAACCATATCAACCCATCTACTCCGCCCTCAGATACATTACACTTTAATATAGGCCAGTCTACAAAGTCGTTCCCTTCTTTTCTTTTATTGTTTATTAATTTATACTATTTATGTATCTATTTATTTATTTACTTATATAATATATATGTATGTGTGTATGTTTGTACTTGTATCTATTTTTGCACCCCCTACTGATGGTACCTCAAGAGCCTGTAACAGTGAATTTCTCCATTGTGAGATTAATAAAGCTGTATCTTATCTTATCTTATCTAATACACACCTAGAAGATGACATTCTATTCCACCGTTCTGCCGTCAGTGCCCCTATTTGAACCCCCCCCACCCCCTGAGACAAAAATCCTAGACGCTCCTCTGTCAAACAGAACAGAATAATGGCGAAAAGGTTATGGAAGAGAAAAATTGATTCAGAATGCAGGGTGTTTAACCTGCAGTGGTCAAACCATTATTTTTTTTTGTTCAATGCAAAGAAAAGGTTGTTTATATCATCGGTCAAGAGGCGGTGGCGGTATTCAAAGAATACAATCTGCGCTGACACTCTGAATCCGTCACAAAGACGAGTCTGATCGCTTGCAAGGTCAAATGCGAGTAGACAAACTCTCAAAGCTAAAAACTGGACCGTTGGCTCAGGAGAATACATTTGTACGACAGGCTCGGCTGAACCGGTCGTCTGTTCGGGAAGCTTTCGGGTCGCTCAACTGATAGCAAGCGGCGTTTCTTTTATTATTTATTTCATGAGGTTTTTTTGGGAAGGGTCACCGATATTTGGTTATTCGCGGCGAACTGGAAAACAATAAATGTTTACGTTTAGTCAGCCCTGCGATCATCACACTTTTACTGTTACAAACTGACATCGGCCCCCATCAGAGAAGGGAAAAGTTATGTGGCCCTCACAGGAAAAAGTTTGGGGACCCCTGATCTACACCATAATGAGTTGGAAGTGTATGTGATGTGTCAGTGTGTGAAAGTGAATAAAGTGTAAACATGGATGACTTGTGTGCTGCTTGTGAGTAATCTGTGCATATCCAGCAGGTTCTGGTCCCCTTTGTCCGTGTACAATTGTGTGTGATGTATAAATATGTCACAGTGTAAGGGAGCAGGGACACTTCCTGCTGTGTGCGGAGAAGGCCAGGAAACAGGAAAAAATCATTATGGAGGCTCAAAAGATAGATGTGTGTGTGTGTGTGTGTGTGTGTTGAGATGTGTGGAGGAGAGATGTGTTGAATTTTACCACAAATTGCACAGAAGTTTCTAAACACCAAATACACCTCCATTCACTCGTTTTCTGATTCCCTTAGCCCTGATTAGGGTCACAGGGAGGCTAGCACTCATCTCAGCCTAACTAACTCTAGTACAGTAGGCCAATGCAAGGCAAACGCACTCTGACGGCTATGCAGCTCCTCTTTACGAAAGTCAGCACTGGACCTTTCACATGAACCGGTCACCACAGACAGTGAGAGACACGGACAGCCTTTCATTAACCCAGTTAGTGGCATTGGGGAGATGGGACAGCAGTGACAACCTGGTGCTCGTGGAGGTTGAACCCCCGACCTTGGGATCAGTAATCCAGTACCTTGCCACTGGGCCAACACCGCCCCTTATGACCGATGTGGGTTTATAGTATCATTTTTGCTAAAAGCAGCTTATGATCAGTACCGAAGCCTCCAGAACCTTTAGCTGTTCTATAACGATTACTGATTACTGATTACTGATTACTGCACAACCAGTGTGTTGATTTCTACACACGTTCCTTCATTACTGCCGCTGCTTGGTGGGAGGAGCCTGTACTCATTGCATCTGTTTGTTTGTTGGACTGTTAGCAGTTGAACTGATTTTTACCAAACTTGGAGGAATTTGGTTTGGGTCTGACTAGAGCCCATAACGTTTTGGATCAGATAAGAATTATGACCCGGAACCAGGAATTTGTCAAGCACTTTTTTGACAAGCGTTAATTAGAGGATTTTTCCTTTGCGCTTGGACACTTCTCCCGAGCTCCTGTTTTTGTAAACAATCATCTCAACACAGTTCTGTTTTCATTAGCTTCAGCTTTGGTGTTTCCTGATGCCTCCAACCCCCCCCCCCCCTTTTCCCTTAGAAATTATGCTGAGGTGGGGAGACACAAGACTGGAAAAACTGATGTATAAAGATGTTAAAATGTTTGGCCTGTGTGCGGACTTCCAAAGGTACAGGTGCTGCATCGCGCCAAGCTAAGGCTCAGGTCTCTTCATGGCCTCATCTTTAGTGTGTTGGAACTAGCACCTTCTGGAGGTGGCTGAACTGCTCTTATGTGCAATCACTGGGAAGGGAGGTAGCTGGGCAAAGCTGACAAATGTCTTGTCTGGGGTTTCCTCTGGGTAGTCTGGTTTCCTCTCACAGTTGAAAAACATGCACATTAGACTAACTGGCTTTTCCAAATTGCCCGTAGATGTGGATGTGAGTGTGAAAAGTTGTGTGTGTGCCCAGAGGTGGCTGTGTACCCTGCCTTCACCCAGTGTTGGCCGAGATAGGGTCGCAGGAACCTGGAGCCTAGGAGTATGCAAATGAGTGAGATCTGCACAGACACCAACAAGGAATGAAAAGTTGCTCATATTCAGGAGAGACATCCTGGCGATAACAGTCGAAACATATCATTGAGATTAATTGTTCACAGAATTGTGGTTCAGGTGGTGGTCAGAAAGCCCCGGTACCCTGTCTCTGACCACTCTGGGGCTAAGTAAATTGATGAGCAATCTGATTTGAGGAGAATGTAACCCAAACGTAATAAAATCGTGCATACATAGCTGATGTCCATCAAAACACACTATTGTTATTGCAACTGTTGGTGTGAAAAAAACCATCACGCAATAAATCCTCACCGGGGAGGGTGTGTGTGTGTGTGTGTGTGTGTGTGTGTGTGTGTGTGTGTGTATATGTCACTGTTGTAATGCAAAAAGTGGGGTGGGAGTGGTGCCGAAAAAAACAGGTACTGTGGAAATGTTGTGACTCAAATGTACTGGGATAGATACACCAGGAGTTGATGTAAATTAGACACCTGTTCATTGTGTGTAAATGTAATGTAGCATTATGTGTAGATGTGTCTAGTTTTAATATTTTATCTATAAGTTCAATAGGCCTAGTGGTATAGGGTGCTGGATCGCTGATCCTAAGGTTGGGAGTTCGGGTCCCACTCTCCACAAGGTTGTCACTGTCCCCCCAGTGCAGCCAAAGGCCGGCTGTTCTCTCACTATCTATGGTGTGAGGTTGATGTAAAAGAACCATTGCTGACTTTCGACAAGAGTAGCTGCAAAGCCGTCAGCGTGTTTCCACCCTGCGATGGCCGAGCAAGCTGTCAAAGGTGTACTCTGCCCTCACGCGGAGTCAACTGGAATGGGTGCCAGCCTCCCCGCGACCCTAATTAGGACTAAGCGGTTACAGAGAATGAACTGAAGTTCAATCGTTTAGATATTTGTTAGTTTAATACCATTCGCTTCCTTCCCCTGATCCAAATTGTGTTATGGTGGCAGCAGGTCGAAAAGGAAAACCAGGCATCCCTCTCCTTGGCAACTCTCCAGCTCCTCCTGGGGATTTTCCTGGTGTTCCACAGCCAGATGGGATATATCAACCTGCTTGTGGGTTCTTGATCTACCCTGGGGCCTCCTCTCAGCTGAATGTGCCTGGAACACTTCTAAAGGAAGGCAACCAGGATGCACTGTAGTCGGATGCCCAAACCATTTCAAGTGGCTCCTTTCTCTGTGCAAGTTTAATATCTGTATCCTGTTATTGTTGCTTCCATCTTGCCTTATTGGAACTGACATGTCTACATTCTAAGAGTGAAACAAACCACAAATGGAAGCCTTTTCAAACAGGCAAACGCAAACTATTGAGCGGATATGAGCAGATTGCAACTTCATTCATTCAACCGCTTAATCCTATTGAGGGTCGCAGGGAGGCTGGTGCATATATCAGCCGAGTACTCCCTGGACAACTCACTAAGCCATTGTAGGCCAGATTGTGGCTTCGTCGATGTAATTTAAAAACACATGATAAAAACATACATATCTTCAATCTAATGGGAGAGTTTGGAAAGCTTTCCTTTCATTTTGCTTTTTTTGCATCTGTCCCCATGCTGGACAGGTTTAAACTTTCATGGAGCATAGCTCCAGTTAGCACAACAGCAACAGCAGAGGAATTTGGCTTTTTGTTGTTGTTTAATTTGGAGCCAAAAGGAGGATGCAAGGTGGCCGAGTAACAGAAAGTGAATCCTTGTTTAGTTAAGGTGGCTGAACTCTATATTCACTGCAACAATCAATGCTTTCGATACCCAACACTCATCCTTCTCCACCAACGGAGAACGCAGTATAGTGATATCTGGTGATTTGTTTAGAAATGTGTGAGTGGGAAATGATCTGGGAAAACAGCACACCAGATTTGTATGTAGGTGTTGAGGCCCTCAAACTCCACCCACCTGTAGAGTATGGAAAATAGTTATTTGGCTGAGTGAAGGATCATAACCCATAATACACACCTTCACCTATTCATTAGCAGGGTGGGATTCAGTGCTTCCGTTAGTGTTGGGATATCATTTTTAAAAAAATATGCTCACTTTCTACATATTCGGTCATTAATATTTCCAACTCCATCGGGGAAAAGTAGGAGGAGCGAGGCTTTTCTCACCTGTTGCCATGGTGAATCATGTTATCTGCATTCCACTGATGAGGGCTTTTTATATTCACACATGAGCCTCACTCAAGGTGACCTTGACTCGGAGTTGATTGAACTGTTAACACCCTCTGAAGCCAAAAATAGGGTTTGATAGCTTCGAGTTGGTCAACCCACAGGTCAGGTTTTGACTCAGAGTTTGTTAAACTTGTTCTCTGGAACAGGACCCCGATGTGCTTGGTATCGTTATCCTGTTAAAAGACTGCGCTCTGGATCATAGATTTACAATTTTCTTTTTGATTAATGTGACTGTATATTATCTTGAGCTCCACATTAGCATCGTGCTTCTCACGTCTGCCTCACAGCAAGAGACTGGAAGAGCGTTTCTGGGTGGAGTTCACATGTTCTTCACTTGCTTGCATGGGATTCTTCCCACAGCCCAGATGTACACATGAGACTGAGGGCTTTTCCAAACTGCTCTGCGGTGGACAGGCAAACTGTTCAAGGTGTAGCCTGCTTTCACCCAGCGACAGTCGAGGCAGGTGCCTCTCTCCCCGCGGAACCAGTAACATACAGCAATTTACAGAATGAATAAAGAAAAATAAATAAATAAAAAGTATTTTACACCAACAGTTGTTTTTATTGTTTGGAAATTTTTGTGAATCATATTTGCACCTGTGACACTAAATGATTAACTTTGCATCATCTTTCTTTTTGGTTTGAAACGTTTTCAGTCTTATCAAGTTTAACTCTCACATATGTGAGAGCAAAGTGAGACCTGTTCTCTCAGTCTGATATTTCACTGTCACCGAGAAGAGGAACTTTCCCTTTGATAAGTTAACAAGGGCATTGTTGTAAGAGTAGCACAGGAAGCTGCCTAAACGACTACCACTCAGTTGGCCTGACCCCATCATCACCAACTGTTTCAAGAGACTCGTCTCGTCTCACATCAAGGCTGCCGACCCTACTGACCTCAATACACAGCAGTTTGCATACAGAGCAAACAGGTCAATAGAGAATGCCATCAACACAGCCCTCCACACACCTGGACAGCAGAAATTCCTATGTGAGGATGCTGTTCATAGACTTCAGCTCCGCCTTCAACACCATCCAACTACATAAACTGGTTTACAAGTTGGGCAATCTGGGCCAAGGGCACTCATTATGCACCTGAATACTGGACTTTCTCAGCAACATACTTCACAATGTCAGGATGGAACACATTTCCTCCACTCTCAACCTCCTCTTCTCCCTCTTCACACATGACTGTTCCCCCACTCACACCAGCAACACCATCGTAAAATTCGATAACGACACCACCGTCATAGGTTTGACTGTGGATAACAATGAGTCAGCCTGCAGGAAGCAGGTCCTGCATCTGTGGCGATGGAGCAGCAACAACAATCTGGAACTAAAAACATCAAAAACCAAGGAGATGATCATGGATTTCAGGAGACTGAAACAAACTGAGCACTCTGCCCTCTACGTTGATGGAGAGGAGGTAGAGAGGGTAGAGTGCTTCAAAATTCTTGGGGTCCACATCTCCACTGACTTCATCTGGACCATAAACATCACCCACCAGGTGGGGAAAGCACAACAAAAGGATGTACTTCCTCAGGAAGCTCCGACAATCCCGTCTACTCCGACCCATACTGACAAACTTTTACCTCTCCACTATAGAGAGCCTCCTGACCTACTGCTGTACTGCAGAGGACAGGAACGCCCTGCAGGGGGAGGTGAGGAATGGGGAGCAGATGACTGAAACTACACTACCCTCCTCAGGGCCGTGTACACTGACAGACTTCAGAGGAGAGCCAGTGGAATTATCAGGGACCCCACATGCTCTGGACACACCTTTTCTCCCATGTTCCCTCCAGAAAAAGGTACAGAAAACTAAAAGCATAAAATTACAGACTCAAGAACAGCCTTTACCCACAAGCTGTTAAACATGTAACCGTAACCACCACCTCCAGCACACTGACCAAATAACCATCATTCAGAACATCTTCCTGCACAGTGAAGTAATCATGTCCAAGAACAATACTCATGTTTAGAGCAGGTCTCGTACATCATAACATTTTAGCACCATGTACCTTATAATTAAAAGCTCCACCTCTTACCTGTGTGTATCAGGCACATCAATCACCCTTCTGTGTACACACACACACACACACATACATACATATGCATACACACACATACATATTACATATACACACACACGCACACACATGCATATATATATATATATAGTGTGTGTGTGTGTAGCTATATGCACATGTATAGCTCATGTATTTCCTTAGTTGTCTCTTGTGCACTTTCTTTTTATAATTGCTGCTAAACAAAACCGCTAAACTGATTTTTATTGTTCATGCAACAGTTGACAAAGATCTTTTTCTTTAAAAAGCATAATTTATTATGGAATACTTGATTGTAGACGAGATGTGGGTTTCATACATTAATAAAATTACAAGAGAGTAAAACAAGAACAAAATCAAATTCATTTACAGAATAATATACATCGAAAAAGTCTCAAGTGCACAGAAGACATGCCTCACACACACACACACACACACACACACACACACACACACAGAACTAGCACCAACCTGGCAGGAAACAAGCTCATATTAGCTCTCAAGTTATGAAAAATTCCATTTATCAGAATTCTACTTACAGGAGACAGTAAAATCAGATGGCACACACACACACACACACACACACACACACACACAGAGGTGTTCCAGTCTTTCTTGGTGTGGGATGAGTGAGGGAAGTTTGAGATTCTAGGACAGCAGGGTAATGAGGGCATCAAGAAATTTTCCTTTGTCTTCCATCTTTAGCTCAATAACTAAAGAAATAAGGGAGAATAAAATATGTGTTAATAAAATAAAGTTTGTTTTTGTACTGTGCAGCACATCTGCAAAGCAACATGAGAAAGCATGTGGGTTTTGATCAAAGGTGGATGTATAGAAATAAATTAAAAGTAGCACAATGCCATCACGTCAGACTCTTATTATCTGTACATAATCAAAGCCGAGGTAAAGGATGTGTTAATAAAACTCATAAATCCGTTCGATTATAAATAAATAAATAAAGGATCTAATAGCAAAATAACAGATATTCCACAGGTCACATTAAAATCGTACTCGTTGCTGTAAAACCAGTATCTGTGTGGTGAAAAGCAGCACGTTACCATTCATTCACTCTCTTTAATATCTGTATAGTAGGACGGCCACTCCATCCACTCCACTTCACTCACAACTCAGACACACATATTCTCAGAGCCGTCTTCATGAATCATTTTATACAGGCGCGACTTTACAATACAAAATATAAAAGTTAAATTTATCCTGCACTGCCCAGCTGTACTTCAGATATTTCCCCACACATGCAGCCACACTCCTTTATTCTGAAAAAGGGATCTAACAGGAAGCAGACCTGCCCCCTGGTGACACATGTACACCCTCAGGAGGTCACTGAAATACCAATTCCCATCAGTTACCCACTTGAAGTTTCGAAGTGATCATGCAGTGTCCTGGAACTCGTGCTTTCTGCAGCCTTCTCAAAGGCCCTGCCAAAGAAACTGTAAGAGAGAAAAAAAAAAAAAAACATCCACAAATATTATGCTAGAATTGCTAACTTTTCCTAAATTAAAATAACATCAAAAATCTTTTGTGCTACAGTAATATTTTGTGATTTTGTTACACAAGTAAAATTGTGTATGACTGGGTTATATCGCATCAACAAGGTGCGTGACTCTTGATAGCAAGTTCAAATCTAGCTTAATGCCACAGCCCTACTTGATCAGGAGTCCATGGGAGCTGATTGGCTGAGCTCTCACAGGAAGGAGGGGCCGCATATGCTCACTTCCCTGTCACTCACAGTGATCACCAGCCAATCATGGGCGTCTGTGAGGTAATTCATAAGAGATGATGGGCAGAAATTGGATATGACTAAATTAGGGGGAAAAAGGACTGAAGGGGGAACCCGGAATACCCCCCCCCCCAAAAAAAAAAGTGCACCTCCTGGCAGCAAACATCTAAAGTCATCGTTCATGACAAACATGCACAAATCTACATTATATTTTAGACACTTCTCATTCCAGGAAATAGAAACTTCACTTGTTCGTGAAGTAATTTTTCAGGACGAGGACACATCTGCATGCAGATCTAACAGTGTTCAGAGCAAGATAAATGCAAACAAGAATTAGGAAGTAATTTGTTTATGGGTATCAAGTGTGTCTCCCTTCGAGTTCGGGAAGGCCTATTCCCACTTACTTCTTTTTGTTCGAGATCTCAGACTCTGGTGGGATGCCCAAAACTATGACGGTGCCCTTCTCCACATCCATAGGAGCAGCCATAACGAGGGGTAACAGCTTACAGCGCTTATTCCGGGTCTACAACACAAACAGACAGGAGGTCTGTTTCTCGGACTGTTTTTCACTTGATAACGTGTGTGAAAATTTCCGACACTTGACAGTGAGAAGGATGGGAAGGAAAACTTGGGTAGCTGTGCTTCAAAAGGTTAGAGCAGCAGGTTTGGGGCTGAAAGTTCACTGGTTCAATTTTTACCTGTATATTTAGTTCACCAAGCATGTTTTAACTATGAGTTATGAGTTTATACATTAATAAAATGCATTATTAACAAAAAGATCATCACAATAAAGGTTTTTGCATCATGAAACAATTTTGGGCCAGCCTGGTGACTGGAAACAAACATTTTTTTTGGCCTTGGAATATGAAACAGAAACGTTTTGGAAATGGTGATTTTGTTTGTGCTTACAGAGCAGACAAAGGCCTTGAGCAGGTATTTACAGAGCAGAATCAGGGCCAAAGGCTTGGAAAAGAGCTTCACATCAGGTGTTCCCTGAAAAAAAAAAGAAGAAGGAAAAAGGACATTGACTATCAGACTTGCAGAACAGTAGACAGAAACTTCAAATTAAATACAGGGATCCCTCACTTTCTGCGGTTGATTGGGACCAAGACCCACCCACAACCGCCGAATTCCGCGAAGTAGGATCAACCCCCGACTAACATATACGTACATGTATACATGTATATTCAATACATATTCAATGCGATAAATGCTTATAATAACAATTAAACATTCAAAAATAATGCATAAGATGTGAATAAAATTATAAATACACATACATACAGACGCGCGCGTGCACAGATGTGCACCTCACATAAAAATATCAGTGGTTTTGATGGTTTTTTTTTTTTTTCATAATTGGCCTTGTTTTTGTGGCATTTTCCTTAACTTTCTCCCCCATTCTTCATTAATTTCCTTATTTTTTTAATTCAATGAATATTTAAAAAACCCAAATGCGATGCACTGAAGCCGCATGAATTGAAGCGCGAAGTAGCGAGGGATCCCTGTATTCAAGTTGAATCTTTGCTCCGGTATTTCTGTAAACGTGGACATGTAGTTATTCATACCTCCAGTAAATGGCAGTACAGGAAGGGTCCCTGTGAGAGGACGAGATTTGTACAGATGCAGCTGGCGACTGTCTGCTGTATCGCCTTCAGCTTTTTCTTAGCAAGATCAATCCCTAAATGCATCCTTTCAGTGTTACTCCTACACATACAAACACAACGGAGATAAAGTTAAATTGGCCACGTTCATGATGCATGCATGATGTGATTCTGCCCACCTGGAGAGACAATCCAGAGTTTTGATGAAATTATCTGTAGCGGTTTCATCCTTCTCCACATTCTCCAGCAGGGCTGCGGCGGCATGAACCACATCACTCGCCAGAAATCGATTCTTAAATCCAAAGTGCACAGCAAACGTCTGCACACGGATATCCTTCATTCTGATCCAGGTAGTGAACATAAAAATGTTCAGCATGAGCCACAGGTTTGGGGATCAGAGCCGAAACATCAACCCACCAAATGTTAACTTACCCAAATTTATTAGACGATTCCTCGATGACCTCACGCAGATTCTCCTTGATGGAGATGTCCATAGCGTTAAACTTCTGTCGCACCTGTTTGAGTGGAAGGCTAAGATAACATTGGGATTAACTGATTTAAGAAAGGGAAATATTAATTTGTCATTGTTTTTCTTTTAAATTGGCAACTTTTTTTCATTCCGCTGCTACAAAATAAGTTTACTGATATTTCTTTTTAGAAATACAATGTATCTCACTAAAGCTTTTCCATAAAAATGGCAGATCAACTCCATAACATGGAACAGAGTCCAGTTCTCAAATATAACTAAAGTTTATGGTGAAATTTACACTACACAATGTTGTTACTGTACATTTATATTTCAAGACGCTGAAACCACGTCCAGCAATTAAACAAAAACTGTTTCATTTAACGTTCGTGATCTCATCCACGGGGCTGATGAAAACTTGAGCATTACTTGCGATATCAAATGTTTTTTTCTATGCTATCAAACTGGCGATCACAAAGTGCCAAATATCGTGGCACATCAGTGTTGGCTCAGCATTGAAAGACTGTGGGATGCTGGTTAGAAGGTTAAATTCCCTGCCGAAGCCATCTGCTGCTGCGGCCCTTAGCAAAGCCCACCTCTCTGCTCTGTGGTGCTGCAGCGTGTACAACGCCAGATAGAATATGTATAGATCTCTGACACCGACATTCATTCATCCTTCATTTCAAATTCATTTATCTATTATCTCAAAGGGCGGCACGGTGGCATAGTGGTTAGCACGTCCGCCTCACAGCAAGAAGGCCTGGGTTCGATTCCCCGCCTGGGTGTTTCTGTGTGGAGTTTGCATGTTCTCCCCATGCTTGCGTGGGTTTCCTTCAGATGTTCGGGTTTCCTCCCACAATCCAAAGACATGCACAGTAGGTTAATTGGCCGTTCTAAATTGCCTGTAGGTTTGCATCGTGCAGAAGGCAATGGCAAACTACTGCACTAATCCTGCCAAGAAAACCTCCATGAAGATAACCAGGGCGTTATCCTTCATGGCGGGTCACCAATGGTCGTCCTACGACTCAGGCACTAGATAGATTGATTATCTCAAAGATTACACTTTCTAAAAACTTATCAGTTACATACACGAGAATTCATAAAAAAATTCTATTCAGTGAGGAAACTAAAGAAACTACGAAGTAAAATCTATAAACATTGATATGTTTGCAGTACTGAGGCCAGACTTAAAAAATTCTTTGTTGGCAATAACATGATAAAAAAAAAAAAAAAGAAAAAGAAAAAAGTTTCACCCGGGAGGGAGGAATTTTTTTTTTTTTTGCCTGTGCAGGCCACGGAGAATTTTTTTTTCATACATCATGCTATATTATGTGTGTGATGTTGTAAACACAGTAGAATGAAATAAATATCCTGTATTTGAAATCAATATACTGAATATCAAAGTTATTCTTTTAATACTGTAATCAACTGAGTATCAAGGTTTCTTCAACAGATCAACTTTTAATATCACAGTCAACAAATACCTTCGTCACACTCCGCGCTGTTGCTGGTGGTTTATAATTAACTCGTATTTGTTCGAAAATGTCAGCAAGTGTGTTGCTCAATTTGACACGCATTAATTTATTTATTATTTTCATGTTGGGAGCTTTAATAGTGACAGAGAAGTTTTTTCCTCATCATTGTTCCCTACCATCATGCTTTGCGCCTTTGTTGTTAAGACAGTACAGTACTGGCCAATGAGAATCGCTGTTTCACCAAACTGGTGAAATTGACCAATCACGAGGCGCAGTTGATACTGATTTCGCTTTGGTCACTTTTTAGTACGGTGTATGATAGGGAACACATGCGGGTTTTCAACAAAACCGGCCGGTAAATTTTTATTTTTGTGTCTTTGAATGTTTAGGTGGGGTGTTTAATCTACAATTTTGGCCCAACCAGTCACGTTAACCGCCAACAAAGATATTTATAAGGCTGGCCTGAGGTGCAGAACAACACTGACATCAAGTTTAAATATAAAGTGGATTGCAAACGTGTTATGGTTGCAGCTGTGCCATATTCTTTCTATTGTTGGATAATGGATTGAACAATGCTCCGAGAACAGTGCTAACTCCAGGGTTAGATTATAATTAAAACACATCTGTTCGCACTTGCCTACCATGCCCATCAATAAGTTCTCAGACTCACCCCCAGCGCTTCTGAGTGGCATGTGCCAGAATTAGTGCTATATAAATATTTGTATGTATTTATGTATGTAAACTTCTCCACAACTTTATTCCTGACCTGTCTGGTGTATTCCTTGGGCTTTATTATGCTGTTTGTTCACTAATGTTCTCTAACAAACCTTCACAAAACATCTGTATTTATACTAAGATTGGAAATCTGGATTTGGCTTTTAGTTCGGGGTATCAGAGTAAAAGGGGCTGAATATTAATGCACACCACACTCAGATTTTAATTTGTAAAAAATTTTGAAAACCAGATCTCATATCCCTTTCTCTTCACAATCATGCACCACTTTGTGTTGGTCCATCCCATAAAAACACACCTCATACTTGTGGTTGTAAAGTGACAAAATGTAAGAGAAAAGTTCCAGGGGTGTGAATACTTTCAAAAGACACTACAGTTCAAATGAAACAAAAATCTGATTGATCTACACACGTGCAAATACCACCTACTGACTTATCCTCCACTGCATCAGATGTGAGACAGAAATAGAGGAGAATGGCTGATGTCCACTCACCCCATGTCTGCCAGGAACTCCTGCAGCTTCTTTTGCCCATTGATGGACCAGAGTTTAAAACTGCAGGAGGTATAGCAGGAGTTACAGATGCTCTCATACAGTGACCAGTGCTGGTACAAAGCCAGTCTCAAGCTAGCATATCAGGTTAAGGTTATACCGTATACACAAACATAGAGCATTCAATGTTTCTAACACACACACACACACACACACACAGGATACTCGTATTCAAAGGTGATCCTCATGCAATCGATAGAAACAGAGTTCTCCTCATCCTCATTGCAATGGTTATGGCGAGACACATGTCTCTGTAGCGTAGCGATGTCCGTTACATACTTCATGCTGAAAGACAGTAGGCTTTGGTAAGATTGTTTATTTTCCCCCAGGTGACAGGAAGAACACACATTTTGATCAGAGATATACTTACTGTGAGATTTTTTCATGAACCCACTGGTCAGTCAGACCAAGGATGCTCCACCTATCAATCAAAATGGAAATGAGTAAATCTAAAATAATGCCATGTGTATTTGCAGGGGTATTTTACAAAAATACATCCTACCACAGCATGTCTCTGGTGTCTTTAGTCATAACCCAGGCCAGTTCAAACATGACCAATGCAGCCTGTACAAAACAAAAACACCACAACATTGATACGGGACCATCAACCAAAATTCATTGATAATACATCCCCTCATAAGTGGGTCACGCTACACTAACAGGAACAAATGTAGTGTAGATCAATCCCAATCAAGTTCTGCCCCAACAAATCAATCCCTCACTCATTTTTCAAACTGCTTTGAGTAGTACAGAGACTACAGCCTATCTCAGCCAAAACCGGGGCACACTTTGAACAGCTCATTAGAACCAGCACAGGGAACACACCACTACTCACAATCACACTTAGGGCCAAGCTGGAACATCCAATTACCCTACTGTGCATGTCTTTGGACTGCGGGAGGCAACGACAGTATCCAGAAGAAACCAAGGCAAGCACAAGGGGAACATTCACTCTCCACACAGAAACATCCTCGCTGAACCCAAGACTCAAACGAAGAATCTCCAAACAATTGCCGTTGATTACAACATCATGTTCCCAATACTGGAGGCCACACAAACAGTTTACTACGCCAAAAGGATGTAGGCTGATGCAACAGCTCCCTATAATTACTTTTACAGTCCTTCCGGATCAGCACCGCAAAAACATCTTCAGAAATTAGGCTTTGTGTGGTGGAATTGACCCTCACAACCACGTATCACACCCGAGTGCAGACTGAACACCGGGAGGTCTGAAATGTTTTTGAAAAAATATTAGTACATAAAAGTGCTGTACGTTATGTTCTGGTAGAAAAGAAGCACATGCTAACAATCTGGGATTCACTTCGCACAGTCTCGACTCGTGGCTTCTGCCCAGTCAAACTCCATAACATCACACACCTCCCCTCAGTCTGTGCTTTGCTTTCAATATAATTATTTCAAAATAATACTTTTATCATTGTTTTAAACAAAACTCAAAATATTAGCTTTACTTGTCCAAACGCAGATCTTTACATCCAGGTCTGCTCTGGAGACGTTGCTGAACCAGTTAGCTTGACTTTTTCTACAGTTCTTTAGCGTGCTCGCCCCAGCTTTTAATAATCGCCGGGCCATGGAAAAAATGCTCGTCTCTTTCCCTCTACGCACAGAAGGAACAACGGATTACAGCACATTTACTCTACATTCTACAGTCACGGCGCTGGCGTAGTGCTTTCTCATTGGCTTTTGGGTCATGACATGTTTTGAACATCTATACTTTCAAAGCTATTCGACTGCTATTCAATGCTGAAGAAAATGTTTGCATTGGTGGAAACATTTGTGGTAATTCCGAGTTTAATTCTTGAGTCCTCTTGTAACACAATTGTCCACTTAGTACGGAGTGACCCAGCAATCAAATATCATGAATACCAAAACCACATTACTGTACACTGAACATGTGACTTACTGAGGTGCCATGGTACTCATACTGCTCGTAATCAAACAGGATATCCCTCCTGAAAACACACGGCCATTCACAGGACACCGTTAGTGATCTGAGCATTCTCGGTGAACTCATAAAACTAGCCTTTCTTCATTCAGTATCACTGACCTCCGTGCCTCCCACTCCCTCCTCGCTCGCTGCCGGTCTAGTCTCCTCTCTACTGCTCCCTGAGAAACGTTTGAGCAAGCAGTTGAAAGCAAGGACACATGAAACAAAAACATGTTTCCTCAGGTATCAGGAAGAAAAGGAGAAATCCTACTTCATCAAAACGCCGACGCTTCCCAGAGGGTTCTGCGCCACCATCACTCTCATTCCCAGAATCCCCTCCATCGCTGGCTTCATCCTCATCATCACGAAAAATGTCATCATACGAGGGAACACCAAGGTCATCATCTTGTTTAATGAGCAGTTTTATCTGGAAAAGTACAATTTTTTTTTTAAATATTTACTTTTGGGAAATAATTTCACACACCTGCATCTTCATATGTGACATGAATAAATGGACCATTTTTAGTGCATCACACAGGAAAAAAAAGAAAGGAATAAAGAAGGGATGCAAATTTTTTACTCCCCTCTAAATTGCTAGGAGTGTGAAATGCACCCCTTTTAATTTGTGAGGAGCTCAGCCAAGTATAATGGTCATGCCACAGGAGCTTGAAGATGTTTGTGAGGAGCGGTGTCTCCTGCGTGAGCGGAGATGAAGCAAACGCTGATTGGAGTAGAAATGCGAGATCAACCAATCAGAGTGCTCATTGTGAAAAAGATGATCTTGGCGACGGTTTTTTTGGATCACCACATGTTCTTACTTGTAAAATCAGCTTTGGGGATTGTCAGGAGTTCACAAGTATGGTGGTATAAACATGGTTAGTAAATGCGAGAGAAACAAAGATTAAAGAAACAATTATTCCCATAAGAAATAACAGAAGACCTATTAATCTGTTCCAACCCCTTCCGAAACTCATATAACCTGCCACAAACACATATATTTGACATAATATATTAAAGATAAAAATGTAAAAACAATAAATATTTAATAATAATAATAATACATGTACATTAACACTAATAATAATTAATAATAAAACAAGAATAAACAATAAGTCAACTAACCCTTCCGATCATTGACTGCGGCGAAGATGTCACGTGAGCAGGCATGAGGTGGTGTGTGTAACAGAGGAGGAGGAGCAGAATTTTGTGCATGTGCACGCTATGAATGCCAGCCTGGTGTGGTGAGCTCCCACAAGGCCTGTGCTTCTCAAATAGTGGAGCGTGCCCCGCTTGGGGTGTGTGGTGTGATGCTGGGAAGGGGGGGGGCACATATGTCCCTGAGGAATATGCTTTTTTGCCATAGTGTATGAGAATAAAGTGTAATTGCACATCCACTACAGTAGTTGGCAGTAGCGCTCTCACTGTGGTGTAGGGAAAAAGCACCTAACAAAGGATATGAAGTGCAGTAAACACTATTTATAGTCACTCTTGGGGCGCTGTGTGTGTGTGTGTGTGTGTGTGTGTGTGTGTGTGTGTGTGTGTGTGTGTGTGTGCGTGTAAAATGTTTGGGGTTTTTTTCCGAGAGGGGTCGTCACAGAAAATAATTGAGAAGCACTGCACAAGGTGTTCT
Organism: Plotosus lineatus; assembly: GCA_024760905.1. NCBI lineage: Eukaryota > Metazoa > Chordata > Actinopteri > Siluriformes > Plotosidae > Plotosus > Plotosus lineatus. The sequence goes on along the minus strand of CM045749.1, from coordinate 29,150,370 downwards.
TGGAGCAAGGAGGAATACATGCGGAAGAACACGAGGCTAATTGGCCCGGAAAAGCCATTTCCCTAGCAGAGCTCGTAAATCAACATTTTGCTGGTTGGATGGGGCAGATTTTTGGTGGATCGATGCTCATATCATGGAAAAATTGTTATAAAATACACTTGTAACTCAAGGTACCACTGTATATCCATCAATCTATGTGCAGTCCATGTAAGATAATTGTTTTCAATTTGATTCATGAAAGGTTGTCGGTCCTTATAAGAATAAATTGTAAAGTTAAAAAAAAAAAAAAAAAAAAAAATCCTATTACTTTAGTATAGTATATCTTCTTTCTTCTTTTCCTTTCTGCTGTTCCCTTCAGGGGTCGCCACAGCAAATGATCTGCCTCCATCTCTCCCTATCCTCTGCATCTTCTACTCTTACTCCAACGACCTTTATGTCCGCCTTCACCGCATCCATAAATCTTCTCTTTGGTCTTCCTCTGGGCCTTTTGCCTGGTAGTTCCAACCTCAGCATCCTACGACCAATATACTCACTATCCCTCCTCTGTACATGTCCAAACCATCTCAATCTAGCCTCTCTGACTTTGTCTCCAAAACATCTAACATGTGCTGTCCCTCTGATGTACTCATTCCTGATCCTATCCATCCTCGTTACTCCCAAACAGAACCTCAACATTTTCATCTCTGCTACCTCCAACTCTGACTCCTGTCTTTTCCCCAGGGCCACTGTCTCTAAACCATACAACATTGCTGGCCTCATCACCGTCTTGTACACTTTTCCCTTCATTCTTGCCGATACTCTCCTATCACACATCACACCGGACACTTTTCTCCATCCATTCCAACCTGCCTGCACGCGCTTCTTCACCTCTTTTCCACTCTCCATTGCTCTGGATTGTTGAGCCTAAGTACTTAAAATCCTCCACCTTCTTTATCTCTGCCCCCTGTAACCTCAAAGTTCCTCTTGGGTCCTTGTCGTTCACACACATGTATTCTGTCTTACTAAGACCAACCTTCAATCCCCTCCTTTCCAGGGCATACCTCCACCTCTCTAGATTTTCCTCCACTTGGTCTCTGCTCTCACTACAGATCACTATGTCATCTGCAAACATCATAGTCCATGGAGATTCTTGTCTAACCTCATCTGTTAGCCTGTCCATCACCATAGCAAACAAGAAGGGGCTGAGAGCTGACCCTTGATGCAGTCCCACCTCCACCTCGAACTCTTCTGTCACACCGACAGCACACCTCACCACTGTCTTACATCTATCATACATGTCCTGCACCACTCTAACATACTTCTCTGTCGCTCCAGACTTCCTCATACAATACCACAGTTCTTTCGTATAGTATATATTATATATAATTACTTTAGCCATTATTTGGGCAATTTTCAGAAAAATGTACAAAGAACACCAAGCCAGCTGTCAAAACACCTGCATACTATTTAGCACAAATTGAAAAAGAAAAAAACTATATCTTTTTATATAATGATCACTTCTGCTGTGTACCAGCTGTACTGCTGTGGTTACCCCGAATTCGGAGGTCGACTCCTGAAACTTCATATTCAAACACGGTTAAATCAAATCCAGAAAAAATTCACACATGTGCCTAAACCGATTTAATCAACGACTGAAAGTCAGGTGTGTGTGTGTGTGTGTGTGTGTGTTAAACACTGTCATCATAGTATGTATGAAGTTAGTACGGATGTGTGTATATAGTGCTACCTGGCTGTCGTTGTAAACATTCACCACATCAACAGGCCTGTGGGTATCACAGATGAAGAACACGGAGTCTTCATCAGGCTGGAGTGTCTCCAACAGGTCCGCATTGGCTCCACAATTCATCAGGACAAAATATTGGTACTGCAAGATTAAAAAGTGCCTCTGTGAGACGTGCTCATGACTTTAACCAGGCTCCACAATGTACTTCTTCAGAAGAGGCTAGACTAAGGGAGGGTCACGTTTACCTGCTCCTTGTGTTCTAGGAAAGCTGTAGCGAGATCCTGCCACCCTGTCACCGGAACCAGAGTGTACTGCACATGATCACAGTGGAATAAAGCCTGGAGAGACGCGGTGGGATCAAAAACACACATCGCACCTTTTACACACAATCACGTTTTACACAGTATGGAGCTGCAGAACCAACCGACCTGCAGGATTTTACAGGCACACAACGCGTCGATATCCAAGCACACGAGCAGAGCCACTCTCTGGAACGTCACCGGTACAAACACACAGAATAAACGCACCGTGTGAACACAAACGCGTGTGATGTTCCTGAGGTAATAACTCATCAATAAGAAAGGTATTAGCATACAGCTAGCTCCCAGTCAGCGAGATACAGCTAGCATGTCAATAAACCACAGAATATACTCACCTGATTAACCACAACATCATAAAACTCTTTTCTAATATCCGTTACAAACATCTTCAATAGGCGTCACACAATCTAAAACATGCAAAACAACACTTGTCCGAGAACAGCTTCAGTTAAAAACTCCCGGAACTTCACCCACTGCTTAAACTCTGGCGCCAAAAAGGTTCAAGGAAATCATGGGCGGGGCGAGTAACAATACGTCATCACGTCTGCTTCTTTTTCGGTAACTTATTGGTGGTTGACAAATCCAGCTGAAAGCAGCACTACCACCTGAGAAATCTAAACACATTCAAAGCTCTCGCGGCGTCAACATGACGCCAGCTTGGAAAGGTTTCCTTGTGGGCTTTTGGGGTAGAAACAGTGGGGAAAGTGAGCATAAAGAAAACGTTTTAATGCCACTACAAAGCGATCTGTGAGTTTATTCGTCACATATGATATCATATCATTAGTATGTATATTTTATTGTTATGGAATGCATCAGTTTTTTTCCAGTAGTGGTTTATATTTTAATGCTGTTTACTGTAGAAACGTATTGCAACATACTTTTTCATTGTCATTCTTTCAATAGGACAGTATATACAGGCTTGTGGATAGTACTAGTTGGTATAAAATAAATTAAAATACTGTACTGTGATGGCCTGGTAAGCTGTCTGGGGTGTACTCTGCTTTCACCCAGAGTCAGTTCAGATAGGAGCCAGCCTCCCCACAACCCTAATTACAATTAAGCGGTTCAGAAAATTAACGAATTAATAATCTCTAGACACATGTATGTACAAAGTGTGCAATGCATACTAAGGCCGACCTCAAGAGTGCTGCATCTGCCCTCTGAAGCAGCAACCCATTTGAGATGTCTGTCGGGAGAACTAAAATTTCATGTACGTAAAGTATACACAAGCATTCAGAATGTTGCGCACACATGTAAATATATACAATACGGCATATAGATATAGACTATATATCTATCTATCTGGGGCAGTGGTGGTCTAGTGGTATAGGGCGCTGGATCGCTGATCCAAAGGGGGGGGGGGGGGGGCCAAGTCTCACTCTCCACAAGGTTGTCCCTCCCCCCCCCCCCCCCCCCAGTGTGGCTAACTGGGTTATCTAAGGTGGGCCATGTCTCTCACTGTCTATGGCGAGAGGCATGTAAAAGAACCATTGCTGACATTCGTAAAGAGTAGGCTGCAAAGTTGTCAACGTGTTTCTGTCCCTTGTGAAAAAGGGTTGTGACAGGAAGGGCATCTGACGTAAAAACTTCTGCCAAATCAAATGTGCAAATCAGATGATTCACTGTGGCGACTCTTAAGTAAAAGGGAAAAAGCCGAAAGGAAGACAGACAGATCTATATCTATCTATCTATTTAGATGTCTATGACTGCCACCCTGTACTTATTCTTTAGTTTGATTGGCAGTTCCGAACTCTTTAGGTGCATATTACCACCTGCTGTACTGGAGTATATATCATCTGGGTGGTATTTGCTTCATGTTACACTCACCCACTCAGTTGCCAAACAGCTTACCCCAATTTGGGTCACAGGGAGGTTGGAGTCTATCTTAGCAAATACTGGGCAAAGACAGGGTACACTCCGAACAGTTTGCTAGACTACAGCCAACATACACAAAACCATTCATATTTACACTCACACCTTGGGGCAATTTGGAACAGCAACGTAACTTACTTTGCATGTCTTTGGACACTGGGAGGTAACTAGAGTATGGTGGAAGCCCACGCAAGCACAGTGAGAACATGCAAACAACACAGAAATGCTGAAGCACAGGACTTAAATCCAGGACTAACCTTTCTTGCTGTGAAGCGGATGTGCTGACCACTACGCCACCATGCCACCACTTACATTTACATTTACAGCATTGGCAGACACCCTTAACCAGAGTGACGTACACTTATAATTTCATACGACTAAGCAATTGTATTTTAAGGGCCTCGCTCAAGGGCCCAATAGTGGCACCTTGGTGGTACTGGGGCCTGTACCTGTGATCTTTGTATCAGTAATCCAGAGTTTTAACTACTGAGCCACCAATACCCACTTCAGGTTACAGGCTAATTTAACCAAATAACAGTATTGATAGCAACAGTAATACTACCAACAGCAACAAAAATAACATAAACTAAAATAAATTAATAACTGCAAATCTACTGATCTAATCCTGTATAACTGAGAAACTCAAAGGGTGCATTCCCATATCCCGAGTTTGAATTTCCTAAAAATTTCTGCAGATGCTATTGCCACTCCAGCTTATACTAGTATATCTTCTCCTTTAGTGTATCCCTCTCTGTATTGTATTTCTCATACACACCATAATTAGATGTTCCACATTCACAGGGACACCACAGATGTCACATGTAACTGATTCACATTTTGCCATAAAAATAATGTTGATTTTACATCTACTGTATATTTATAGAATTTGGCTGATGGTCTTTTCCAGAGCAATTTACATTTATTTTTATTCAACCAAGCAATTTTGGATTAAGGGCCTCACTGAAGTGCCCAACAGTGGCTTCATGGTGGTACAGGGGTGGGCGACACCATGAAGTTCAGACCAGGAACCCAGATTTTAATCCTGTCTGCCCAAATCTTAGTCTGGAATAAATTACCTCTTCTCTATTTACCTTGGAATGATTCTGCCTCTCCTTTACCAAAAGGAATTGTAATTATTTCTGCATCTTTTAATTTCACCGCACTCTTTGTGATTTTGTTTTCATTGCTTTCCACTTCAACACGAACAGAAACCTATCAAAATAAAAATTAAAAAGTCCTTGAAAAAAATCCTTGAAGATCTTGGAATTCTCAACAATAGCAAACATCACTAAATCTATTGTATTTCCTTCCACCAAGTTTAGAATATTGAGATTTTATTTTATTAATTGAAAATAGTTACAATTTACAAACATGCTGATAACCTGAATAGCACTGGAAAAAGAAAAAGAAATAAAAATGTTTAAACATTTCGACACACTGCAAAACTCTGAACACCTAGATTGACCATAGGTTCATTGAAATGAGAAATGAATTCAAACCGACAGACATAAATAAACTTACAAGAACAATAAAAGAGAAAAACATCTTGCAGTAGGAGAATTAAAGTGCATCACAGTATCACCGTTCAGTAATCTAAAATGATGATGATGATGATGATGATAATAATAATAATAATAATAATGGGCAATGGTAGCCTGGTGGTAAAGGGTGCTGGATCATTGATCCTAAGGTTGCGGGTTCGAGTCCCACCCCCAGTGCACTAAGTGGGTTATCAAAGGCCAGCCATGTCTCTCATTGTCTGTGGTGAGAGGTTCATGTAAAAGAAACATTGCTGACTTTCATAAAGAGGAGCTGCAAAGCCATCAGCGTGTTTCTGTCCCTTGCTAAAGGGTTGTGTCAGGAAGGGCATCGACCTAAAAACCTATGAACAAAATCAAACATACCAATCAGATGATTCGATGTGGCGACCCCTGAGAAAGGGAAAAGCCAAAAGGAAATGAAATAATAATAATAATAATAATAGGGGCATGGTGGTGTAGTGTTTAGCACGTCCACCTCACAGCAAGAAGGTCCTGGGTTCGACTCCCAGTGTGGGCGTTTCTGTGTGGAGTTTGCATGCTCTACCCGTGCTTGCGTGGATTGCCTCCGAGTCCCCCAGTTTCCTCCAACAGTCTGACATGCACAGGAGGTTAATTGGCTGTTCCAAACCATCTCGATGTGCGAGTGTTAGCTTGTATGGTTGTGTGAGTGTTGGCCCTGCAATGGCCTGGCGAGCTGTCCAGGGTGTACTCTGAGCTCGCTCGCTCCGTGTCGGCTGAGATGGGCGCCAGCCTCCTCGCAACCCTAATTAGGATCAAACGGTTCACAGAATGAATAATATTAATTGAGAAGGAAGAATATTTTAGATCAGAATTGAACCCTGACATTTACTGTGACGCACTTTCCTTCTGCATGGAGTCAGGATAATTCGATTGGATAGCTGGTATGTTGTGGCATTACGTCATATCTGTGCGACGGTGGGAAGCTTGTATCAGCAAAGCTAAAGTCTTTAAAATAATTGATCAGGGTTTTTGAAGTTGTTAATTAATATCAGCGGATCATGGTGAGTTCAGTGTTCTGTGTAACTCGTTTGATGTTGGGATTGTGTTTCTAGTAACGAATATAAGAGCATGAAAACCATGGCGCCTTACAACAGACGCTTGTAAAGCTGCTCTGTCACTGTTGTGGATTTGTTTTGAGGATTTATTGTTGTTTGTTTATAGAGTGCAGTGGTCTCTTTGTAATATTCTCCTTTTAGTTTGTAAGTTACGCGTGTTATTTACACTGTAACACGAGAAGAACGGCATGCAAATACGCCGAATTGCTGTAATGATGTTCCATGGTTTCTTTTTCAGTTTTCTTTTAACGTGTTCGATCACCCGATGAACCGGGCCTTCCACAGCCGCTTCTCCACTCAGTACCGCTGCTACTCAGTGTCCATGCTGGCTGGGCCCAACGACAGATCAGACGTCGAGAAAGGCGGAAAAAGTATCTCAAAGTTTTAATATATTCTACCTCTTTATTATTTCAAGAGCTGATTGCTCACTGGTGAATCATGATCAGATAATAATTTGTAAATGCACATAGTGGTGTGATGTTCCTTCACTTTGTGTGTTGGTAAATGTGTGTAATTGAGTTTATTGCTATCTCAACTAGGGTGGCAAGCTCGTGTAGTTGTGAGCATGTCCGCATCACAGCAAGATTATGAGTTGCTCAGGTCCAGGGTGCAGCCTGGGTGACACGTGTGGAATTTGCATATTCCCCTCGTGATTGCATGGGTTTCCTCCCACAGTCCAAAGACATGCACATTAGCTTAATTTGGTGTTCCAAATTAATGTCTGTGAACGTGTGTGATGGCCCTACAATGATCTAGTGAGCTGTTAACGGTGTACCTCAGCATTTGTCCTGTGTTGGCTGTGAGAGGCTCCAGTCTATCTGCGACCCAAGTAGGATTGAACAGTTTGGCAGATGAGTTGAGAGTGCACTCTTTGAGGACTGTAGTGAAGAAGTTTATACTGATGGCTCAAAAGATGCATCTGTTAATTCATATTTATCTATTTATACATGCTGTACTCATTTCCTTTCTTCTATTTCTCTTTTCCCAGTTATAATGCCTCCATCTGCACTGGACCAACTAAGTATATATGAACACACACACACACACACACACACACACACACACATGTATGTGTTTACTGACTGTTAGTGATATCCAGGGCTGACACATACCCTTCCACCTTTTTGGGGAATACATCCAACAGAGCTGTGAGGAGAGATGCACTGTTTATTGTGCTTATATAACTTGACAGCAGTATATCATGCATAATTAATTTTGGCTGTGTTCTCTCTGTCTTACAAAAGGTCGACTTAATATCACATACCCTATGCTGTTTAAACTGACCAATAAGAACTCTGACAGAATGACACACTGTGGTGTTTTGGAGTTTGTTGCTGATGAAGGAATTTGCTACCTGCCTCACTGGGTAAGGGACTGAAGTTTAAATAATTTATTATTGCTATTAATACAAATACACAGTATCTATAAATATTATTTAATTGATTATTTCTGGTTATTATTGTATGTATACAAAGACAAATTAAAAATTCAGTGGTCTCTGTGTGGTCTTTCCACAGATGATGCAGAACCTCTTGCTGGAAGAAGGCGGTTTGGTCCAAGTTGAAAGTGTTAACCTTATGGTAGCGACATACTCCAAATTTCAGCCTCAGAGTCCAGACTTCTTGGACATCACAAACCCAAAAGCTGTGTAAGCTACACGCACCAGAACTATTAACTATCAGTTCAAGGGCAGTAGTGATTATAAGGAGTTGTGTGTGTGTGTGTGTGTATGTAAATAAATTAAATATTGTTTGTTTTCTAGACTGGAAAATGCTTTAAGAAACTTTGCCTGCTTGACCACTGGTGATGTTATTGCCATAAACTATAATGAAAAGGTGGGTGTATATATGTGTATATAATATATAAACCTTTTGTCATAATTTAGCAAAAGATGCAAAATATGAAAAGGTCTATTTTGTCATTTAGATTTATGAGCTACGCGTCATGGAGACCAAACCAGACAAAGCTGTGTCCATCATCGAATGTGATATGAACGTAAGACTTTCACATTTCTGTTTTATTCATAGGAGGCGCACTAGTGCCGCAAGTTATCATTCATCAATTATAGCACACACACACACACACACACACACACATACACACACACACAACGAGTGAAAAGTTTGACACAGACCTGATTTTCAAGTACAGTCCACATGTCGGGACCAGGAAGGTCATTCCAAAAGATTAATGTTAGTCGGCTTTATTCATTCCACAACTCCTCTTGGTAGGTCGCCCTTGGGTTCCTGTGTTGTTTCTGAACATTTTAACTAATTTCTTATCAGAAGGAGATTGGTTGAGTCTTCACCTCACAATTAATTGTGCTCATGTCTAATTGTTTGAATTGATTTTGGAATCCGCCTTGTTCCAGCCATATTGAGTTTCTTCCACTTTACTGTTGTGCTGTCAATCAAATTCAGTGCTTTATATGAGCACAGAGAAGCTACCAGATGACCATCACAATAATTATGATGAAGTAAAGAAGCAAGTTAAATCATTTTGGAACTTTCAGCACCACTGAAGGAATTTATTGAATATATGTATATTTTTGACTATTCTTGTTTTTTCTGCCTCAGGAAGAACAGTCATTCAAAGTCTAATATTACTGCCAGATTCTTATCCATGAGAGTTGGGAAATTTCTACTTGCATCTCTGTTTATGTAAATATTTTTTAGGTTGACTTTGATGCTCCTCTTGGTTACAAAGAACCAGAAAGACCTACGCAACACCATGAGGAGCCAACGGTACGCTTTCATCCTGACTGTAATAATAAAATGGGAATTTTAACAGTGCCGTTATCACTGTCTCACTCCTTTTTGCATTTTTAGGATGAAGAGACAGACCCCAGTAATTATGAGATGGATGTTGGATTCAGAGTGAGTGAAATATGAATCCATCACGATCGTACCACCCATGTCTTAACTGTTCTTATCAAACTGTTGTTTTCGACCTCGTTACTGAAAACTGCGCTCTGTTCTGTCCAGGCTTTCACAGGCTCCGGGAATCGCCTTGATGGAAAGAAGAAGGGCATCGAGCCGATTGCATTTCCCGTCGTACCAGGTGACATCAAACGGTAAACACATCCCACTTTCTCTCAGATGGTCACTTTATCGAGCACCTTAGGACTCTTAAATAAAACATTTCTATTTAACAGGGGTATTCCGAACTATGACTTCAAGGTTGGGAAGATCACTTTTATCAGAAACTCCAGACCACAGCCTCGGAAAATCGAGGAGGTACCACAAATAACACGTTTCGTTACATTTCTCACATGATCATCCATCCACACGTTTATAAAGCTAACATTATGGCAAGTGTAAGAAACAGCTGTAGTTGTCATAGTGACACCATTTACTGAGACCTACTTGTTCTTTCTGTGCAGGATGACTCTTCGACCAGTTTCGTTGCTTTCTCAGGCGAAGGCCAATCCTTACGGAAGAAGGGCAGAAAACCATGATTCAGCCACGAAGCTTAAAAAAAAAAATCCCCAAACAAAAGCATCTACAAACTTCCCTGAATATTTTCTGTATTTTTCATTCAAGGACACTTCTCTAATATTCTCACCTCAGTTACAGGAATCATTAAATTCACCTTGTTTTATTTTCAAATTTATTTATATGTCCAAGCATAACATCTCTGTAATAATAATAAAAAACACAATACTTTTGAGCCACTGATACTCAGTAATTTAAAATTTTTCTATTAAATTTTTGTTTATCGGCCTAAACTAAATACAGACACTCCTCCACTTAGGAGGAACATTCGTTTTACGAACATCCAGAGATACGAACATCTGGTCCGAGGTCGAAAGTGAAATGAAATTGAAGAACAAGTAGTAATAGAAATGGAATACAATCTATAGTAAGACATCATAAATATAAGTATGAAATATGATAAAACAATATCCTGAGGTACACTTAATACTAGGTCTTGGGGGGGAGGGGGGCGTGGATGACACTGTCCAGGAAGAGATGCAGAACCGATACATTTCTGAACTCCTGCCAAAAGTTTCAAAGAAGAAACAAATTGAGTCCAATATTATAATGAACTGGATAAGAGTGAAACTCTCTGTAAATCTGATCAGATCCGCTGTGCTGTGCTTGAGAGGAACCAGGAGTTTAAACATGAGACATAATGATATTGATGATGTGATGATTATGGAGAGAGAGAGAGCAAGAGAGAGATTGTATACAGTACAAACTCGTATAGGTTACTTATACAAGGTTTAAACATACGTTCTCCTCGAAAGAATGCCCTGTAACGACTTACGAACAAATTGAACGCCGTCTGGAACCTAACTTGTTTGTAAGTTGTGGAGCGTCTGTACATTCACATGAAACAGAACCTTTCATTTATAGCAGAGTTTACATTTCATTACATTTACAGCATTTGGCAGATGCTTTTCTCCAGAGTCACTAACAATTATTAATTTTTTTTTATATACAAATCAGCAATTGAGGGTTAAGGGCCTTGCTCAAGGGCCCAATAGTGGGGATTGAACCCATCACCTTAAGCACTAAGCCATCACTGCCCAGATGTCCCATTTTTAAGGAACCAGCCACTTGCTTCATGGTGCAGATTAGCATTTGATGAAACTTTTGAACTTCACCTTGAATTAGTTTCATTAGCTTTGCGAGAGAGAGCGCCACAGCTGTGATGTCACGGGCGATCCATTCGTAGCGAAGCATGTGATGAGAGAAAGAGAAAGAAAACAGTATTTTTACGGAAATAACTGATTTCAATGATTCCATTTGAGGTTAAATCTTTATTCCTTCTAAAATCAGTAACGAAATGTTACACTGGATCCTCTGTGGTAGGATCGAGTATTTTTGGCAGGTAGCAAGTTTTTCGGTGTTCCAACTGATTTCTCGAGGGGGAAAAATGCACAATATTTTAATTAGGGTGAATTGGCTGTTCCGGATTGCCCCAACATGAGTGTGAATGGTTCTGTATGTGTTGGGCCTGTGACGAGCTGGCCAGGTTGTACTCCACTTTTGCACAGCTTGAGTTGAGTTAAGCTGCAGCCTCTGTGTGACCCAAATCGAATTGAACAGTTCAGTGATTGAATTCACAGATTTCTGTCTGAACTAAAACTTGACCCAAGTGCTCAGTAGTTCTGTGTTGCTTCCTCTATCGTAGAGTACGGTATATAAATTAACATCAGGATTAAACCAGCAGATAGAATTCCACTAGTAAATCAATACAAACCCTGTCGTGATGATCCATTCATCCATTTTCTAAATCGCTGAATCCTACTCAGGGTCACAGGGAGGTTGGCACCCATCTTGGCCGTCTCAGGGCGAGGGCAGTGTACACCCTGGGCAGCTTGCCAGGCCATCGCAGGACCAACACTTGTATAAACATTCATACTCCCATCTAGAGGTGATGTTGAACAGCCAATTAACCTACTGTACATGTTTTTTGACTGTGGGAAGAAACCAAAGTACCCGGAGGAAACCCACACAAGCACGGGGATAATATGCAAACTCCATACAGAAACACCCCAACTGGGAATCGAACCCATGACCTTTCTGCTGTGAGGCAGACGTGCGAACCACTACACCATTGTGACGCCTCCTGTACTTATCATTCATTCTTTTTCTAAGCAGTTTATTCCTGATTGGGTTCATGGGGAAGCTGGTGCCCATCTTAACCAACTCTGAGCGAGGGCGGGATACACCCTGGACAGCTAGCCCAGCCATCGTGGGGTTGTACAGTGACTGTTAACTGGTATACTGAGGTCTATTTGGCGTTTTGAAACTGAAAACATTATTGTTCAGGTGAATGTTTGGGTACAGTATTGAATAAAAGGACTTCCTGTTTCCCCGGAGTGTTTCGGTGGGAATATCATACACAGTAGGAAATGAATAAAGGTTTCTGGAGCATACAGATAGTTTCAGAATCGACCAAACAACTCACAAGCCGTGACCTCATTCCATTTATTTCACCTGCGGAAATGTAAACTTTTTACTGATAATCACAGATAATGTTCATACAAATTTCAGCAAATATAACTGCTGATAAATTATTGGTCAAACATTTTGTACGTAAATGCCTGATGATCGACCAGAACATACAAATGACACGGCACTGGAGTGCAAACCTCCATCAAGCCCAGCACTGTCCTACACGAGACAAGCAAAAAGTACAATAAAAACGCAGGGTATAAACAAGGCAGGCTTAATATTTTATTTTAAAAAACATTCCTGTCTTACTTAACAACGGTACGTTTCTGTAACGCCTGGACGATCAGAAAAACATTTCCAGCAGGTATCCTCGCTGAATGACATCATACGTGTTCGTGAAAGCGGTGCACATTAAAAGAGCTGAAGCGGGCACACGTGTGTGTGTGTGTGTGCGCGTGTGGTGCTGCTACATGAGAGAGAACATTTCAGGAAAGAAAATACTGAACAAGAAGCGATGAGCTCTGTTGCTTGATGATGCCGTTGAATCGGAGACCCTTTGGGACGCCAATGCAGAAGCTCAGCGAGAAGATTCCCTCACACCTCCTCATGTTAAGCTTCTGATTGGTAGGTCCAGAAAGCAATTTCTCCATCATCGCTGCATGTGGCCAGCAAACCTGCTTCCTTTGGATTCCAGGCCACACAGTTAACATCTTGGCTGTGAGCCTTGGGTACATGAACAGATACATAAAACACAGGCTGCTCAGGATCCGTGGCTGCTTCCTCCTTAAAGACTCGAACTCCGTCATCACCACAAGCCGTCGCCAGTGCGCCAGTCAGATGACACCTTACCAAAATAAAATCAATCATATATAAGCAATGATTTGTGTTAAATGTACTTTTTGGGGGTGGGGGTGGGGGGTGGTTATACAATATGTGAGTGAAGAGTGATTTGTGGATGTCTGCAGTCCAAAGAGCTGCATGTTAGGAGAACTACCTGTTCCAGGTTGCCTTCAAGCACAAGTGTGAATAGTTGTGTGTCGGCCCTGCCATGGACTGTTGAGCGATTCAGGATGGACACATGCAGAACTAAGGTTCGCTTTTCATTTCATTTCACTTAACAAGAGCAAACTGGCAAAATGTGCAACACCCTCATAGGAATAATAAAGAAGTTGTCATACTTACCACGCGACATCATAAACTGTACGACTGTGAAAACCGGACAAGGTGCAAACGCACTTCCATGAACCATCGACAGATTCATCACCTGTCGCGAGATCCCATTTACACAGTAAAGTTCAAATCCCTTTCATTCAAACTCAGAAACCACTTCAGAACGTTCTGCTTTTCATTTGTGCAATACATTTAAATTTGTGTCTCACCTGCCCCACATTCCTTCCATATCTTCACCGTGCGGTCATCACTACAGGAGGCCAACCGTCGTCCCTCGGGATCAAAGGAAAGACTCCATACTGTTGACGTATGTCCCTCTAAGGTTGCCCGACATTCCCAATCATCATCCTCTTCCTTATAGATACATACTTTATTGTCATAACTGGCTGAAGCAAGGAGCTGTAAAAAAAAAAAAGGAAAGATTTTATGTTGGCATTCTCTATAATAGAGAATCCAGTGTTTGTGGTGATGCAGACAAAACACACGGAGAGAAAAGACCCACATTAACAAATCATACACAAGGATAACCAGACCTCGTGTGTGGGATGCCATACAACGTGTTTCACATCCTGTGTATGAGAATTAACGACACTCACACACTCGTACTCATCCTCCTCATCAACTGAAAAAGAAAAGAAAAAACAGATGATGATAATAATAATAATAAAGGCACATGATTTACCCTTGTGTCTGTACAAACACATTTAACAGCACCAATAAAAGACACAAAATAAAATGTTATCTTAACAGCACTGACTTTTATATGATGATTCTGAACCAAAAGCAAATTGGCATGCCTTTATTATTTGTTCTTATTAACCCTGTTATTATCATCATTTTTATGTTGTCATTTTTATCAGCATTTGTTATTATTATCATAATTTTGAGAAGAATAACAACTATTATTATTAGACTTTTCCATGGCTATAAAACAACATGCAGATGACGACAACAGCAAGATAAACAGAGTGGTTTGTGTTTGCCCAGTAGAGTCTGAAAACATTTCATTGTTGAACTCTGGTGACATTCTGGGAACTGGAACTTAATCTGAGCATAAAATATTGTAGACCAGTGGTTCTTAACCTTGTTGGTGGTGCTGAACCCCACCGGTTTCATATGCTTATTCACCGAACCCTTCTTTTTTAAAAATTAAAATACGATTTTCTTTCAAAACATAGGTTTTTACTGGAGCACCAAACTGAACTGTGCATTACAGTACCATCACTGTGTTGAAAGAACAAAACCAATACAATGCATGAACTCCGCCCATCAAAAATACTTACACTTTTATGTGAGGTGTGCATCTGTGTTGCGCTCGCACATCTGTATTTGTGTGTATTTATATTTTATTTACATCTTACGCATTATTTTTGAATGTTTAATTGTTATAATAAGCATTTACTGTATAGCATTGAATATGTATTTATTGATATTGTATACACATAGACATGTATGTACATGTCAGTCAGTGGGGGGTTGATCCTACTTTGCAAATCATGCAGATAGGAAGCTGACTAGCATCACGTTCTGTTATACACATGAATCCACGTTGTATATATTTGTCTGACCACTTTCATTTTTTGCTCAACATAGTAAGGATTAAAACGTTCAGAAAGAAATCACACGATATACCATCACGACAGTCACAAGTCGACGACTGACCACACCAAATTTCCTGCAGCACAGATTGGCCAAGCAATGTAGCGTGATCACCTGCAGCCAGTGATGGCCAAACGGGGCGTGTCATCATGAATATGAGTCGGGTGTGAACCCCTGAGACTGACTCACCGAACCCAGGTTAAGAACCACTGTTGTAGACTTTAATGGTTTCATTCTATTAATAAAAGATTATTTAGATAAAATATTATGATGTGTTTAAAACTCTATGAAGGTAAATCTATTTCAGAGCCTTTGTAGTCAGTGTAAAGATCACGAGACTCACAGTGTGAACACAAACACTTTTTTTCACGACCCCTGTGTGCCGCTGAGTTTTACTCCTCAGTACCTATTTTAATTGTACCTGTCCCTGTTTGAGATGTTATCTACTTTGATTTCAAGGTGTTAAAAGAGTTTTTGAAGTTAAACACAAAATTAATTACATGTACAAAACACAAAATACTTAAAATATGCACTTAAACTTACTTTCATTTACCTAAAAAAATACACCAAACCATTTTATTTACCTTAAATCAGCCTTAATTTGCGCATCACACTCACATTAACATTAAATTCTGTTTATCGCTGGGAGGGAGGGAGGGAGGGAGGGAGAAGCGACTCAAGATCTGCACTGATGAGATTCTACAGTCGCTCGCAGAGCAAAAGAAGCCGCCTGAAGATTTGGGTCAGTTTAAAAGTTACAACCATAAACATTGATGCGTACATCAGCTCACTTCAACATGCTTTTTCCTCCTCCATGAGCCCTGCTTGGCCGCGGTAATTAGATCTTACTTCTGCAGGAATATTTTTCTTTTCTTCTGAACTGAACGTACATGCGCAGTGACAATCAGTTCTTCTGTGATCTTATGGTTCAGCTA
>CM045749.1:29114228-29126728 GCA_024760905.1 Plotosus lineatus | reverse complement strand
TACTGGTACCCATTTATACTGCTGGGTGATCAGAGGCACACTTGTGGTTGAGACCTTGCCCTGGGGTCTTAGCACAATGAGGGACTCAGTGGGATTCGAACTCACAACCTCCTGATCATGAGTGCAGCACCCTCACCACTACGCCACCGGCCCCTTTAGGTTGCAGTGCTTCACAATAAATTAGAAAAACTGCAAGAACAGATCCTTGAGAAGCAACAGCTTCCTTCCAGTTCTATGATTTTTTTTTTTAGAGGAATCATATGTACGAGCCATGTCTCTCACACTTTATATGTGATGTTCATGTGAAAGAACCAGTGCTGACTTTCGACAAGAAGAGCTGCAAAGCCATCAGTGTGTTTCCGCCCTGCGATGGCCTGGCGAGCCGTCTTAGGGTCTAACTCTGCCCTCGCCCGGAGTTGGCTGGGATGGATGCCGGCCTCCCCGCGACCCTAATTAGGATTAAGCGGTTACGGAAAATGAACGATGATTTACCAACCTCAGACTTAATGCACATATTAGAATATTAAAATACAGATGATATTAAAACCATTCAAATGCTTCTCTTTAATCTGTTCTAAAGAAGGACTTCCCCAAGTACAGTCCCGGCCTATTAAAGGAAAACGGGAACGAGGTGAAAATCCGATGATCTGAGGAGGCCTGGGGCAGATCTCTGGCAATTCCACTGATCTTCAGCTGAATCTCGAGCCTGATGACAACACTGCTGGGGAAAATATAATCCGATTTTTTAAGATGTCCAACCAAGAGAAATTCAGAGAGACGAATACGCCGTGCTGAACGCAATGTGGTTCACGGCTGACAAATCATCTGCACATCTTCTGGGATCACCCCAAACTGAAACTACTTTGGAGGGTCCAAGCTTCTCCGTGTATTTTGTTTTGATGCAGGATTCCCCCTGAACTGTGAAACCCTGTGTTTGGGTCAGGTCTCCTTTTTGGATGATTAGAAGGATATGAAATTACAACAAATTCTCGCTAGCTGTATCCAAAAGTCTATGACTAGGGTGTGGACCAACAAACCAAGTACCAACATCAATGGCTTGATATGATGTCGCAAATATTTAGAAAGTAGAAATAAACCCGCTTCTTAGGAACCCAGAAACAAAATTTATGCCAAATTTGGAACAAATGAAACGTGTATTGAACGCCGATGTGGGCGGACTTTAATTGAATTTATGGTTCTGGAGTGTTTTAATTTTATTTAGATATAAACCCCGCCCCCTCCCCCTCCCCCCTCCCCCAAGGCCTGGCCCACTGTGCAAACTTCCTCATTGTATGTTTATATTTGCGTGAAGTTGTGTTTTCTGTTTGTTTGCCTTTCATATTTATATTTTGTATTTCTGATATTTATACAAGAATCAGAAAACCCGAACAGTGCAATGCAAGTTGTAACTATTATACAAACCTGTTTTTCCAAATAAAGATTTAATAAAATCAAATAAAAAAGCAATAACCTGTTGTAATTGGGCCGGTGGGTCGCAGCTGCCAGGTTGCAATCTTCCACCGCAGGACGGAGTTGTGGGGCTTGTACAGGAAATATTGTTATGATAAAGAACTTAAATGAACAGCAATGCGGAAACGGGAAACGGCGACGTCCTTATGGACGTTTATAGACGTTATAGATCGTCTTGTTGGCAGCATGAACAACATCAGTCATTGTTTATCATGGCTATCACTCACAGTGAAAATGTAGTTTACACTGAGGCAACCATCAACCTGCACCAAAAAGACATTTTTGAACGAATTGCTGAAATGGTTGTTTATTATTTTGTGAATACGAGCCACGTGTAAACACCTCGAGGTGAAACCTGAAGGCTGAGTCACAGACGTCTTTGTAGATTTTTGTAACGGATTTCTTGAAAAGTACCCGGAGTCTGCAGACGTGTATTTGCTTTCTGTAGTCACTGAGAATTTTTTAAACCTTCCATTTAAAAATCGGAGAACATTTTTGTTCCAGGCATTTTTACACAGATATTGTTGTTTAAAAATGATAATTGTAAGTCATTCTGGATAAGCGCAAAATACTTAACACATTGACTGCACAGCAAGAAGATCCTGTACTCGTGTCCCCAGAAATTTCCTGTGTGGAGTTGCATGTTGTTCTCACGCTTGCATGGGTTTTCTCAAGATCTTCTGGTTTCCACCCGCAGTAAGAAGACATTATTAGCTGAATTAGATGTTATGAATTTGCCCCTAGATTACAGAGTAAATGCAAATGGGTGTGTGTTTGTTGCCCTGCAATGGTCTGACTAGCTGTTCGTGATGTACTCTGCCTTCACTCAGTGTTGGCTGAGAAAGGCTCCAATCTCCCAGACCTCAATATGATTAATTGTTTTTACAAATGAGTTTGTTTACACTGAGGCTATTGCACATTGGCAGGCGACCAGTAGCACCTTTCAAGATGGCGGACGAGAGGCGTACATGGGTTTCTAGCTGTCTTATTTGATATCTATACCAGCCTGTGTTTCAAAGCAGGAACCGGAAACGCGAAGGAGGTGAAAAGGCGGAAGTTAGCTGGTGTTCCCTGTACAGTCTTTGTGCTTTTGTTTTATGATTCGATATAAATGGTGAAAATGGGATTATTTTAGTTAAGAAACCTGTAAAGTTGTTGAATTCGGTAAGAAGACATTATAAGGCTCGGAACCCCGGAATGTGTTGCTTGATGTGAGAATCTCAGAGTTGAGCTGTGCTGTTGTTTACCTTTCGCAGTGTTTATCTCCCCGAGGCCTGCGGGATTCTGTGAAACTTCAGTATCTTCCTCTGGGACGCGGAGGAAACCTGTTCAGGTAATCGCTCGTCCAGCCGGAGTGAAATTATAAAGTGAAAACCAACCGAGTGAACTCGCATCAAACTGATTAATCAAACCGCGGTGATGTTTATCTCCTCATAAACCCACAGGCTTCAGGAATTCCCTTCGAGACTGAACAACACTATTATTATTATTATTATTATTATTATTATTATTATTATTGTTGTCATTGTCATTATTATTGTTATTATCATGTTATTAAGCGTTTCAGACTGGGTTTAGTACAGAATAGGATTTTACTGTCCCAGTCATTTTATTGAAGTGATAGAAATATAATAATAATAATAATAATAATAATAAAACACAATAATAAAAACAACGATAATAAAATACTAATAATAATTGTAATGATTATAGTAGTAATACTGCTACTACTACTACTAATAATACATTAGAGCAGAGAGCTGAAAGTCGTGGCGTGAATAATCTTTTTAGAATTATTGTTGATTTGTTGTGAATAGTTTTGGTGAATATATTTATTGTGGAGGTGCAGCCTGGACCTGGAGGGAATTGTTTGATGTTGAAGGTGATCCGTTTCGTGTTAAAAAATAAAGAATAAAATCCTTAAATCATGAAAAATCAACGCATGTGTTCAGCATGGTGAAATATTTGAGATGTTCCTTTACAATCAGGCCAAGTTCGACTGATCCACTTGCACATGGTTGAGATAGGCTTCCGCCCTGATTGGCCCTGTAGTTTCCGTGTGTTAGCCGCTAACACCTCAGGATGTGAATATCAGACACGTTTGGCAGGTCTGATTGATTTTTCTCTGATGATGAAAGGGGAAACATAAATAAAAGCAGGCAGCAGAGTAAAAGCAGATGTTTGTGCAGATGTTTGTGTAAATGATGGGTCGAGATGCTGCTGGCCTGATGAGCAGTGTGTGTACCAGGCTGATATCAGCCAGTAAATAAATAATAAATAAAGTCAGATCACTGAAGTTCTTTTATTACATATTTACTCCCGGAACAAAAGAGAAATTTTGGGAATAGATTTGTCCCTGAAATATAGTTGTTTTTTTTCTGTAGGTAGAATTAAATGTATTAATTATGTTTACAGTGTATGTGAAGAACTTTAACTGTGAATTTCTTCAGTTAAAACTATTCGGTGAGTAGTTTTTAAATGAAATATTATCGAGTGTTTATTTATTATTTCCTCAGTCAGAAGGTTCTGTCTGTGCATGAAATCATGCTGCTGCTGCTGCTGCAAAAAAAATTAATAAATAAAAAAAAGGCGTTTTGTTTAAAAGGTTCTTTGGGCGCCCACCAGAGGGAGACATTTCCATAGAAAGATGCCCAGTTCTAAATCGGGTTCATCAATGCGCTGGTCTCTATATGGTCCATTCGGGTCTGTCGGCGGTACCTTTTACACCAGGGGTGTCAAACTCGTGCCACAAAGGGCCATGTGGCTGCAGGTTTTTGTTTCAATCAAGCAGCAACACACCTGACTTGGCTCAGTTAATCAACTGATCTGAGTGCTCAGGCAGTTGATTGGTCAGTCTCTGTACAGAGCACAAAGATTGACCAATCAGCTGCCTGAAGACTCAGATGAGTTGATTAAATGCGCCACCTCAGGTGTGTTGCTGCTTGGTTGAAACAAAAACCTGCAGCCACATGGCCCTTTGTGGCACGAGTTTGACACCCCGTTATACACCGAGCTCCCTTCGAATTGACCCAGGAATCCACTATTGGAAAATAAATGTTCTAAAATCTGTAATAATAAATAAGTGATAATTCGGATAAAGCCACCTCCGTTTGACGGTGAAAAACGGAAAAGCTTCAGACTGATTTTCGTGCAGCTGCCGCACTCGTCTCTGATTTTCAGAATAAAAAGTTTAACTGATCGAGTTCGTAGCTGAACAGACTGCAGACCTTTTTATCACTGAATCCGATAAATGTTTCGGATTTAAAAGTCCATTGTTCTGTGTTTCAGTATTCGAGTACCGTTGCCTCCCAGTGAAGCCCATCATACTCGTGCTGTTCTGTCGTGAGACGCAGCGAGTGGACGATGTATGCCCCTGCAGGAAGTGCCCTTCCCGGAGCCCGAAGGAGACGAGGCGGGCCCGCCGTTCCCAAGCAGCCCGAACGTAGCCTGGCGTCCGCTTTTCCCGGCGCACTCTCCATCACAGCACTGTGCACGGCCCTGGCTGAACCGGCGTGGCTGCGTGTCCATGGAGGGACCTGTCCCAGACAGGAGCTTGGGGTGGCCGATGTGCTGGGATATATAGATGAGAAACTCATTGAAGGCAATTATACCAGATCTTCTTCTTC
Organism: Plotosus lineatus; assembly: GCA_024760905.1. Classification (NCBI taxonomy): domain Eukaryota; kingdom Metazoa; phylum Chordata; class Actinopteri; order Siluriformes; family Plotosidae; genus Plotosus; species Plotosus lineatus. The sequence goes on along the minus strand of CM045749.1, from coordinate 29,121,632 downwards.
TTCTTCTTCTTATTATTATTATTATTACTGAATAAATACAGAAAAGCGGTCCCACCGCGCCCGGTACGTTTTCATGATTTTTGTAACTGAATTGAAGTTAAAATTTCTCCTTTAAGAACATGCAGACGTTTAGGCGCCTCGGTGTCAGTGGTCAGCCAACGCAATCGAACATGCGCACACCTGGAGCCCCGTCGATTAAAAACCCGCAACAAACCATCGAGTCGCTTTTGGAACATCAACATAAACTTATAGCGCACATTCACTCGTCCCTCCGGCAGGACTCATGGCAGTCCGGAGAGTTTTGTGTGCGTATACGATCTTCGATGTATTGACACGTCTAACGTGAGTACGTGTACCTCGTCCAGGTTTGAAACGTAGGAAGGAAAAATATTTATTTAAGAACCGACATGAGGTGTGAAATAAAAAGCACCAGAATAGAACGCGAATATTTTTAATGGTTAAAGTGTCTCGACTCAAACTTTATTTCAGCGCAGATTAAAAAAATAAAAAGATAGTTATAAAGCCACAGGTTCTTTTCGATGGACTTTACGTGTCGAGACGAAGACTGTGTGGCGTTTATTTATTTCCTTCAATCAATAAGTTATTAAAATGAGTTAATCTTGATATCCGGCGGCTGCGCAGACGGGGGTTCAGTTCCCACCAAAAACTCTCAGGTGGGAGTTTCGCTTTCACGCTGCCCCGAAATCTCTTTTAGCGGAATTATATAAACTATCCTGAACATCCAGGGGTGACGAGTTCGAACCCGCTTGGTTCTGACTCTTTGGTGTTAAACTCGGAACGCGGACAAAACGTTGGTCTTGGAGAAGCATTTTCTAAATGTATAATGACGGCGTTGTGTTTCCGAACAGAGTATTGCATCAACTCTCAGACCATCCTCCTGCTGCGGGTCATCGCCGCCTTCTGTTTCTTGGGCATCTTGTGCAGTCTGACTGCTTTTCTCCTGGACGTGTTTGGGCCTAAACACCCCGCCCTCAAAATCACGCGCAGATACGCCTTCGCTCACATTTTCACAGGTATGCAGCGCGCCGGCAGTCTGCCTCCTCCTTTTCTTGATTTGTGAATGAGAAATAATGATGAAAGGCGCAGGAGGACTGTGTGTGTGTTTCCGTTGAAAGGAAAGCCGAGTGACTGACCGTGTTCTCTTCTTGCTATGCAGTGCTCCAGTGTGCCACCGTGATTGGATTCTGCTACTGGGCTTCAGAGCTCATCCTCACCCTGCAGCAGCAGCACAAGAAATATCACGGCTCGCTCATCTACGTCACCTTCGCCATCAGCTTTTACCTGGTGGCTGGAGCAGGTGGAGCTTCAATTTTAGCCACGGCCGCTAACCTACTCCGCCATTACCCCACTGAAGAGGAGGAGCAGGCCCTAGAACTACTCTCCGAGATGGAGGAGAGCAGTGAGACTTATCCGGTTGACTACGATATTGCCAACCAGTTCCAGCCGCCACCCGCTTACACACCCTGATGAAAATAAAATACATTTTTAAGTCTTTTTTTTTTTTTTTTGTTCACGCTCCTCCCCATTTCCAACAAATCAAGGACCAAGCAACCTGCAAAGTCCGTGTACCATGTGATAAATAATCTACATGCCTAATGTTGTACATTCTCGATTCTTTACCCTCGTCTCCCTCCATGTGTTTTAAAACTGTCACTTGTGCTACATCGTCAAGGCGGAGCTTCTGGATCGGATCCATCACTGCAAAATTTAGGTTTTTTTAAAACGTAGTTTTTATGTTGATGCCTGTAAAGGCTGGGGCCCCAAACTACAAATAGACCACAGGGGTCCCGATGTACCCTCCCCAGGACCATTTGAAAGTTTATATATATAATGTAATATAAAAAGTGACCTTGAAACAAGGTCAAGGTGATCCATATACAATCCCACCTTAGTCACACCCATACGCCAAATACGGTGATCTTATGTCATTTCCTTTCAAATTTATCACACTAACAAAACTTTGGGACAGATAAAACCTGTGTCTCTCACACCTGCTCCACCCACCTGCTCCACCCACCTGCACAGGTGGCAAAAATATTAATCTGGGCAGGTTTCCAGTGTTGCGCCGGACTGTGCACTAATCTGAGGAGTAAACGGACGAGGTTCCGAATCCGCCACCTGCCGGGATCCCCGAGTGTGGTTTGGAGAGAATTTCCTCCATTTTTGTCCCTTTTGTGTTCCGTTCTACACTTTCACCCTCAGAACGTTCCATGGGGAAAAAAACCAAAACAAACAAACAGCTCCAGATTGTATAGTTCAGAACTGGCGCTGTAATTAAAGCTCTCGTTTGGTTGGGATGATGGAAGTTTACGAAGCCGGTCGAACAAGCGCACGTTTCAGTGCAGAGCTCGGTTTTAATTTTGTGTGCACATGTCCCCGTCAGGGGTTCGAGGGTCCTTCAGTAATACGGGAAGGTCACCGCACCTCTGCGTATGTTTTCTATTTCTGCACTTCATCTTTGATAATCTTGTAAGATTGAGATTTTTGTGCTCACGGTGATCGACCCGAATGTCAGAGGCGGAGTTTCTGTTTGGCTTTTTTCAGAATTGTGTTTGTGACAAAAAAACCTTCAACATGTTCACCAGTCTTGTGGAACTTTTAAAATGTAATTATTTCCCATGAAATGTTGGATTATTTTTGGTGATGTGTGACTTCTGAGGAGGCGCGTGTTCCCCACGTCGACACAGACGGACTATTTATTTTCTACGATAGATATTAATCTCTCAACGTGGTGAACGTCTGGTCCAGCTCCTCCTCCTCGCCATTCTGAGCATCGGACTCACTCGCTGTAATTTAGTCGTGTTCGAATCTGCCAACGTTAGCATATTTAATTTTTGAATCTTTTAAAGATCTCTGTTCTCTCCCGTGTGCTGCGGTAGTTTGTATAGTTCAGGACGTCGCAGCTCTCAGCGCTGTCGCTTCAGCAACACAAAGTTTTACATCAACACGTGATCTGCAGTTCACTTTAATCATTCATAGTTCTGCCATTGTTTGATGTTTCACAGCATGCTATGTAATATATCTATATATGTGTGTGAGTGAGTGAGAGAGTGTGTGTGTGTGTTTACTCAGTGACAAAACACGTGCTGTTGGATTTTACCCCCATTATTTTCACTCATTGGGGTGCATTGTGAAAGTTCTGCTCTGTTTCTCTTTCTGTATTCACAGCTTTTCACGGAAAATAAAGATTCACGGACTCTTTGTGCGATTGTGGCATGTCGGTGCCTTTGTTTAGAATTTCTGTATGATGAGTTATCTGGGTTTTAAGGTTCTGTATTAATATCACTACTGCTTCTGCTACTAATTCTGGTGTTTATAGACCACTCCTGGTGTTCTTGCCAAGTTTGCCGTTGCCCTGGTGGCGGACGATTCCTGCTGTAAGTGAACACTATATTGTTAGACTTACTGTATTGGCTGCATTGTAATCCGTTTGAAAATGTTCTTGTGAAGCCCAGTCGGGGGAGAGTTTTCCTGATGATCTATTTTATCTTCTCGCGGCTGTAATCCTGATTGGAGGCAGAATAAATCTGTGTTTCCGGTCTGGTTCGAGCAAAACACAGAAAGTTCTTCTGGGTGACCCAAAGAGCTGAACCAAATTTATAATTAATATATAATTAATGTCGAGTAGATCCCTATGGCAACACGGAACATGAACTTGTTAAACGAGTAATGCACGTGACACAACTGAATGTGAGATCATCCAGTGAAAGGTAATGAACAGAAAACTCCGCGTTCACTCTCCTTTCACTTAATGAATTTGCAGCGGAGGCCAACCTTCTGAGTCTGAAACTGAAAAATACGGCAGCTTGCTGTGTTTCAAAAGATGAAAAAAAAAAAAAAAAAATTGAATGCAGTGATACCTTGACTTACGAAATTAGTCTGTTCCGAGGGCGGACTCGTAAGTCAAAATGTTGGTTAGATAAAACAAAAACTCCCATCGGAAATAACAGAAAACCAATGAATCCGTTCCAACCCCCTCCCAAACTCAGAACCTGCACAAGCAAGTATATTTCACCTAATATATTAAAGATGAACATGTAAAAACAATAAATATTTTATAATAATAATAATAATAATGATACATGGATATTAACAATAAATAATAAAACAAGAATTAACAATAAGTCAACTAACCCTTCAGAACATCGACTGCGGCAAAGATGTCAAATCGGCACAAAGATGTCACATGGGCAGGCATTGGGTAGTGCACAACAGACGGAGGCTGAGAATTTTATGCGGGCGCACGCAACAAATGTCAGCCACAAAAGGCTCGTGGTGAGCCCTCACAAGGCCAGTGCTTCTCAAATAGTGGGGCGAATAATTAGAATTTTGCTGGTTGGATGGGGCGGATTTTTGGCGGATCGAAGCTCGTATCGTGGAAAATTTGTTATGAAAGACACTCGTAAGTCAAGATATCACTGAAATTTGTTAATTATTGTGTCTTCAGGATATATAACAACTTTATTTTCATCACTAACTCATTTTCCAAACCACTTAATCCTCCTAAGGTCGTGGGGAGGCAGACTGAGTGAAGGAGGGGTACACCCTGAACAGCTCAACTGACGCTCACAGCACCAACACACACACACAACCATTCACCCTCACACCTGGGTACAGCCAAGTAGCACATGAAATGCAGCTTTGAATTGTGGGAGGAGCCTGCTGGAGAGGGAATCCCTGTACGGGACAACATGCAAACGCCATACAGAAATGTCTGAACCTGGGAATCAAACCCTGAACCTTCTCACTGTGAGGCAGACGACTTAATCACTGCACCACTGGACAGCCCCAATTTTATTAAAAATATGCAAACTATATTTTATAAAACTAATACTTCTACTACGAGTAATTATTATTATAATGGGCTGTGGAGTGACCTCGTGGTTAGCATGCCTGCCTCACAGCAAGAAGGTTCTGAGCTCAAATCCCAGGTTGGGTAACGGCACGTGTGCAGTTTGCTTGTGTAGGTTTCCTCAGGGTATGCAGGTTTCCTTCCACAATCCAAAGATGTCAGCATTATTCTGACTGAACATTCTTGATGGCCTTCAGGTGTGAATGTGATTGGCTCTGTCTGTTTTGGCCCCACGTTGATCTGGTGACCAGTTCAGGGTGTCGCCCATCATTTCACCCAGTCGGCTGGAATAGGCTCAGGCTTCCGTGTGACCCTCATAAAGGACACAAATGAATGATTTTGCATGAGAGAGTATAAAAGAAACCTTCAGACATGATCAACACCTACCGTACCTGAGAAGCCACTTTCTGTGAAGTAAAAGTCAGAGACGTCACGGTGCAGAACCCAGTGTGGCCGTCGCTGTCTCCACATCTGCTGAGGATTCACCATGCTTCATCCTGACCTCTGCACTCCAACCATAACCATTCGGCATTCAGAAGTGTGAGCCCACGATCCGACAGTCTCACACTGCAGTCTCAGGAGATGGGAACTCCATCGTTCATGCAGACTTAACCTAAAATTAAATGTCAGGTCACTGTGATTGGACGAACTTTTATACTTTTAGGATGCAAGTTTTATTAAAATGTTTTGTTTCTGTGTCTTGGCCCTGTGATGGTCTGGCGAGCTGGCCAGAGTGTATGCTGCCCTCGCCCAGAGTCTGCTGAGATGGGAAGCAGCCTCCCAGCGAGCCTAATTAGGATTCAGTAGTTCAGAAAATGAAAGAATGAAGATTACAAGTAAAGTTCTATACTGTAAACATTTTTCATTCTGTAGGTAAAAACAAAAAGCGTGTGTTGGGACCTGTGGGAATTCAACCAGCCAAGAAACAAAGAAGCGGCACATTTTGTCATTTTTGAAAAAGTCCTGTTGGACAAAACAAACTGCAATTGAGATCCGTCAACAAGTACCAGAGAGGAGGTATTGTATTTAAAAATTGTGGCTGGTGCTGCACAGACAGACATATAGATAGACAGATAAACAGACAAACAGATACAGGATATAGATGGACAGATTGACAGACAGATAAACAGACTGGTGGACAGACAGACAGACAGAGAGATAGATAGCACTAGACGAGACAGACAGCTAGATAGACAGACACAGACAGACAGTGAGACAGATAGACAGCAATAGACAGACAGACAGTGAGACAGATAGATAGCAACAGACAGAGATAGATTTATCGACAGATTTATAGACAGACAGATAGATTGACAGACAGACAGATAGATAGCAATAGACAGACAGTGAGACAGACAGACAGACGTTACATCACCACAGTAACAGCTCGTTGGGCGTATGGCCAGATGAATGGAATAAAACTTCACTAAACTCCCAATATTAGGACTTTATTTACTAAAATCACTGTTAAATAAATATAAAACACACACACGTGTAGAAAATTATACAAAACCGGAACTGAAGATCATTTCTGAACAAAATTTACATCAAGTATTTTAAATATAAAATAGTTCTTTTCAAGCTGCGACTCAAAAGTAAAGTCTGGACAAAAAAAACAAATAAATTCTTCACAAAATACCTGCAAGTGTCCAAATAAACACTGGGAAATAAACACTGGGAAATAAACACTGGGAAATAAACACTGCGGCAGCGAATCATTTTCAGTCGCCACGATAAATGACATCGAGCTGGAAAATAAAATAATTCTACACAGGAGTCTCTGGTGTAAAACTCCATCACAGTAATTCAACACGGTTCAGATCAACTGCGTCATCCATCGAACTGATGACGTGTAAATACAACAAACTAAAAATAAAAACAATCAAACTTGACAGTTTTGAATCCTGTACATTAAATAAGTGTACGAACAAAACACAAGAGTCAAAGAATCTTGGAAGAAGGCAACTTATTCAACAGATGTTTTCTTTTTCTAAACCTCGAGGATCTTCTTTTCCTTTCGGCTTTTCCCTTCAGGGGTCGCCACAGCGAATCATCTGCCTCCATCTCACCATATCCTTTGCATCTTCTTCTCTTACATCAACGACCTTCATGTCCTCCTTCACCACATCCATGAATCTTCTCTTTGGTCTTCCTCTAGGCCTTCTGCCTGGTAGTTCCAGCCTCAGCATCCTACTACCAATATACTCACTATCCCTCCTCTGTACATGTCCAAACCATCTCAATCTCGCCTCTCTGACTTTGTCTCCAAAACCTCTTACATGTGCTGTCCCTCTGATGTACTCATTCCTGATCCTATACAGATGTTAAATCGTGAGGTATGACGTGTCGAGTTCAGCAGCGAATGGGATCTGGAGAGATGAATTTGGGTGTGTCTGACTGTCCGCGTTAGAAGCCACGCAGTTATATTTATGACATCTGGAATATGGCTCCACCCCTCAGTGATTTACATTTTTGGCCCCACCCCCTCAGTGATTTACATTCCCCCCCTCATTCATGGGCAGACGTCATTG
>CM045749.1:28949228-29109228 GCA_024760905.1 Plotosus lineatus | reverse complement strand
GTCTTGGGAGGATTCCTGGGCTGTGCGGTACTTCTGGAACTCTTGCATTAGGGCAGTGAAACGTGCCTCGCTAAGTGAACGACTGTATTGTTGTTGAAATTGCTGGGGGCCTAACGTAAACCCACTGAAGGAATTTGGGCCTGTATTGAGAAAAAAAAAAAACAGGAAAAGGAAGAAAGGACTGAGCAGTAGGTCAGAAGAGCAAAGGTCACATTCGTGCTTATATGTAGTACAAACTAACTCCATTTCCATACATTTTCTAAGCCACTTAATCCTAATTAGGGTCACAGCAATGCTGGTTCCCATCTCAGCCTAATCTGGGCAACGACAGGGTACACCATGGACAACTTGCCGGGCCATTTCAGGGCCAAAGCTCAACATGACCATTCACACTCACACCTTGGGGCGATTTGTAACAACCTGTTAGCCTACTGTGCGTCGTTTTGGACTGTGGGAGGAAACTGGAGTACAGAGGAAACCCATGCAAGCACACAGGGAGAGCATGCAAACCCCACATAGAAACATTTACCTGGGAATAGAACCCAGGCCTTGTTTCTGTGAGGGGGAACATGCTGACCACTACGCCACCATGCTGCCTTACGCTTCAACCACACACACACACACACACACACACACACTTTAGAAACAAGGCAGTGGTGGCCTGTTGGTAAGGTGCTGGATCACTGATATCAAGGTTGGGGGTTCAAGCCCCACTCTCAACAGGTTGTCACTGCCTCCCCACCCCCCACCCAGTGACCTAACTTGGTTATCAAAGGCCGGCCGTGTTGCTCACTGTCTGTGGTGGGAGGTTCATGTAAAAGAACCATTGCTGACTTTCGTAAAGAAGACCTGCAGAGCCATCAGTACTTTAATGACCCGCAATGGCCTGGCGAGCTGTCCGGGGTGTACTCAGCCCTCACCCAGAGTCAGGGTGCCAGCCTCCTTGCCACCCTAATTAGGATAAAACGATTCAGAAAACGAATGAACGATTTGGAAACAACTTTTATCAACTTTTCTGCAAATGGGGATCTCATGCAGGGGATATAAGAAGTCTGTGTCATCAAATTAAGTGATTTTTGGTCGGAATAAAGTTCAGCTATTCTTATCTGATATTCCTGACATTAAATTCTTAATATTTTTTTCATCTTCCAGCAAAAGCCAAACTCCACAGACAGCTTGCAAAGCATTCAAAGAACATCAATCAGGCGGGGCCAGTCAACAAACGTGAAGAAAATATGGCAAAATACAAAGAATTACATGTCCGTATTGGTTGGAGAAGCAGGTTTGGGATCTCAAGGTCTCCGGTTCAAACCAGCAGAAAAAATGTGTGGAGGCGGAGGGCAGTGAGCTGCACCTTCTGTTTCTCCACCTCAAAAGGTCTGAAGCGCCTTTGAGCAAGGCACCTTACCCTAACTGCTCTCCGGGCACTGCAGTGCGGCTGTCCACTGCTTCAGCTGTGCGCGCTCACTTCACATAGTTCATATAAAGAACCAAATGTTTCTACATCGGCTACAGTATCAATACAGGAGGTGCAGCAATATCTGCCAAATACTGTACTAGTTGCGTTCTACATTTTTAACATAATCTTGATGCATCTGCTAAGCGTCTTCTTACAATAAGCTCGAAGCTAACCTAAGCCTTGAAAACCTACATCAAGTGAACCAAATACTTACAGGAAATGTGTTTTGGTCTGATGAGAACAAGGTTGAAATTTTGGCCATAATTACTGTATCTATATTGATTATGGTACTGTATGGTAACATGTTTGGTGTAAAAACAACACTGTAGATTTCCAAAAAAAAAACCACTGCATACATACAAGGAAAATGGTCGTCATAGCCTTCATTCAGCCTGGACTTGGGCTTTAATCAGTATGGAGGAAATAATGCAGAGTTTCAAATACCAGTCAAATTCACAACAAATTCTTCATTTCAGTGCTGAAGAGGAATTTCTCAGAATGAACATGACCCAAAAATAGATGTTCAAAAACAACAAACCAGTGGCTTCAAACGAAGCTTAAATATCTGCAGGGTGACCAGGAGAGCGCTGTGCAAAGGAGATACCCTCAAAATATGACAAATTTGGAAGGCTTCTGCAAAGAACAGCATATACCATGCAGACAGACGCTTACACAAAAAAAAGAGACTGAATGCTGCGGTAACCCCGGAAGGGGTTTTAATGTTTTAATTAGTTTAAAGGTGCGGATCAAGGTTAATGCATTTTTATTTCCCCCTAACTGATTTATTTGTTTCTCCAGGTGATGTATACAAGTAATAGGTCACAGCAGAAGTTTAAAAAAAAAAAAAAAAAAAAAAAAGAAATTTACATTTATCGCATTGACAGATGCCCTTATTGGCAGATGCTCTTACACAGAGTGACTTAAGTGCTTGGATGCCACTATCAGTGAATACGTTCTGATACTGGTTCACTAGCACAAAGGCCAAGTATACCATCAGTCAATACTTCAATGGCAGAATTTTTTTTGATTAAATATAAATACTGAAGTGCTAATTCAAGTACTTCTATTAATGGTAGATGTAAGTCTGAAGACACCCAGTGTCTCCTCTTGTATAGTATAGCAGGGGATGTAGATGTTATATATCCACTGGATGTGGGCAGATAAATGATGGGACTCACTTTTCTTATGCAGCTCCAGGAGGCCAGTGCTGCTCAGGGGCATATCGCGCCTCAGCTCCCTCCCTTGCCCCATGCCTGTCTGCTCCATGTTCATGGCCTCCAGGAAGCCAAGGCCTCTCCGGCATTCAGCAGCATCAAACTCATAATTCTCATCTATTGATGGATTCTTACTATAGACAGATGCAAAACATAAAATAAGACTTCCAAACAGTATGCAAAGCCAATAAACACTGGTTACAGAGGTAATTCACCTTTTTGACATTTGCCGTCGCAGGTCTGAGTCTCTCTTGTGCCTCTCACTCTCCTGTGTAGTTTCAGGAGAACTCAGTAATGTAGGAGTGATGGAAAGGGACTGCCGGAGGTGCCCAAATGTCCCCACACTCCCTCTACCGCTGCTCTGGCTGGCATAACTGGCTCGACCTATACTGTCCCTGCCCTCACCCAGACCTATCACCCCATACAGTTCTCTCCGTCTCTCCCCTGAGTGAAAAGCTGCTTGGTGTGGTGAAGGCCAACTGTAACCCCTGGGCAAGAATGGTCGCTGAAAACTCTTTCTAGTAGTCACAGAATGACAACCGTCCAACCTTGGAACTAGTCTGGGTACATCAAGGGCTCTGGGGGGACCAGGAGGGGCATATCTATGCTGTACTGACCTCAGGGTCTCTTGATTAGACAGTGGGCACCTTCGAGTCTCTGGAAAGACTGTGACTTGCCGACGTCGATCTAACTCTTGTCTGGAAGCTTCTACGAGTTTTGGTGGATCTAAGACTGATGGTTCATATGCATGCATGAGAGATGAAGAAATCATGTATGGCCTCTCATTGTAACAGGGTCTCTCTAGGCTATAGCTGCTGTAAGATTTGGTACACCCTGTCCCTGTCATATAGAGACCAGACCTCGAATAAGGATTTGCAGGCATGCAACTCAAATTGTAGGACTTGTCTTTCATCCCAAGTTCTTCTTTGTAAGAGTTATTAGACATATTTATCCTGGAGCTTTGATGATGCGGCCACTTCTGACACCCTAAACTAACAGCTTTCCTAAGATATGGACGAGGCTGCCCCATACCTGAGAGAGTCCTATATGGATCAATACTGATTGATTTCTTCATCAAAGGGACAGGAGCCTGAGTGATCCGGGCACTTATTTGGTTTGTTTTATTCTGTAGTTTACTCCACTCAGCGTTTTCTAATAAAGATGTGTCCATTCTCTCAGCTTGATAAGGGATATTATAGACTACTTTAGTACTTGTTAGAGTCTGCTCTGGGCTCAAGTGTATGGATTTATCAGAACCGAGGCTTTTGTGAGGGAAGAATGGCTGAGGACTTCCTTTCGGAGTCAAATAATGCGTTGAAATACATTTTGCCTTTGAAGACCCTGGATATATACCTGTATTTCCTTGAGCCAGCACAAGAGAGGGTTTAGGACGAGTTACATTTTCAGGTACAGAAATATCTACAGGAATATTGGATATTTTAAGATCCGTCAAAAATGCACTTTGAGAATCATCACTCTTCTTTAAGTGGGTGTGACTTTGGTCCGCCCAGTCCTGAGGGACCACATCAGGTTCCCCCCTTAACAGAGTCCCAATCATTTGTTTGGTGCTGCACAAAGTGGGTTCCTCAATTTGACTCTCCTCAGTAGGTTCATCTACACTCATCTCAATAAAGCCTGGCAGGCTCAAATATTCCAAAATAGTGCTTGGTTGCACAGGAGATGTCCTGTCAGGTTGGGGCATGATCTTGGCTTTCAGTGATTCAGAAAGTCTAATGGAGAAATTAGACTGGTCACTTTCAACTTCATTTTCAAAAAGAGGAAGAGGGAAAATATGACTGGGGCTAACACTGAGGACACACTGGTCACTCTTTCGAGAAGGTGCCCTGAGATCTTCCTTCTCTCCTTCAGGTTGAAGAAATGAGGAGACTGGCTCATCTCCAATATTGACCTTAGTATTACTTTGGTTCACGTTGGTGCTGAGTTTAGAGAGTTGTCCATCCAGGCTGGCTTCTTTTTCACTTTCAGCAGAGTGATGATTCCTCTCAACAGCTCCAGGATGCGGAAAACTGCCACGAACAGGGCAAGTGGACAAAGGGACATCTGTTTCTGTCTTTATTTCCCTTTCATGCATCCAGTGATCCTTTGTTAAAATCATTGTGGTTAGAAAGTCCTTGTCTATTGGTTTCTCTGGGCATCTGACTTGTACCTTAATTAAGTCTGCTGGCTCACAGCAAGAAGGACTAGCCCTTTGGTTTGAAAAGATTGAGAGGGAAGTACACTGTGTCACTGATGACTGTGAGATATCATCTCCTGCTGAGTCTTCTACACCCGCCAAATCTTTGTGTAGTGTGTCTGTGACTATGCAGTGAGAAGTGTTCCCCTCTGATATGCTGAAGCCAGGGACCTGGCTCATAGAAGTCACAGGGCTGATGTCCCATTGAGTGTATGGGGAAGAGGAGGTGAGTAGCCTCTCCATGGGACTACTGGTATTTCCAAAATAACAACCGATTCGATCTTCTGAAATTTGCTGTGTAAGGCTGCTAGGTCTCTTAGATTTTTGCTTTAGAGGGATGTCCTGATGTTTCAAAATGGGTTCCTCCAACCCAAACCCTGCCCATCTTCTAATAGGACTTGCTGACTTAGCCTGTCTCTGCTCCTTTTCACAATTTTTTTCTCCACGGCTGGTCATAAAGCTTTTCGGCTCTTTTTGATCTTTCATCAGTGTTAGACTTTTGTTGTGGCTCTCTTGCCATGTTGATGACTGAGAATTAATCACACTCTTCTTTGTCCTAAGTAAACTGGATTTGGGAGAGTTTTGCAAAAAGCTCTGCTTGCTCCCTTCATAGTTATGTTGTCCAGAGGACTGAGGGAATTCCTTTTTTGTTTCAATATGCAGTGTCACAGAATCCTTTAAACATGATTGATCAATAAAACGACCATCAGGCCCTCTGGATATAGACTCAATAACCGGCAATGAGGCGGGGGAACCACCAAGGTGGCTCTCAAAGAGAGTGTAGCAGGGTGGTGGAGATGATGAGGGGAGAAGTTGCTTCTTCTGATCTTGATACTCACTACGACTACCCTTGTCAAAAGATGAGCGATCTGAACAGTTAGAAGAAGAGGAGTTTGGGAAAAAGTTAAGAGGAGGACATAGCTTCATCTTCAGGATGCTGCTGGGACTATCAGGCAAGTTAGCTCTGCATAGAGAGAGAAAAAAAACAGGTCAATAAGGTTAGTACAAGTTTAGGCCAGGCTTAATAAATCCTTTGTTGGCAGTAACACGATAAAAAAAAAAGATTCACCCGGAAGGGAGGAAATTTTTTATTTTTTTGCCTGTGCAGGCCACCCGGGATTCGTGGGGAAATTTTTTTCATACATCATGCTATATTATGTGTGTGATGTTGTAAACACAGTAGAATGAAATAAATATCTTATATTTGAAATCAACATACTGAATATCAAAGTTTATTCTTTTAATATTGTAATTAACAGAGCATCAAGGTTTCTTCAACATAACTTTTAATATCGCACTCAACAACTAACAAATACCTTCGTCACACTCCGCGCTATTGCTGGTGGTTTCTAATTAACTTGTATTTGTTTGAAAATGTCAGAAAATGTGTTGTTCAATTTGAAACACATTAATTTATTTATTATTTTCACGTTGGGACCTTTAATAGAGATGGAGAACAGTTTTTTCATCTCATCCTTGTCTCCATCCATCATGCTTTCCGCCACTGTTGTTAACACAATACCGGCCAACGAGAATCGCCGTTTCACCGAACTGGTGACATTGATCAATCACAAGGTGCGGTTGACACTGATTTCGCTTCGGTCACTTTTAGTACAGTGTATGATAGGGAACGCACACGGTTTTTCAACACAACCGGCCAGTATATTTTAATTTTTTGCATTTCTGAATGCTCAGGCGAGGTTTTAATCTACAATTTTGGCCCAACCAACAAATATATTTACAAGGCTGGCCTTAGTTATATTTATGGTATTTAACTAGAAATTGCTTAGCGCCAGGCTACTCAATGGGCAACCCATGGGCCTGGTCCTGGGGTACTTTGTACTGGCACTTACTACACTTTTCTTATAAAAAGTAAATATTATATAAAAAAAAAATATTCATATAAAAATAGGAAGTTACTTTTTTTTTTACTACTAACACAGTACCACAGCAACTTGGACAAAATGTCTGTTTCTATTTAAAAAATGAAAATTTGATTGGAAGAACAGGTGGTTTAACAGTGAATGGAATATGTTTTTGTCTGTTTGAAGTCATACCGGTATGTAAAGGATATAATTTTAAGAAACCCATGAAAACCTTGACACTGCTTTCCCACTTGACTCTGATGCCCCTTCCACAAGCTTTTGGTGCTCATCATTCTCACACGTGAACGTCATTAAAACCTCTATGACCTCACTCCATAGCATCGGCACCACTGTTTGTTTGGGGGTTTTTTTTCTTGCTAATTTTAACTCTCGCTAAAAACATTTCTCATGAAATGTTGGTGACTAAATCAGTAAAGTAACACTTACCTAAATCACATAAATATTCACTACCTTATTATTATTATTAATATTACATTATTATTATTCACTTCTTTATCCTCTTTTTCTTTAATATTATTAAACTAAAGGCCTTTTTCTGTTTTAATGTTCACTTAATTATTGTTAGAATTTATCATTGTAATTTGCCTTCAGAGCTTAAATTAGATAAAATACTACTTACTTATATGTTGTTACAGTTCTGCTTAATACCAGACTATACAGAATATAATATGCACTTGGGTGTTGTTGTACTTTACTGTCGCTGTTAACTGGATCACTTATTTTTCAAGCCATAGTTCTACTGATCCAACTGCAAGATAACAGAGATATTCACAACAATCATTTTTGTTTTATTTCTAATTAAATAACATTTTGTTCAACTCTCCTATTTAGGACCTCATCAAGGAAAAATGAAGGTGTGTCTGTGTTGAAGTTCTGAAATCGGATTCATACTTGGTGATGCTTTTTCAATGCAGCCGTGAGGGGGGGGCACAAACCAGTGTCTCTCCCTCACGCCGGTCCCAAGCCCGGATAAATGCAGAGGGTTGCGTCAGGAAGGGCATCCGGCGTAAAACAAATGCCAAATAAACTATGCGAATCACAAGAAAGAATGACATACCGGATCGGTCGAGGCCCGGGTTAACAACGACCGCCATCAGTGCCGTCAACCAACAGGGTGCTGATGGAAATTGGACTACTGTTGGTCGAAGACGTCGAAGAAGGAGAGGCGGGAGGCGTGTCCGTTGCCAGAGAGAGAAGAGGAAAGGCATGAGTCTAGGACTGAAAGTAGGGACTTTGAATATTGGAACTATGACAGGAAAAGGTAGAGAGCTGGCTGACATGATGCAGAGGAGGAAGGTGGACATACTGTGTGTTCAGGAGACCAGGTGGAAAGGTCGCAAGGCTAGAAGCATAGGAGCAGGGTTTAAGCTGTTTTATCACGGTGTGGATGGGAAGAGAAATTGAGTCGGAGTCATCTTGAAGGAGGAGTTTGCCAGGAATGTACTAGAAGTGAAAAGAGTGTCAGACAGAGTGATGAGTCTCAAGTTAGAAATTAAAGGTGTGATGGTCAATGTTGTTAGTAATGCAGCCGTGAGGGGGGGGCACAAACCAGTGTCTCTCCCTCACGCCGGTCCCAAGCCCGGATAAATGCAGAGGGTTGCGTCAGGAAGGGCATCCGGCGTAAAACAAATGCCAAATAAACTATGCGAATCACAAGAAAGAATGACATACCGGATCGGTCGAGGCCCGGGTTAACAACGACCGCCATCAGTGCCGTCAACCAACAGGGTGCTGATGGAAATTGGACTACTGTTGGTCGAAGACGTCGAAGAAGGAGAGGCGGGAGGCGTGTCCGTTGCCAGAGAGAGAAGAGGAAAGGCATGAGTCTAGGACTGAAAGTAGGGACTTTGAATATTGGAACTATGACAGGAAAAGGTAGAGAGCTGGCTGACATGATGCAGAGGAGGAAGGTGGACATACTGTGTGTTCAGGAGACCAGGTGGAAAGGTCGCAAGGCTAGAAGCATAGGAGCAGGGTTTAAGCTGTTTTATCACGGTGTGGATGGGAAGAGAAATGGAGTCGGAGTCATCTTGAAGGAGGAGTTTGCCAGGAATGTTCTAGAAGTGAAAAGAGTGTCAGACAGAGTGATGAGTCTCAAGTTAGAAATTAAAGGTGTGATGGTCAATGTTGTTAGTGCTTATGCCCCACAGACAGGATGTGAGCGAGAAGAGAAGGAGAGATTCTGGAGGGAGTTAGATGAAGTGATGCAGAGTACCCCAGAGCTGAAAGAGTGGTCATTGGGGCAGACTTCAATGGACATGTTGGTGCAGGAAACAGAGGGGACGAGGAAGTGATGGGTAGGTTTGGTATCCAGGACAGGAACGCAGAAGGACAGATGTTGGTAGATTTTGCGAAAAGGATGGAAATGGCTGTGGTGAATACTTTCTTCCAGAAGAGAGAGGAGCATAGGGTGACTTATAAAAGCGGAGGTAGGAGCACACAGGTAGACTACATCTTGTGCAGGCGATGTAATTTAAAGGAAGTCAGTGACTGCAAAGTAGTAGCGGGTGAGAGTGTTGCCAAACAGCATAGGATGGTGGTGTGCAGGATGATGCTGATGGTGAGGAAGGTGAAGAAGGCAAAGGCAGAGCAGAAGACAAAGTGGTGGAGGGTGAAAAGGAAGAGTGTCGGGTTGTCTTCAAGGAGGAGTTGAAACAGGCTTTGGGTGGTCAGGAAGTGCTTCCAGATGACTGGACAACTACAGCGAATGTGATCAGGGAGACAGGTAGGAGAATATTTGGTGTGTCATCTGGAAGGAAAGTAGATAAGGAGACTTGGTGGTGGAATGAGGAAGTGCAGGAGTGTGTACAAAGGAAGAGATTAGCTAAGAAGAAGTGGGACATTGAGAAAACCGAAGAGAGTAAACAGGAGTACAGGGAGACACAGCGTAAGGCAAAGGTAGCAGTGTCAAAGGCCAAACAGAGTGCGTTTGATGACTTGTATGCTCGGCTGGAAAGTAAGGAGGGAGAAAATGATTTATACAGGTTGGCACAGCAGAGAAATAGAGATGGGAAGGACGTGCAGCAAGTTAGATTGATAAAGGACAGAGAGGGAAATGTATTGACTGATGACAGAAGTGTGCTGGGAAGATGGAAAGAGTACTTTGAAGAGCTGATGAATGAGGAAAATGAGAGAGAAAAAGAGTAGAAGAGGTGACTGTTGAGGACCAGGAAGTAGCAAAGATTAGTAAGGGTGAAGTGAGGAGGGCATTGAAGAGGATGAAGAATGGAAAGGCAGTTGGTCCTGATGACATACCGGTGGAGGTATGGAAGTGTCTAGGAGAGGTAGCAGTAGATTTTCTGACAAGAACATTTAACAAGGTCTTAGAGAGTGAGAGGATGCCAGAGGAATGGAGGAGAAGTGTGCTGGTGCCCATTTTTAAGAACAAGGGAGACGTGCAGAGTTGTGGCAACTACAGAGGGATAAAGTTGATGAGCCATACGATGAAGTTATGGGAAAGAATAGTGGAAGCTAGACTAAGGGCAGAAGTCAGCATTTGTGAACAACAGTTTGGTTTCATGCCCAGAAAGAGCACCACAGATGCAGTGTTTGCCTTGAGGATGTTAATGGAGAAGTACAGAGAAGGTCAGACGGAGCTGCATTGTGCCTTTGTGGATCTGGAGAAAGCATATGACAGGGTGCCGAGAGAAGAACTGTGGTATTGCATGAGGAAGTCTGGAGTGGCAGAGAAGTATGTTAGAGTGGTGCAGGACATGTATGAGAGATGTAAGACAGTGGTGAGGTGTGCTGTCGGTGTGACAGAAGAGTTCAAGGTGGAGGTGGGACTGCATCAAGGGTCAGCTCTCAGCCCCTTCTTGTTCGCTATGGTGATGGACAGGCTGACAGACGAGGTTAGACAAGATTCCCCATGGACTATGATGTTTGCAGATGACATTGTAATCTGTAGTGAGAGCAGAGAACAAGTGCAGGAAAATCTAGAGAGGTGGAGGTATGCCCTGGAAAGGAGGGGAATGAAGATTAGCCTCAGTAAGACAGAGTACATGTGCATGAATGCCAAGGACCAAAGAGAAACGGTGAGATTACAGGGAGCAGAGATAAGAAAGGTGGAGGATTTTAAGTACTTAGGCTCAACAATCCAGAGCAATGGCGAGTGTGGAAAAGAGGTCAAGAAGCGTGTGCAGGCAGGTTGGAATGGTTGGAGAAAAGTGTCCGGTGTGATGTGTGATAGGAGGGTATCGGCAAAAATGAAAGGAAAAGTGTACAAAACGGTGTTGAGGCCAACGATGCTGTATGGGTTAGAAACAGTGGCCCTGGGGAAAAGACAGGAGGCAGAGTTGGAGGTAGCAGAGATGAAAATGTTGAGGTTCTCTTTGGGAGTAACGAGGATGGATAGGATTAGGAATGAGTACGTCAGAGGGACAGCACATGTAAGACGTTTTGGAGACAAAGTCAGAGAGGCTAGATTGAGATGGTTTGGACATGTACAGAGGAGGGATAGTGAGTATATTGGTAATAGGATGCTGAGGCTGGAACTACCAGGCAAAAGGCCTAGAGGAAGACCAAAGAGACGATTCATGGATGTGGTAAAGGAGGACATGAAGGTCGTTGGTGTAAGAGAAGAAGATGCAAAGGATAGGGTGAGATGGAGGCAGATGATTCGCTGTGGCGACCCCTGAAGGGAAAAGCCGAAAGGAAAAGAAAGACTTGGTGATGCTTTTTCAAAGATGGCAGTTCAGAATAAGTAGCAAATACAGAACCACAAGGTTCCATCACGTGATGAGATGACTGAAGTTTTACACCCAGAGTGGCATTAGATTACTAAAGGGGAATATGAAGGATTGGTAAAGAATATGCCAAGACACTGTGATTAAAATTTCAGGATTATTTCACTAAATACTGATCTCTGAACTCATTGAAAGTATATTGTATTTATATATATATATATATATATATATATATATATATATATATATATATATATATATAAGTGATAAGAGGAATACACGTGGAAGAATACAAGGCTAATCGTCCCAGAAAAGCCATTTCCCCAGCAGAGCTCGTAAATCAAAATTTTGCTGGTTGGTTGGGGTGGATTTTTGGTGGGATCGAAGCTCATATCATGGAAAATTCATTATAAAAGACACTTGTAAGTCAAGGTACCACTGTGTATATATATACATGTACAGTATATAAGTATATATATATAATTTTCTGAGTAGATCCTTCCGTAAGAGAGTGCTCAATACTTTCAATAGAAAGTCTTTGTCCTGTCCTTTTATTTATTTATATATATATATATACATACATACACACACACCTTATTAATAATATTAATAATAATACTGCAATATCTTATTTTACTGTTAGAAAAATCCCTGGAAGTTTATGAGGTTATGTTGGAAACATGGCATTCATTGTACTGAGTGAAACTTACTGTGCAGATCGGGTCCTCTGGAAAACTGCAGCGATAACCAAAGCAGAAAGGAGGAGGGAAATGGAAAAGACGGTTTATATAATATCACAGAGAATAATAGTTATCAAACAAATGGAATAAAAAAACAAAATGTTAATGCAAAAGTTTGGAAGTTGTTAACAGTCTAGAAGTTTCTACATTTAGGCAAAATATGGCTGAAAACAGAACTCAATTAAACAGATATTGAAATTAAATCATTCATGAAATAATTAATATTGTCTTCATTATTGAGGCGGCAGCCTGGAGCTGTGGCCAGAAGATCATTGGTGCATGTCATGAGGGCAACCCCCAAACCAGGTAGTGGACACTTGCGGTGAGGGGAGCTGTCAAGTTGAATTAGAAGGTCTATCGGGTCTTTTCAGCCTGTGGGAATCCCGAAGCTGCAGCCCGGGCTGTCATCGGTACAAAATCTCGAGTGTAGGAGGGCTTCAGTGGAGACCTGGAAAAAGATGATCGGTTGGCTTTGAAAAGTTTCTGGGCCACCATCTGCCCTCTGCAGAAGAGGAGAAGCCGCAGGAGGAGGTCTACCTATCACTGGGGCAGAGGTCGCCGAGGCTGCTAAAAATCTGCTCAATGGCTGGACTCAGAGAGTGCATGAGATCCGCCCTGAGTCCATCAAGGCTCTGGATGTTGTAGGACTGTCTTGATTGACATGTCTTTGCAACATCATGTGGGTGCTGTACCTCTGAACTGGCAACCCGGGGTGGTCGTTTCCCTTTTTAAAAAGGGGATTGGAGAGTGTGTTCCAACTATCATGGAATTACACTCCTCAGCTTACCGGGGAAGGTCTATTCAGGACTACTGGAGAGGAGGATCTGACTGATGGCTGAACCTTGGATTCAGGAGGAACAATGTGGTTTTTGTCCTGGCCACAGCACTCTTAACGAGCTGTACACACTCTACAGGATCCTGGAGGAGGCATGGGAGTTTGCCCAAACAGGTCCACATGTGCTTTGTGAACTTGAAGAAGGCTTCCACCATGTCCCTTAGGCTGTCTTGTATGGTGTCTTCTGGGAATATGTGAGGCGCTCCACCGAATGTAGGCGCTTGTCGCAAGTGATGTATGGTGCTTGTGAGACAAAACGCGGCTTATTCGGACTTCCGATCTTTCAAGTGAGCAAGTGCGTGTTGAATACTTGTTTAGTACTAAACCTTCACTTGCTCACTTGAAAGATCAGAAGTCCGGATAAGCCGCGCTTTGTCTCACAAGCACCATACGTCATTTGCGACAAGTGCCTACTTTCAGTGGAGCGCCTGACATATGGTATACCAGACCTGTTGTGATGAGCCGTCTGGTCCTCGTATTACCGGATCCAGAGCTTGGTCCAGATTGGTAACATGTCGAATTTGTTTCCAGTGGGGTTTGTACTCTACCAGGGCTTGCCCCCAGTTCTGTTCAAAATATTTATAGACAAAATTTGTAGGTGCAGCCAAGGAGTTCTGATTTGGTGGACATAGTATCTTTTCTCTGCTTTTTTATGGACAATGATGTCCTTTTGAGTTCATCAAGCTGGAACCTCCAGCTCTTGTTGGAGCAATGTGCAGCTGAATGTGAGGCAGGCAGGATAAGACTCAGCACATCCGAGTTCGAGACCATGGTTCTCAGGTGGAAAAGAGTGGAATGCTTCCCTCGAGTCTGGAATGAGGTTCTGCTCCAAGCTGAGGACTTCAAGTGTCTCAGAGTCATGTTTATGAGTGGGGGAAGGATGGAGTGGAAGATTGACAGGCGGATCAGTGCAGTCTGTGTTGTATGATGGTGCTTGTACCGATCCGTTGTGGTGAAGAGGGAGCTGAGCCGGAAGGCAAAGCTCTCAATTTACCAGGCGATCCATGTTCCCTCACCTACGGTAATGAGCTTTGGGTAGTGCTTGAAAGAATAAGGCCATGAATACAAGCTGCACCGAATGAATCATGAATGCAAGCTGTGGGGATACGTCAGAGATAGGGTGAAAAGTTTGGTCGTCCAGGAGGAGCCTGTAGTAGAACCACTCCTCCTCCATGTTGAGAAGAGCCAGTTGAGGTGACTCAGGCATCTGGTTAGAATGAATTCGAGCATCCCCTGGTGTGGTGTTTCAGGCAGGTCCAACTTGGAAGAGACCCTGGGGTTGACCCAGAATACACTGGACCCAGAATACACTGAAGGGACAATGTCTCTCAGCTGGTCTGGGAACACTTCGGTGTCCCCCTGGATGAGCTGGAGGAAGGTCGCAGAGAGGGACGACGGGACCTCAGTGATTAGGCTGCTACCCCCATGACCCAACATCAGATTAAGCAAATGATGATGAAGATGAATGAATATTACATATTACCTGAAATATCAAACTAGGACATTTATTTAGGACTCAATATTATGTATTTTGGGCACAATTCATAACGACTAAGGCACATCTATTATGTATGTATGTTTTGGAACAAAACACTCCAACTTTCTTTCAGAATTACTGTGTGCCCCTCATGTCCCCTTACCAGCTGGTCTCTTTCTGCGACTCTCCCTCCTGTGGTTCATAACACATGCGGTCACCACCGAAAGAACGATAGCCACAAGTAGGAAGCACACACCCGCAATCACACCAGTCATCAGGGGCTGAGTAATAAAAGTCATCAAGCTCGGTGGAGTTGGGTATACGTCCATATCTGCAGATCAATTTATTACAAATGTGATCAAATGGAAAGATAAAACAAAAAACATCCTTTTGCTACTCATCACACCATCGTGTCACCTGCATGCTTGAGTAAAATGATAAGATAGAGTGCAATGATTTGTAAATATGTTTTAATTAGTTTTATTTAATTAGTTGAATTCAAAACAAAGACGAGCTATTTAATGCTCAAAACGAACTGGTTCTTGTAAATATCCGGTCAGATTTTTCACTCTGATTTTAATATCCCAAAAGACATTTTAGCACAGGGGTACGCGTTTACCACAATGTTACATCAATGTTTCTTTTTAACCATACTCTATGTGTTTGGGAACTGAACACAGCAATTGTTCAAGTTCTGAAAGTGAAGTTATTTGCCATTTTACTATCACCTGTTAAAACCTGTTTACCTGAGGGACGTTCCATACTGGTGTTTTTAAGCTTTCTGGAGGTTTCCTAGTCCCATGCTGCTTCTTTGCTGTCCTAACTTTTATTTTTTTTGGAATATGCTGAAAGCAAAATTGAAATGTTTTGAATTCAACTCAATACAAGATAAAACAGTTGAAGCACACTGCAGGAAAACCCTTCGATGTGAAGGCATCAGTGAAAGACGTTTGCTGTCAGTGGAATCGGCCCAAAACCCTGATGATCACCAGGGCACCTTACAGGAAAAACACGAAACGGGAGAAGATGAGTCAGCGCAAGACCATAGTGGCCCTCAGGACATCTCAAAGATGTTAAAGGGTGGAGGTAAAGTATCTTGGCTCAAAGAAATGGAATTAAACAACAAGAAACGGCCATTAGAGGAGGAGGACGAAGGCTGCCAAACGGGAGCCAAAAATTAAAAAAGTTGACTAAAAATGGAGACCAGAAGCTGATGAACGGAAGCAGAAAATGAGAGATGTTGAAGAAAATGGAGTAGAGCTGACATGAAGATAAAACTCAATCTTCCAAGAATGAGTCACATCCAAAATATAATGTTGGCGAACACAGAGCCCTAATACCAATCCGTGTGTGTGTGTGTGTGTGTGTGTGTGTGTGTGTGTGGATAGTTTATACTTTTTTGGAAATGTTGTTGTTCATGGTAGCTATAGCATCTGACAGTGGAAAATAATTATAGAAAAATTAAACTGGATTTATCCCGAATAAAAAAAACTTTCAAAAAAAAAAAAAAAAAAAAAAAAAAAAAATCACAAAATCCTTAAACAAACGTGTACGGTTCATAACTTGCTTGTCTGAACGCCGTGAAAGTGACATCACCTGGCAGTATATTACTGAGAAGCGGTTTTGGTTAAATGGTGAAATACGTTACCTTTCGTACTGATATTAACTGATTCACTGGGGTCACTGACTATTCTACCTCCATGTGACAGAAGCCGCAGCTCATAGCGGGAGTCCTAAGGAGGGGAAATTAAGCAATAAGTTTGGTTCTGTGTCTCACTATCCGTTATAGTCTGTTGCCTGCAAATTTTTATTCCTCTGAGAGAACATTTTGGATCCTTACTCTAGTCAGTCCTTGGACAAGAATTTCTGTGGTGTTGACACTGATTTCTCTTTCAAGCGTAACCCATTCGCCCTTCTCCTGCCTTGCTTGAAGCATGTAAGCTGTAATCAGTGGAGACTGAGCAGGGGGTGGTAGCCACTGCAGGAACACACCCACCGCTGTGTGATTGACTGACAGTGAGGTGGGAGCATGGAATGCTGCTCTATCAGTCACTACTGGGGGTGGATCAGTTCGAGGAGCTGAAAATGGGAAACAAGAGGAAGATCATGAACATCAATCAAGAACAATATCATACATTTAAATATAAAACAAAATAGAGAACAATGGTGCTCACTTTAATTAAATATAAAGAAAGAGCAAATGTAATTCACAGCATCAGCAATAGGACAAATTTAAATAAATTACTGTACTATGTCGTAAAAAGGGATCAGAAATTTCAGTCACTTTTCCAAGACTCTACTGACCCAAGGTCATGATGGTAACAATCTCACTGAATGGGCCAGAACCCAGCTTATTTTGGGGCAGGATGCTGAATTGGTAACTGGTGGCAGGGTGGAGACCCGTCACAAGGAGACTGGATTCAGCTTTGGCGACTGGTAGTGAAGTCCACTCGTGTTTCCCTCTATTAGTGGGCTTCATCCTGAAGGGGAAGAGAACAATACAATAACAAATCAACTTTATGCTACAGTTAATAATACAGTAGAGACTAAAAAACAGACTCACCAGACCCTAAAGGTTTGGGTCTGTCCTCCATCAAAGCCAGGCTCCCAGGATACATTGGCATTGCTGACACCTGGATCCACAGACACAGCAGTCGCAGCATGGGGGCTGGTTCCTGCCAATGAATGAACAACAGTCAGTTCAAGCCTAAGATTGGGTTTGAAATGTTAGATGTTTTTCTTCACTCACCTAACACCAGAACCACAGTGAGTTTACGAACTGTGGCCACAGAGTTGGTAGCCTGACATTGCCATGCCCCTTGATGATTTTTGCCGAGTGGACGAAGAACCAAAGAACCATTAGACAAGACAGTAAATGAAGAGCCAGGTTTACTCCCAACCTGAAATACAAAACAAGTAAACAATGTACTAAACAACATAAGATGAACCACAATGTTCGAAGACTCTGAATACAAATTGATTGTGTAAAAGATGACGGACCCTTTTTTTTTTGCCTCAGAAAAATAAACAAACCGCAGACATGACCCAAACCAATTTTAGTTTAACAGCTGAACATTTTGAATTACATAAACACACCTCAAACAATTGAAATAAAATTTTATTTCATGGCATTTATTTCCAGATTAAAAAGGGGGAAAAAATATGGAATCACTCAATGTTGAGGAAACTCATCTTGTAAACTGCATTTCACAAACAAACCCCAGGACCAGTTTGAAAATGTAAATCATTCTGCACGTGAAAGAGCTTTGAGTCCCTGTGGAGGGAAATCTGACCCCAGCAAGAGAGCTGCAAACTGGATTAATAGAAATAATTAAAGTTGTTTCAAGAAGGAAACGCACAAAGAACACAACAGAAGGTTCCATGAGGCACTAATCAGCAGTTTCTGAACTTTATTGCAAATATAAACAAAATGTGAAGATGTCCGTGTTCAAGCTTTTCTTCAGGTAACAGATCGATTCAATGACATTTCAATGGTAGCAAACAGTGCAGATCTCAGTATGAATGGAAATTTCTCACATTCATTTAAAAAAGCCTCCATTCTGCAAAGATGATCTGTTCTGGGCTATCTAAGAAATTTGGATGTAGCTTTTTTTTGGCATTTGGCAGATCCTGATGAAGGAATATTGTTTTTCATTAGTGAAGTACAAATTGTGATTTTGTTTGTTTTGTTTCTTGATAACATTTTTTCCTTTATTAATCTGGAAAGTAATACATGCCATTAATTGAAATCATTTCATTAATTTGTTTGAGATATGCTTCATAAAGCCAAAGCATTCAACTATTATTAAGCTATTAAACAAACAAAAAAAAAAAATCGAAATTTTAAATTATTCATTATTATTTTAATTATATTATGAGATAATCCAGGGTGAAGCTCCTTGAAGTGTGATGATTTCATAATGTTTACCTTTTTTTCCCCTGATTTGTTGCCATTTCTTTATCATTTTTGGAAGTTCACTCTGGTGCTCACCTTTGTCCAGGTGATGTTAGCCGGTGGGTCTCCATGTGGTTGGCAGGGAATGATCAGCTCTCTCCCAATTTCCTGCAGGTACTTAGCCCTGGGGGACACTCGAAATGATGGAGGATCCTGTGAAGGAGACAATGACCTCTCGAGGAGCTACTCAAACTAGGGCTTCAAAAAATATACTGTATGTATGTGTGTGTGTGTGTGTGTGTGTGTGTGTGTATATATACCTAAAATAAAACATGTACCAAGACTGATTTAGTTTATATTACATGGGAAGGATGCAGTGTTTAAAATAAACAGTTAAAAAATAGTGGTCCGGTGGTATAGTGCTGGATTACTTATCCCAATGTCAGGGGTTCAAGACCCACTATCACCGGGTTATTATTGCTCTTTCCCAATGGCAGCTAACACAATCAATGAACCACATTAATTAGAGTCTGTCACACATGTTACATGGTTCTGTACCTTCAGAATTACTTTGGTGGGATCAGACTGACCCATAGTCCCATAGCTGTTGTAGGCCGTGCACGTGTACATGCCGACTGCATCATCATTGGCTGTGGCTATGAACACAGAGCCTTCTGAGTTGATCATCCAACCTGGGTACTAAACAACAAACAAAACAGTTAACCATCCAGAAATGTTCCATGTGATCCTCACAAAAGGATCCACACAAAAGCAGCTGGAAGTAGCATTAAAGTGTTTGCTACATCGTGAGTAATATATCTGTAGGCCTAAATTATAGAATTTCTGATTTTAGTGTGTTTGGAGTTTGACAGCGTAGAGTTTGAGTTAGAGGAGGAACAGGCGACGAATCTGATCTGAGTGCATTTCAAACAGTGATAAAAACATTCATGCGCACTTTAACCTTTGGATGGATAAAATTGGTGTTCCAAACGAAATATTCCTGAAGCTTTGTGTAAATAAAGATTTCATTGTGGAGCTCCTGAACAGAGGGATGGAGCATGATTTCAATGGCCGTCCCGAGTCCTTCCGTGCCAACTGTATCACTAACTTAAAATCTCATCAGGATAGAAAATATAGTTAAAAATAGAATAAACAGGGAGTTTGACTCAATGAACTGAGGCGAATGCACAAGTTCACACTTATGTAGTGTAGAGATGCCAATGTTTTCTACATTAACCATTAAACACTTCAATTTTAAAGTTCATGCCAAAAGTATGGACATTTGAGAACTGACGGTATTCTGATAACTTTCAGTAGACGTAAACAATTCACCGTCAGGAACTGGACATCGGTTTCTGTTCATCTCTCATTAATAAAAAGATCTAGAAATTTAATCTATGGCCTGTTTTTCTTGACTCTTGCTCCTAAAATTAAGAATCGCATCAGTGTATTGATTAATTCTTTACCTACAGAAGGTTTAATGCTCCAACTCCGCTCAGAACTAACGCTGGGATCTTTGGTCATGTGACTCCTGATAGAAAATGTTCCTCCAGATTATGATATCGATCCTGCTGTTCATTTTATAGTTATTTATCATGAACGCCGAGTTGTCGCGCCTGTCAAGATTTATGCAAAGCTTGCAGGACATGTCTGAGGAGGTTATTTTATCTGAGGTGGAATTTGACTTATTGTTAAATATTTATAAACTTTGCACTACTTATTGTACAACTGAGCTACAGGTTCATAAAAATCAAACCAAACCAAATGTCACCAGCAAGTAATGAGTACTAACCACAGACTACAGAGAATCTGTGTACCAATATACATCCACACATACATATATACATACACACATACATATATACATACACACATACATATATATGATGTGTGTGCCTTTCGACAGTGAAAATCTTTACATTCGGGTTAAATATTTCTTCAGAGTGTAACAATGAAGCTTTTACTGAAATTTACTTGAAATACATTTTCCTCGTTTTTTTTCAGCCTCAGCCCTTGTGCATTGTTTTAAAAACGTATTTTATGCTCAATATCGCTGAAAAATATTCCACGCAGCAGCTTTCGTGTCAGATGATTATATTTGTGAAAATGGGGGTGATGTTCTTCGGTACCCGGTGCAGGTCCAGTGAGGCACCATTTTTGGTCCACTTAACAAACAGCATCGGCGGCTCAGCTTGAACGGGACACACAACTGTTCCACCCATGCCAGCAGGAAGGTATGTCTCTCTGGGCATCTGCACCACCCGAGCAGGATCTAAGAGATTGAGATAGAAGGTACAAGCTAATAGAACACAAATTGTAGCACAACAACAACAACAACAAGTCAAAGATTACAGATCAAATTAAGCGTATCCATCCTGATGTGTGTGATTAAAGTATCTTTAAACTCCTTTCATTATTATGCAAGTGGCCTTGTTTGGACAGCCCAGTAAATACAATACCTACATTTCACTTTGAGGTAGGCAGAAGCAGAGGGTGACGTCCGTATTCCATTGGATGGGGTGCAGGTGTAGTTTCCTGAGTCTTCAGGGATCAGTTTCGGAATCAGTAGACTACCATCCACTAGAATCTTTACTCGGGACCTCAGAGTTCTACAAACCAACAGTGTATGTGTTACAAAATACTGTATATCATGATGTAATGTCTATCTGTCTGTCTATCTATCTACCCATCTATCTGTCTGTCAATCCATCCATCATATTTGACCAAATATAGTTTATTTTTAACACAGTTTGCTTTGCGTTCTCTCCACTTATTCCGTCCGTCTCGCAGCACTTTGATCCACTTGGTATAGACGCTGTCCAGTTTCACTGTTTTTGGTGTCACTCATTCTCAGTCAGCCTATGAAATTTTCAGCCCACCCTCGTATCTATCCATCTACTGTATAATAACCGTAATCACAAAGGCATGTAATTAATATATTCTGTGAAACACTGCGACCTATGATTACTTTTGATTTCATTTCTGCTTCGCTGAGGGATTACAGGGCAGCATGTTGGTGTAGTGGTTAGTACTTCTGCCTCACAGCAAGAAGGTCCTTGGCTCAGTGAGAGTGTTTCTCTGTGGAGTTTGTAGGTTCTGTCCATGCTTTCGTAAGTTTCCACCAGGTACTCCAGTTTCCTCCCACAGTCCAAAGACATGCACATTAAGCTAACTGGCTGTTCCAAAATGTCCCTAGGTGCGAGTGTGAATGGTCGAGTGTGTGTTGGCCCTGCTAGAGACCAGAGAGCCGAGGGTGTACCCCATATTCACCCAGAGTCAGCTGACATAGGCTCAAGCCTCCCAATGACGCTAATAAAGGATAAAGTGTCTCAAAAAAAGAATGTGAATGAATAAGGCATGAGGAATATTAGTAATTGTCCGAAATTACTCTAATAGGTTAAGAATGTACAGTATTGCAGGTTCGCTGTGGTGTTGGATGCTTTAAATACATAACTGAATTATGATGGGATTTAAAAGTTTATTCTATAATTGCATTTGATCTCCATTGCGAGACATTTACTCTCTGACAGAACAGCAGATACATTTAATACTCACTCAATATGATAGACATTTTGTCCTTCTTTCTGCCATTGATATGTGAGGTTAGATGGATATGCATCAGCACGGCACTGCAGGACCGCATCCTGGGACATGTTCATCATGGTGTCTTCAGGGGAAAGAACAATAACTGGAGGACCTGTTTGAAACCAATAATAGGGATCAACATTATATAAAAAGTTATAAATCCAGATTTAAACAATTGATATGAGACTTGAGACGTTGCTCGTACTGGAATTAAATAACAGGTGGCGCTGTTTACTCTTTTATACGACTTTCTCCACATGCAAGATTTACACTAGTATTCACATCATTGCCTGGGATGGCCTGGTGAGCTATCCAGGGTGTATTCTGCCCTCGCCCAGAGTCGGCCGAGATGGACCCCAGCCTTACTGTGACCTGAATTAGGATTAAACGGTTCAGAAAATAAAGGAATGACTATTATCTTATATGCTGTTATATGAACTGTGGCACACACTCTTACTTTCAAAAATAAAAGCCCATAAAGTTCCCCCTACGGTTCCACATATAAACACATTTTCAGGATAATCTTCAGCCATAATACATTCCAGTGGAATGTAAGTCTTAAAAAGTGTAACGTATTTTCTATACTCATTCATTTCCATCAGGAACGTTATCCTGATCAGAACTGCACTGGATTCAGTCTGTACTGGAGCATGTGGTGTGAGGAAAATGTATTATAATACAATTACTGATTACTTAATAAAAAAAAGTAGTTAGTAACGTAATCCAAGTATCAGAACATTTATCGTTCATTTTCTGTAACCACTTAACCCTAATTAGGGTCGCAGGGAGACTGGTGCCCATCTTAGCCGACTCCGGACGAGTGCATAGTACACCCTGGACGGCTCGCCAGGCCATCGCAGAGCGTAAACATGCTGACGGCTTTGCAGCTTCTCTTGTCGAAAGTCAGTAATGGTTCTTTAACATGAACTTCACACCATAGACAGTGAGAGACTGGCCTTTGATAACCCAGTGAGTACACTGGGGGGACAATGACAACCCTTAGAGAGTGTGGCTTAAAACCCCCAACCTTAGGATCAGTGATCCAGCATCTTTATCACCAGGCCACCACTGCCTGTGGCAGAACATTCATGTTGTGTAATTTGATTACTTTCCGGTACTGCTTTCCCGAATATATGGTTGCTGAGCGCATCATCACAGCAGGAGGTAAAACTTAGACCGTGATGTGGTGTTGTTTCACTTTTTTTTTACCTTTATAGAAAAGTAAATAATAGTGCTAGGTCTATGAAATAAAAGCCTTTCTTCCCCCACTTCTTCCCCCACTGGAGTCCAGGACAATGAATTGATGACAGTGAGAATAGTTCTGGTCTCACCATAACCAGACTGATGTTGTGGATGAAATTGTAATGATGTTCTGATTTGGTTCTTTAAGAAGTGCGATGCTACAGCAGTTAGGAATAAAAAATGTTTTCAACTGACCCTGTGATGGCCTGGCGAACTGTTCAAGGTGTACCCCGCTCTCGCTCAGAGTGGCCTGAGACGGGCGCCAGCCTCGCCACCACCGTAATTAGGATTCAGCGGTTCAAAAAATGAATGAATTTTCAACTGAACCATATTAATCACTGCAGTAACTTTTCATTCATTTGCTTTATCTGTTTAAATCCAAATAAATAGTGCTGCCAGTCTGATACACATGTTAAAAAAAAACTGCGATACCACCGAACTCTTTCTTCAATAGGCGTGAAAAAAATGACAAGATAATCACGACAACATTACTGTCACAGCGTGCGATTATCATCAAATACTCACATCAATCAATCAATCAGGCACCCAGATTAATGCAAGGTGATGGCATTCTGCATGTCTAGAATTCAAACTGTGATTCATTCAAATTTCAAACCCAAATAAAAAACAAATAACAGACTGCAGGGGTCCAGACCCTCCCTCCAAAAAGACCACTTTATATTACACCATTATAAAAAAAGCACAGCAAGCTTGAAAGCCTTCACTTCAGTGGGTGGCAAGTAAATGTCTGAAAACATCATGGGTTTCTTATTTATTTATTTATTTTTTTTGGGGGGGGTGTTTTCCCACATTTTCTCATGAGTACAGTTGTATCCACTTCCCACCCATCAAGTTTTTGCAATCAGAGAGGGATAAAAGCATGCACCACTCCATGACATGCAATGCTAGCCACCCATCTCTTTTTGAACTGCAGCACATTCGTGTTTTACCATTACCATGTGTGTGTTTATATTTTATTTACATCTTATGCATTATTTTTGAATGTTTAATTGTTATTATAAGCATTTATGGCATTGAATATGTATTTATTGATATTATATACACATATACGTCAGTGGGGGGGCGGGGGTGTTTGATCCTACTTCGTGGATTTCGATAGTTGTGTGGGGATCTCGGTCCCAATTAACCACGGTAAGTAAGGGATCCCTATGTGTATATTTTATATATATATATATATATATATATATACACACACACATACATACATATACACAGTCGACCCTCTACTTACGAAATTAATCCGTTTCAGAGCCTTTTTTGTAGCCTGGAGTTTTCGAAAGTAGAGGCACATTTTACATGTAAAATGCGTGACTCGTTCCAAGGCTCCCAAGACTACCCCATAAACCCTTTAAAAATGATAAAAGTACACCAATTTTGTATGAAATATGTGTTAAAAGTAAAATAAAATTATTTATTAAACCATTTAAACATTTTATTAACATATTAAACCATTTTATTAACATTTATTAATTAAACCATTATTAAACATTTTTTATTAACACACATACACACACACCACTGTCTGTCTCTCTCTCTCTATCTCCCTCTTTCTCTCTGTCTGTCTCTCTCTCTCACACACACTCTCTCTCTCACACACACACACACACACACACACACACACACACACACACACACACACACACACACACACACACACAACTCTCTCTCTCTCTCTCTCTCTGGTGTGTTTTGTGGAGTGGCATGTTTTGCTGAATGCGGATTCTGCCCACACGCAGCGCGCAGCCAACGGAGCTTTTGAGACGGGGTGTTGTATTTAAAGCGGAATTACAGTACCTGTTTGAAACATCAGAGGTCCGAATTCAATAGTAACTTGCTTCCTTGCGAGATTGGAGGTCTTGTCCCACGGAGCACTCTGCTTTTCACTACATCTCCGCTTTTAAGGTCTCCTGCTGCTTCAATATCGTCCTGATTGTAGCGGGGTTTCGGCCATACTCCTGTGAGATTTCGCTCAACCGCTTCCCACTTTCGTATTTGTTTCTTCTCTCCTGCTTCACTTCGATTGATAACTGAGCCCGCTTCTTCTTTTCTGTGTCACCGGGAATCACTTTCTTGGGGTCCATGATGGATAACGCTGCAATGATCACTCTCAAAAAACTCACAAGCCAACAGTCCTGTTCAACTCTCCTCCACGCATGTGACAAACAGGAAGTATGGGTACAGTTCAGCTCCCTCCTGGCCAATGGGAGGCCAGCGGGGCGGGATGTTGGGAGACAGCCAATGAGAGAGCAACTTGCGCACTGTTTGAATTTTTGAATGGAACGTTTGAATGGCGCGTTTGGCACTTTTCGTAACCTGGATTTTTCATATTTAGAGGTTTTAGTAAGTAGAGGGCTGACTGTGTGTGTATGTATATATATATATTCTTGGTGTACACAATGACACAAATGTATAGACACAAGTGCTTTGACTGGCATGGAGAACATGCACTCAAGGGATAGCTTTTCATTTGGCCTAGGAACCCTGGTCCTGGACACCTGCTTCGCCAAGTTAACATGTATTTAGTCTCAAACTAATCTGGTAAAACCCCACTGTGTCCACTAGTAACTTTCGCTTTTTCTCGCACATGAATGAATCAGCGTCACTGACCTTTAACCTGTAGCTGGGTAATGTGAGTCAAGTTTCCCTCGGAGTTGGATACGTGACACTTGTACGTTCCTGCTGTTTCCCTGGTAACCTTGAGCAGAGATAAGGTTCCATTGACAACCTGAAGGGAACAAGAATGTCAAAAGTTAATAGATTAATGTAATATGGATAATTCAGTACCAATAATAGGCAGATTTCATTTATTTACAGCAACGTTCTAGAACTCCTGCACCAATATAGTGCATGTTATTCTACCTTCAATATTACCAGGTTGTGTCCAATTCATTTTCAGTGTTTCTTTTTGTTATATTCATCGTCAAAGGAAAGAAAACATATTGTAATATAAAGTATAACTAACGTCAATAGCTGAGTCCTGTTTGGATATTTCAATATTTAAGACACTCCAACAAGTGCAAACAAATTAAACTATACAGTGGTACCTTTATTTACAAGTATCTCTTATAACGAATTTTCCATGATACAAGCTTGGATCCACCGAACATCTGCCCCATCCAACAAGCAAAATTTTTATTTACGAGCTCTGCTGGGGAAATGGCTTTTCCGTGCCGTTTAACCTCATATTCTTTCGTGTGTATTTCTCTGCACTCCGAGAATACCTTGTGCAGTGCTTCTCAATTATTTTCTGTGACTCTCCCTCTAAGAAGAAAAAAAAACATTTCACAGCCCCATATGTTTGTGTGTGTGTGTGTGTATATGTGTGGACATACATATATATATATATATATATATATATATATATATATATATCTCCACACATACACACATTATAGATAGATACAATATATATATATATATATATATATATATATATATATATATATATATATATATATATGCTGTATAATGTTTATAAATTTTATTAATAAATATCACAGTACAAAATTGAGAATTTTTTCTTAATCATTACTACATTTTACTACATTAATACTGCAACGGATTAATTTCATAAGTAGGGGGCCAACTGTAATTGTTTAATCTAATAAACATCATGGCTAATGAGCTAGCCCTTGGAACGGATCAAATTTTTAAGTCAAGCTACCAATGTATTTCTAATTGTGTGTTAAGTGTAAACTGACTACAGGCAGAGAGATGTGAAATACTTTTACTCCAAATATGATATGAATATTCTGTGGATAGTAGAGTAAGATGGAGCATTTTTTTTATCTGGTGTATTGTACACTGTGTACATTTTATCTGCCACTTTTCCTTTATCTTTTTTCCTCCCTTTGTATGTTTCTTTTCTGATTTAGTATTTAAGCAATCTGCTGGTTGCCGGTTTGACATAGATCTTAAGAGTCTGATTCGTCATGTCTCGAGAAATATCAGAGCTGCCCTGTGATCTATGCACCGTTGCATGTTGGATAAGTAGCTGCGTTGAACATATCTGGGGGCATCTTACATCTCGACAGCTTGTGCAAGACTCATTTTTTCTTACTCTTCTGGTTTTTTTTTTTTTTTTTTTTTTATTAGAATTTCTCCCTTATTTATTTGTAGTCAATTTCCACACATCAAGTATTTCCTCCCAATCTCACATCCATCACCAAGCAGGGACGGCGAGGGAACTCCCATACATCATCTGTAACATGTGATGCAGTGATGTCAGACAGCCACATCTTTTCGACTTGCTGCGCATGTATACTCAGAGGCAGCGTAATACAGTCGGAAGGAAAGGGGTATCTGCTCCTTATCGACGTGTTTTTACAGACATGCATGACTGACTGGTGATAGGTTGACAAAAAAGCGAGTGTACGTCCCCTGATCAATATGATGGGTTCACACTGATAAAAATACATAATCAGCATCGAATCATGTTTTGCAAGCCTTTCTTTTCATTAATCATTAAATCTTAACCTGAATATTCCGTTCTTCCTCCACAGTGCTGTCCTCTTTTCTCCAGATGACTTTTGGTTTTGGGTTGCCAAGTGCACTACAGCTAAGGCTGAGTGATTCTCCCAATAGAACCTCCACAAAAGAAGGTGGTATCTTTATAAAGAGGGGAGGAGCTACAAGTGAAGATGAAAAGGGGAAAAAATTAATACAGCACTAAGATAATGAGAAACTATTTTTCACAACATTTACTGTACATTCAAACAGACAATCTTTAATGATTTAATGCAATCTTTATCTGATCCCATACACATAAAATTAAATATATAAACAGCATCTGCTTTTCCCTGTCGAATAATCCTATATTTTTATATAACTACCTCATCAATAGGGTATGATTAAACCCATTAAGCACAAAACAAGAAAAGAAAATTTCCCAAAATGCCACTAAGAGACAGTCATATCCTCCAAACAGTGACAACCGAGTACAAAAATTATAAAAAACATATTACCAAACAAACATTTGAAAAAAATGTGATATACTGTATTAATCATATAAAAGAAACTGCTTCCTCTACATTTAACCATCCAAAGTGAGTACGTGCGTGCACACACGCGCACGCGCACACACACACACACACACACACACACACACACACACACGCACGCACACACACACATACACACACATACACACTCACTCTCAGAGCAGTGTGCTGACACACACATTGCGGCGCCCAGAGAGCAGCAAGGAATGGCACGTGGTAAGCTCCCACAAGGTCAGTGCTTCTCAAATATGGGTGCACAGTGTGATGCTGGGGGGCGCATATGACCCTGGGGAAAATGCTTTTTTGCCATACTATAATAGAATTAAGTGTACTTGCGCATCCTCTACAGTAGGTGGCAGTAGCACTGTCACTGTTCCCTGTGGTGTAGGGAAAAAGCACCGAGCAAACGATAAGAAGTGCAGTAAGCACTATTTATAGTCACATGTAGGGTGGGCATGAAATGTTTTTTTGTTCTTCCTATAGGGGGTGTCACAGAAAATAATTGAGAAGCGCTGTACAAGGCGTTCTCAAAGTGCAGAGGAATACACGTGGAAGAATACGAGGCTAATCGTCCCGGAAAAGCCATTTCCCCAGCAGAACTCGTAAATCAAAATTTTGCTGGTTGGATAGGTCTGATTTTTGGTGGATCGAAGCTCATATCATGGAAAATTCATTATAAAAGACACTCGTAACTCAAGTTACCACTGTATTTGAAAAAAACAAAAACTTTTAGATCAACAGTCTTGTGTCTTGTGAGCCCTGTGCAGCCTGCCTCTGTGTTTTTCTCTTTCCATTAAAACTCAGCTCTTCATTTGCATCCCATCCTGTTATCTGTTCTTCAGCACCACACATCATGACACATGGTACCAAACTTAAAAAAACCTCGCATACACTGTTCATCTCTTCATATTAAAACATGCCATTGCTATGACAATGTTCTTCATAAAAAATGGGTAATAAATCCTCACACAGTGGAGTGACACCGTAAAAATAAACATGACACAAGTAGGAGAAGCTGTAAACAAGGAAATGTTTTGAATATAAACGCAGTGACTATGTTCCAAAGAGTCCGATAAACCAGCAGACACATGTCTGGTGAAATGTAGGATAATGTGCAGAGGTGCATTTATCTAGAAGTTGACTAGTTGATTGGTTGGTTTAATATCTGTATACAGGTGGTACCCGAGTTTACTGTCTTTACTTTCTCGTCTCACCAAATGAAAAATGCAGGTTACGAAACACATTTTCCTAAATTTTTTGTCTCTGTATACAAAACAAGTTCAAGTTACAAAAGTGGCACCTTAAAAATTCAAACGCACCATTCAAACATTAAAATGCACCATTCAAACAATGCAAGAGCTGCTCTCCCATCAATGACTTTCAAACATCCCGCCCCGCTGGCCTCCCATTTGCTATGAGGGATGACACAGCTCCCTCCCATTGGCTATTATGGAGCTGCAGCAGCCATAATGCTTTTCATGTAAAGGACAGAGTTACTGTTGTTTTATGCTTTATTTCTGGACTCAGGCTTTTAACCTTCCATAAACATTTGTAAGATTATAACTCTGCTAAGAAGACATGGTCAACACACACACACACACACACACACACACACACACACACACACACACACGTGTGATTTACGGTGCGAGTGAGAAGAAGAAACGGGCTCGAGTGATATCGCAAAGGAATATGGCCAAACCCGTCTACCATCGGTACGATATTGAAGCAGACGGAGGTCTTAAAAGGTATGCTTTCATAATTTTTAAAGGGTTGATGGGGTAGTATTGGGAGTCTTGGAACGAATCACACATTTTACATGTAAAATACGGTTCAATTTACGAAAAATGCAGGTTACGAAAAAGGCTCTGGAACGGATTAATTTCGTAAAGTGAGATATAACTGTACTGTTATTTTTACCATTATCTTGACTAAATGAAACACATTGAAACACATTTTTGTAATTTTAGAAAAGCAAAAAAAAAAAAATCTCGCTGTTGCGAGAGTTGAACAGACTTCAGATGGTGGCATTTTTGCAAGTTAAAAAACATGTGACAGCCAATCTAGTTTTGATTGGATATCTCTGCTTACACTGGAATAAGCTTAGGCTAATTCAGTTTAGTCCAATTACTCAAACATGTGAAGAACCGTACCTGTGATTGAAAGGAAGGTCCATGTGCCATTTTTGAACTCATCAGCAGCTCGGTCCAGCAAGAGTATTCTACACTCAAACCAGCCTTCATCTTCCAGAGTCAAGTCATCAACCACTAGAGATGCTCCTTTTGCCAGAGACACACGGCCTGACGAGAGAACACAAGAGAACAAAAACATTTTTTTTGAATGTGAAAAGATGTATCTTGCATCCAGACTTTTAAATTTGTCAGACATACACAAGAACATGGAATATCAATATTATCATCATCAACATCTTCTCCCGCTTAATCCGAGGTCAGGTCACGGGGCAGCAGCCTCAGCAGTGAAGTCTAGACGTCCCTCTCCCCAGTCATGTTCTCCAGCTCTTCTGGGGGATACCGAGGTGTTCCTCGACCAGCTGAGAGATATAATCCCTCCAGCA
Organism: Plotosus lineatus; assembly: GCA_024760905.1. Lineage (NCBI taxonomy): Eukaryota > Metazoa > Chordata > Actinopteri > Siluriformes > Plotosidae > Plotosus > Plotosus lineatus. The sequence goes on along the minus strand of CM045749.1, from coordinate 29,078,420 downwards.
TGTTCTGAGTTGACCCCGGGTCTTCTTCCTGGTCAAACATGCCCAAAACACCAGACCAGGTAGGCTTCTAAGAGGTATTCTAACCAGATGCCTGACCCATCTCAACTGGCTCCTCTCAATATGGAGGAGCAGTGGTTCTACTCCAAGCTTCTCCTGGATGGGAGAGCCCCACCACCCAGTGAAGGAATCTCATTTCAGCCACTCGTATTCGTGATCTTGTTGTTTCGCTCACTACACAAAGCTCGTGACCATAGGTCAGGGCTGGAATGTAGATCGACAGAGACTGGATATAAGTAGCATAACAATTTTTTAGTTGGTTTGGAGTCATCTGCAGTTTCTGTGGCTTTGGAACGTGGATTTTTCTCCACTTCTCTTTTCAGGGAGTGAAGGCATCTTTTTGATGGCTCAGATTGGCCTGGTAATGGATTTGTTTGTCATTCCTTTACTGTTTAACTTTTTAAAATGGAGACAAACAGCAACATAAAAATCTAATTTTAGTTTCTTTTTGTTGTATTTATTTGTAATAGATACTAAAATCGTATTATTTTGCAAACACACCCAGTGAGTTTTATCATGCGTCTGTAGAGGATGTACGAACTTTGGATGAGTATGATTAACACCTATTAAATCCACTCAAAGCTCAGAGCTCACCTGAACACGATCTGATCGGTCATAGTGAAATATGTAAATATAAACAAGGAAAGCTTGTTTACAACATGCCTTTTGTGTGTGTGTGTGTATATATGTTTTAAATATTGTCAATGGACTTTGAATAAAAAAAAAAAAAAAATTTTAAAAATCCAAAAGAAAACACACACACAGCCCGCTCAGAACCTTTAGGCCGACTCCCTTTAGGCCGACTCCCTGTAGGCCGACTCCCTGTAGGCTGACTCTGGCCACCTCTTTCTCGTCATTCTATTTGACATCTTGTGGCTCTCTGAAACTTGATCTGTCAGTTGCTTAGTTACTGAAGCCTGCTTGTTCAGTTTCTAACCGTCCTTTTCCTCTCAAAGGCCCCCCACATCTACACTCTGCCTCCCCATTGCAAACTGATGGCTTTCAACACCAGAGGTAATGATCGTTCACTGCCAGGAGACATTATTTTTCTGTTGACTACTTTGTCCTGGGTTGAGAAATGTCTTTCACTCACACTTGCATACAGAGAGACACACACACACACACACACACACACACACACACACACACACAGTTCTTTCAGGTCAGAAACATAATAAGCACAGGAATTCACAGGGTAGAAGATTCCATTGCTATAAATTGTACGACAGTTTTTCTTTGGCTTTTCCTGAAGCTATAAATCAAAGAAATCGGTTTCATCCACTCACCCTAAAAGTACCGAGGAACATTATTCCCTATAACAAGTGCGTAGAACTACATATTAAATATCCATGAAACAGTAAGAATAGCAAAGTTCTTTAATAAAATTGTACTCTTTTAGTTAAGCTCATGGGAGAAATAAAGTGAATCACACACGTTCTTAATGCTTAGGGATGGCAATCAGAACCATGAGCTTGTGATATAATGGAAAACCTGGAGATTTGGAATGAAGCAGCAGCCGTTCCAAAGTCTTGCACTCACGTTCCAAAGTCATGTGATGGAACGTCAGCCAAAGCTTTATTCTCTAGCCAATCACATGGTTGTGTTGCCAGTGGTTGAGAAGCAGTTAAATCTGGTTTAAACCACTTTGTGACATTTAGAGTGCATAATGTTGAGGGCTTTGGATCCACAATAGTTTTACGAATGTAAACAGAGCAACCTGGGAAGAGTATTCTCCTCACTATGGTTTGGATCAAGAGCCAAAATTTAAATGCTGGGTGGCAAGGTTAGCATGTCCACATCACAACAAAAGGGCCTGGGTTTGATTTCCAGTCTCTGTCATTTCTGTGTGGAATTTGCATGTTCTTACTGTGCTTGCGTGGGTTTCCTCTGGGTACTCTGGTTTCCTCCAACAATCCAACAACATGCACAGTTGGCTAATTGGCTGTTCCAAATCGGCCATAGTCGTGAGAGTGAGTGTGAATGGTTGTGTGTGTGTGTGTGTGTGTGTGTGTGTGTGTTGGCCCTGCGATGTTCTGGCAAGCTCTCCAGGGTGTACCCCACCTTTACCCAGAGTTGGCCGAGATGCCCGCGACCATAATTAGGATTAATCAGCCTAAAAAAAATAAATAAATGAAAGAATCGAAAAGCCATCATTTCTTGCACTAATATTTAAGATTACTGGGACGCTGAGTCACACAAACGGACACCTCGTTCGTGTTTTTCAATGATCTCCGCCTGTGGTGGGGTCTTTTTCGGTCCCATAATAGCAAAAGTACACTCGATATGGTCCAAAATGTCGAGCAAAGACAAACCACTTCCGCATTCAAAGAAAGGGGTGTGACGAACTGTGACGCCGTGAGCGTGCGTCAGCTTCTCGTGGCCGCCACCGTGGCGCTGTTCGACCGCGTGGTTTGATTCGTCCGCCGAAAACTAGTTCGTCAGCAGAGACAATATGCTCGCAAATTTAATGTTCTTGAGGCGAAAAGTTCGTGAGCTTAAGCGTTCGTCAGCGGAGGTTTTACTGTATTAATATTACCATTAATATTAATATTCATATATTTGGGGATTTTTTTTTTTTACTCCCGAGCCTAGTGGCTCATCAGGCCAGCACTTATCCCCGGTTTCCGTAGCGTGAAGCGACCAGGAGTTCAACTCCTCCTGGATGGGACGCTAGTCCATCGCAGGTTACTTTCCCAGTATATTTTACTGGTACCCATACTCCTGGGTGAACAGAGGCACACTTGTGGTTGAGACCTTGCCCAGGGGTCTAAGCACAGTGGGGCTCTCACTGGGATTCGAACACAAAACCTCCTGATCATGAGCCCAGCACCCTAACCAATACGCTACCAGCCCCACATTCATACATTTACTCAGTAATTAATATATTTTATCAAATGAGGTTTGGTGTCCGACTTGCTCACTGAAACTAGCTTTTATACATCTCCTCAATGTCCAGGCACATCTTACAGTCATTTCATCACTGAGTCTCATGAAGTGCAACTAGGCCCCGGAAAGTTTTCTGAATTCACAAGCTCTTGTCATCACCCCTACCCTCCCTGCCAAAGATAAAGAACTCCATTGCAACATGGAACATGAACTCATTAAACGGACAGCTCGTCTTTCGACTCGGTTGGATTCCAAGCTTCACTGGTTCATCACCACCATGAGGCAGTTAAACAAGCCAACACAATTACAATAAAATATCACAACAGAAAACAATGACTCTTCCATGGAAGCTGGAAGCTGGAATGTTATGCCCTGTGTCAGTTTGATTATGGACAATACTATAGTCATCTACAGCCAGGAGTCCCAGAGAGCAGAATTGACCTTGTTCACTAGGTGTGAGGGAGATGATTACTGTCCTATGTCAATCAGGGTGACATTATCGAATTATGGCCATCTGTAAGCGTATGTGTGCTAAAGTGGGCCGTTGGCGCTTCATGCCATTCATTCTTGGTAAGAAATTTATTCATGGTTCAATCTTAACTTACAGAGACCTACAGGATGTTCTCCTCCACAGAATGCTTCAGGTAGAAGAGTCTCACAATTATAACCCCAGGCTCTGTTATAATTATTATTATGAAATACCCTGAGCCCTCAGCCCAGGTCTCTGTGTAAATGTTTATATTGTAACCGCATGAAGATGAAAGCTTTAGTCCCATCCCCCTAAAGCAGTTTAACAGAGGCGTCTCTTAAAGGAGGGTCTGTTTCTGTTCTAATAAATACAGGTTATCAGGAAGGGGAAGGTGCTTATTATACATGCAAGGAGAGGGGCAAACATTTGCAGATATGACAACAGGTGTGCTGACACATGGACGGCATTTTCTCTCATCTCTCATGTGAGCTCCTCCTGGTTCATCCATTTCCAAGCTGTTTATTATCCAGATGGCACGAAAGTTTATTCTGAACAGACTATAATTACTCATCTCACTGACTGATTTTCCTCAACCGCTGACTCCTACTACAGACACAGGGAGAATATGCTAACTCCACACAGAAACACCCTCGCCAGCCCCGGGACTATTCGGTACTGTAATTAAAAGCCCAAAAAGACATTTTTTAACATGTCACACGTATATTCTAATGTGAAGGTTAGTGGTTTAATCTCCACTGTCACCACTGCTGGGCCCCTGAGCAAGGCCCTCCTTAACCTTTAGTTGCTCAAGTTGCATAAAAATGATAATTGTCAATTGCTCTGGATAAAAGTGTTGGTGCAGGCAACAGATATATAAATACAGGTATGGTATCCAGGACAGGAACACAGAAGGACAGATGTTGATAGATTTTGCAAAAAGGATGGAAATGGCTGTGGTGAATACTTTCTTCCAGAAGAGACAGGAGCATAGAGTGACTTGTAAAAGCGGAGGTAGGAGCACACAGGTAGACTACATCTTGTGTAGGCAATGTAATTTGAAGGAAGTCAGTGACTGCAAAGTAGTAGCGGGTGAGAGTGTTGCCAAACAGCATAGGATGGTGGTGTGCAGGATGATGCTGATGGTGAGAAAGGTGAATAAGGCAAAGGCAGAGCAGAAGACAAAGTGGTGGAAGCTGAAAAAGGAAGAGTGTCGTGATGTCTTCAAGGAGGAGTTGAAACAGGCTTTGGGTGGTCAGGAAGTGCTTCCAGATGACTGGACAACTACAGATAATGTGATCAAGTGAGACAGGTAGGAGAGTACTTGGTGTGTCCTCTGGAAGGACAGTAGATAAGTAGACTTGGTGTCGAATGAGGAAGTGCAGAAGTGTGTACAAAGGAAGAGGTTAGTTAAGAAGAAGTGGGACATAGAGAGGACCGAAGAGAGTAAACAGGAGTACAGGGAGACACAGTATAATGCGAAGGTAGCAGTGTCAAAGGCCAAACAGAGGGCGTATGATGACTTGTATGCTAGGCTAGACAGTAAGGAGGGAGAATATGATTTATACAGGTTGGCACAGCAGAAAAATAGAGATGGGAAGGATTTGCAGCAAGTTAGAGTGATGAAGGACAGAGAGGGAAATGTATTGACTGATGACAAGTGTCTGGGAAGACGGAAAGAGTACTTTGAAGAGCTGATGAATGAGGAAAATGAGAGAGAGAACAAAAAGAGCAGAAGAGGTGACTGTTGAGGACCAGGAAGTAGCAAAGATTAGTAAGGGTGAAGTGAGGAGGGCGTTGAAGAGGATGAAGAGTGGAAAGGCAGTTGGTCCCGATAACATACCGATGGAGGTATGGAAGTGTCTAGGAGAGGTAACAGTAGATTTTCTGACAGGAACATGCAACAAGGTCTTAGAGAGTGAGCAGATGCCAGAGGAATGGAGGAGAAGTGTGCTGGTGCCCATTTTTAAGAACAAGGGAGATGTGCAGAGTTGTGGAAACTACAGAGGGATAAAGTTGATGAGCCATATGATGAAGTTATGGGAAAGAATAGTGGAAGCTTGACTAAGGGCAGAGGTCAGCATTTGTGAACAACAGTTTAGTTTCATGCCAAGAAAGAGCACCACAGATGCAGTGTTTGCCTTGAGGATGTTAGCGGAGAAGTACAGAGAAGGCCAGAGGGAGCTGCATTGTGCCTTTGTGGATCTGGAGAAAGCATATGACAGGATGCCAAAGAAGGAACTCCGGTATTGCATGAGGAAGTCTGGCGTGGCAGAGAAGTATGTGAGAGTGGTGCAGGACATGTATGAGAAATGTAAGACAGTGGTGAGGTGTGCTGTCAGTGTGACAGAAGAGTTCAAAGTGGAGGCGAGACTGCATCAAGGGTCAGCTCTGAGCCCCTTCTTGTGTGCTATGGTGATGGAACAGACGAGGTTAGACAAGAATCTCCATGGACTATGATGTTTGCAGATGACATTGTGATCTGCAGTGAGAGCAGAGAACAAGTGCAGGAAAATCTAGAGAGGTGGAGGTATGCCCTGGAAAGGAGAGGAATGAAGGTTAGCCGCAAAACAGAATACATGTGTGTGAACGACAAGGACCCAAGAGGAACGGTAAGGTTACAGGGAGCAGAGATAAGGAAGATGGAGGATTTTAAGTACTTAGGCTCAACAATCCAGAGCAATGGAGAGTGTGGAAAAGAGGTGAAGAAACGTGTGCAGGCAAGTTAGAATGGTTGGAGAAAAGTGTCCGGTGTGACGTGTGATAGGAGGGTATCGGCAAGAATGAAAGGAAAAGTGTACAAGACGGTGGTGAGGCCAGAGATGTTGTATGGTTTAGAAACAGTGGCACTGAGGAAAAGACAGGAGGCAGAGTTGGAGGTAGCAGAGATGAAAATGTTGAGGTTTTCTTTGGGAGTAATGAGGATGGATAGGATCAGGAATGAGCACATCAGAGGGACAGCACATGTAAGAGGTTTTGGAGACAAAGTCAGAGAGGCTAGATTGAGATGGTTTGGACATGTACAGAGGAGGGATAGTGAATATATTGGTAGTAGGATGCTGAGGTGGAACGACCAGGCAAAAGGCCTAGAGGAATACAAAAGAGAATATATATAATAATAATAATAATAATCACAATATAATAATAACAAATATTAACACTCACAAATTCGTGAACACCACAATCCTGTGCACTCAAGGTCATTTCACAGCTGACTGAGGCACGTGGAACCAAGCTGTGTTACATCAGACGACACCACAACAAGTATAGAACACCTGAGCAGCACTGAGTACAATGTGTCTAGTAGTTATTAGCATTTTTTGAAAGAGAACCATATGGTCCTGATGGCACTGATTCACCATCCTCTCTGACAGACAGAAAGAAACTGACTGAGGCTTGTAGAATTAATTTTCTGAACCACTTAATCCTAATTAGGGTCCCAGGGAGGCAGGAACCCATCTCAGCTGACTAAGAGTACACCCTGGACGGCTCGCCAGGCCATTGTAGGGCAGAAATATGCTGACGGCTATGCAGCTCGTCTTGACGAAAGTCAGCAATGGTTTTTTTCACATGAATCTCCCACACCACAGACAGTGAGAGACATGACTGGCTTTCGATAACCCACTTTGTGCAATGGGGGTTATGGGGTCAGTGACAACCCGGTGATAGTGGGGCTTGAACCCCCAACCTTGGAATCAGTAATCCGGCACCTTACCACCAGTCCCCTCCTACAGAACTAGTGTAGAGGTAATATTACACTTTCTAACTACACACATTACTTCACACAAAAGTGTGTTTAAGTCTGAACGCATAACCATTAAAACCATATAAACGACCTGAATGTGTAATATCACATGGCTGGCTGCTCATGCGCCGAACTTCTGCAGTGGTAATATACGACTTCAATTGCATCCTTAACCCTTCGTGTTGTGGTGTGGCTGTCCATCAATGGGGACGAAGGGGGGTTGAATGAGGCTCCTCACCATACTATTTTATTCTCAGGTTACCATAGTGATGGACCTCGGGGTGGGGGATTTGAATTAATTTACTACCGAAACACAACAGCCCGAAAAGACTGGGAGGAAGGAAAGCTCACGGTGCGGAGAGTGTTTGTGTTCTTGTTTTTTTTTCCAAAGTGATCTACATGGCGGCAGCGGCGGCAGGGGTGGGGGGGTGGGTATGTCAAGACAAATAAGGCTTAAAAAAAGGGGTGAAAGTGTGCATGAGTATGTCTGTAAATACAACACATGAAAGCTTATTTGTTTATTTTTTTTATTTTAAATTACATTCAAGAATCAATCTGAAGAATATTCTCTGCAAATTCAAACACGGTACATCATAGAGTGTGAATATTTACTTAATACATAACTTAAGCTTTAATCATGGTGATGAAATTCCTGAAGAGGTTTAAGTGGAACCTCTGGATCAGTATATCCTCCAGGATCAATGAGCACTGACTGGCCTCTGACCTCTCTGTCCCCATAATTTTCTTCCAGACACGTTCATCACACTAAGCATTGTTTTAGTGACACGATAGCCAGGTCATGTAGGCCTGACCAATCACAGCACAAGAATCTCAGACAAAGACTACAAGATGTGGCTCTACCATCTATCTCAGCATCTATCTGCTCCATCTACTCTTTCATCCTTCCTGCACTCTACTCCTCTTTCACTGGATGATATTTTCCCCAATTTTTCTCTACTTGCTACGAATATTGTTATAATATCCTTATAAAACTCACTCATCATGATTTCAACATTAGGCTTTCATACTCTATAATATCGTTCTTTTCATACTGTATTCTCTGATGTTTTCTTTTTACAATCTGAAATCTATACCTGCAGTTTTATTTATTCTTCCTCCACTAGTTTGCATTTTCTCTTTACTTCCCTTATTATTTTATTTTCAGTCACTAATTTAGTTTTCTGCCCACAAGCCGTTCACCATTGTGATGAAATGCCACGAAAGTAAGGAGTTAAGGTCGCAGATTAGAGGATGATGGCATAAACCTGATCAAAATGTAAATTAAATACCAAACTTCAACAGAAAAGTGACAATTTCTTTCTTTCAATGATTATTGTGTGTGTGTGTGTGTGTGCGTGTGTGTGTACACACACACACAAGTATATAGACAAATGTCTAAAATCTGTCACTGATCATAAACATCTATATTTACTTAAATACACACAACATGAAGCGCTCACATCTCGTAAATTTCCCTTTCGTTTTGTTTTCTTTATCTTTTTTGTTCTACCTTTGTCCCCAGGCAGTGGACTGTAAATGTGATGGTTCATTCTGTGTTTCATTCTTGTTCCCCATAAAATAAAGTACCAATACAGTGGGGTCCTGTGCTGGACGGGTGGTGGAAAGTGGGATTTTGGGGGTTCCTACACAGTATCTGTGGAAAACGACGGATTATTGTCTAAAGGGGCCCTTGGCCTCGTTTTTCTTTGTTCCGCCCTGTGTGAGTTGAACGGGAGTCGTGGCCCAGCTGCATTTTGGGATATGTTTGGATTTGAATAAAATAATACTTTCAGACAACCTTCTCCACACACACACCAAAAAAAATCCTTAGTGCCTCCCCTCATCTTTCAGTTTTGCTTCGAAAAGCACCTCAACCGCAAAGCCCCCACCTCTCTCTCCTAATCAGTTAAACCATCCCATGAATGGCTCTTTGTCATCAGATAGATTACAGTGAACTCTTTCACTATTTCACTGCAAAAGTGAACAGGACACGGATAGAAAATGCACCACTAAAGCACAACATTCAACACAAATGCACAACTTTTATACTTTTTTCCTCATTATCTATCACACATTCCTACAAACAAGTAATACTGAGATACCATACTGAATTATTATTTACTTATTATTTATTTTAATACTTTATTACTTTGAAAACTATAAATATATGTGATCTTTTTATTAAGTAATGCATTCAGATAAACATAATCATATCATGTACTAAAGATAAAGCCCAGTGTGCAACACAACTGCACAGCTGTCCTATGACACGAGGGAAACATTTTACACACACACACACACACACACACACACACACACACACACACACACACACAGTCGGCCATCAGCGTATTTCTCCCCTGCGATGGCCTGGAGAGTTGTCCAGGACTCTGCCCTCACCCAGAGTCAGCTGAGATGGGCACCAACCTCCCTGCAACCCTAATTAGGGTTAAGCTGTTCATAAAATGAATGAATGAGTGAATGACCTTCATGTGACCTTGTTACAGTGTTGTGCAAATCGGCGCACACACACTTCTGTGAATTCTGAGAAATTTTTAAAACATCATTCATGCTTTTTAGAAATGCAGGTTTACAGGGGGCTGCAAATTTGTTTTAAAACATACATGTTACTTGATTTAAGGAGCTTTGCACGTCATTTTTGGGAAATATTGTGTGTGATATTTGTAATTTGCATTGAAGTGTAAACCGTGTTCTGTGTGTTAGCTTCAGTTTTGTTTAATAAACACTTCAGAGAACTGTGTGAATAAAAACTGCATATTAATTTGAATCTGTTTCAATGGAGCTAACCAACATTTGGTAATCTCACATGAACCTGTGAGTATTGGAATATCTTCAGTGTTTACAAGGTTGTAAATGATTGCCAAGATTAGTTCCCATGTATGAGTAAGAAAAAAAGAATGAGGGGAAAAAAGCGATGCACCTCAGATTACATTCGGACCGTGCGGGTCCAAAAGGTGGACATTTATTCATATGGAGCACAAGGAGCAATCCACACACCAAAGTAAATATTAATTCATTATGTGATGTTTTGCATTTTCGGACAGCCTCAGACTCGTCACAAGAGTCATGAGACTTAAAGTCACACACAGTGGTACCTTGACTTACAAGATTAATCCATTCCGAGGGCGAGCTCGTAAGTTAAAATGTTGGTAAGATAAAACAAAAACTCCCATCGGAAATAATAGAAAAACAATTAATCCGTTCCAACCTCTTCCCAAACTCATAACCTGCACAAACACATATTTCACTGAATATATTAAAGATAAACATGCAAAAAATTCAATATTTCATAATACATGTACATTAACATAAATAATAATTAATAAATAATAATAAAACAGGAATAAAAATAAGTCAATTCACCCTTCTGATCATCGACGAAGACAAACAAAGATGTCACGTGGGCAGGCATGAGGTGGTGCATTACAGAGAAGGAGGAGGAGAATTTTGTGCATGTGCACGCTATGAATGCCAGCAAGGAAAGGCTTGTGGTGAGCTGTGACCCTGTGGAAAATGCTTTTTTGCCATACTGCACTAGAATTAAATGTAATTGCGCCTCCTCTACAGTAGGTGGCAGTGGCGCTCTCACTATGTTCCCTATGGTGTAGGGAAAAAAGCACCGAGCAAATAATATGAAGTGCAGCAAACACTATTTATAGTCACGCACGGGGTGCTGGGGGGTGGGTGTGAAATGTTTTTTTTTCTTCCTATAGGGGGCATTGCAGAAAGTAATTGAGAAACACTGCACAAGGCGTTCTCGGAGCGCAGAGGAATACGAGGCTAATTGACCCGGAAAAGCCATTTCGCCAGCAGAGCACGTAAATCAAAATTAAGCCGTGCTTTGTCTCAAAAACTCTGTGTGTCAGTTGCGACAAGTGCCTACATTCGGTGGAGCGCGTCACGTGTCATGAAAAATTCATTATAAAAGACACTCGTAAGTCAAGGTACCACTGTATTTGATGAGTTTAGTTGGGTCTTTGTTGGTGTTCATTTGTGGTTTATTTAGTTGTTTGGATTATTCTTTGTATCTAGAAGTATAAATTTCCACCTACTGTACATTACACACTGACTGTATTCACACTGTAGGGGTTGAGGTCCAGTTTACACTCATGAAGCAGCTCAAATCTGTACATGAGGTTTTCATGAAGTAAATGAATTGAGGCCTGAAGAAAAGCTTGCACTGCAATCACTGAATGAAATCTTGATTTCTGAAGCATGATTTTTTTTTTAGAAGATAGAGGAGAGCAACGAAATCCTGAATAGGTTCGGAAGGATCGTGGCTGCAGGAACAAACCCACGATTGTTGAGATTGTAATGTTGGATGTGGTGGTTGATCAGGAACAGTCATGGCTCTCCAACTTGTAAACAGAGAAACATTCCATGTGTGTGTGCAGTTACGGCCAAAAGTCTTCGACAAGGATTTCATTCAAACTTTGACTTTTAATTCTGCTGCATCGTCAGTTGTGCATGTAAAAATAATGCAAAACTTCATTAAAACGTGAAAAACATACCTGCAATTTCAGCGACTAGACGACACTTATATCTGAATAACAGGATTTATTTCCACATGAATGAAGTCTGAAATTATAAAATATGAAATGATGATGTAATTCATCATAAATAATGTGCTTTTGTGTTTACATATTTATAATTGATTAATGTTTTAGGTGTAGCACTTACAGTGTTTGTTGTACTGGTTCTGCACTGTGCAATGATGATACAGGATTTGGATTCTGATTCTGATAATGTCAGGCCTGCCTCAATAGCTCAGTGCCGAACCTGAAGCCTAGCGGGACGAGCTGAAATGCAGCACAAGAGGTGGACTCAAGATTCTGCAGAGCGGCACTGATAACATGCACCGCGGCAGAGGCGAGACTATCGCATAAAGCGCCCGGGACTGAATGATGAGTTGGACCCGGCACATTAACCTCTGTATTTAAACACTTTGTTTGCCGTACCTCAGAGCGAAGTATCGGAATCGTTTCCCTCTCAGGTGTTCTGTGTGTCCGAGTTAGAGGTTGTTGTAGTTTCTGTTTGTAAGAACCTTTTTTGATGGATTAAATGCAGAGGAAATAATTTCCAGTGTGGAATTAATACAGTTGTAGTAGGCCTCCATCAGTCTCGAAGGATTACGGAGCTGCGCTCTGGCTGTTATCCCGGCTGGTGATACTCTCCAGTGCGCAGAGCCTGGGTAGGAAGTATGGAGGACTGGCTATTACCCAAGCAGCAAGTCCCCCCTTTCAGTGCCACCGGAAGGATCCAGTGGAAGGGCAGAAGCTGATACAATGGGGTTCCAGTGCCTCCGCAAGAGTTGCCAGAACATTGCTGTGAAGGAACTGCCTCGGGAGACTCCGACTCCCGATTAGAAACACGCTGACGGCTATGCAGCTCCTCTTGTCGAAAGTCAGCGATGGTTCTTTTACATGAACCTCACACCATAGACAGTCAGAGACATGACCGGCCTTTAACAACCCAGTTACTGCACCAGGGGGACAATGGCAACTTTTTGAGAGTGGGACTTGAACCCCCAACCTGAGGATCAACGATCCAGCACGTTTACCACCAGGGTACCGCTGCCCCTCAGAAACATTTCTACAGTACAGAAAAAACGAATGAATTATTAATAAACAGGAATCTGGATATGTACTTTGAATGAGGGCAGTGAGGGGTCAGTGGGACTGAGAAGTGCCATTCGACCAGTGATTTATAACCTGTAAAAGCCCTTTACGAGAGCAGTGTTTTATTGTTCTGTGGTATGCAGACACACAAGACTCAGGGGAAATGGTATCGTCCCTCAGCTAAAAAAACAAAACAAAAAAAAAACAAAGCAGTGCAAATCTCTAAAGGTTTCAACGGGAAACAAAGCTGTTGACTTCCCAAGACACTTAATAGGCTTTTAAACATCAAGCTAAGAAACTAAGAATGGAGAAATGGTGCAACGGTTAAAACCAGGCCATGCTGAAAAGAACAAAGTGACCGAGACCCGGTAAACTTGGCCGGACTGAATTACACCCGCCGTTCCCTTTACAGGGGACATTCTCCTTCATTTCCTCTGTGCTGGGGGGCATTTGATCTACGTCTGCTTAGGATAACAGACCTTGACAGGAGTGCACAAGATAAGCGTCTAGGAAAGCACGATCAATGGAAGAAACGTGAATGTTTTCATCCATCCGAATCACAGAAGTTCTACATACTAACACAAAGGTGTATTAAAGCTCGATTATATAACCCTCCCCTCAGTCACTATATTGGAAATAAAACACAGAGGTTTATACAGTGAGCTCATCGGTAAAGTGCCCAATCATTACTCTTCAAAGATATTAATTACATAATGTTCCCATAATTAAAACATGACAGGCCAACTGAGCTGGTGGATCCTCCATCAGAAACACTACTGCTACCTTTTATTTTTATTGGGGGGCTGGTGGTGTAGTGGTTAGGGTGCTGGGCTCATGATCGGGGGGTTGTGTGTTCGAATCCCAGTTAGATCCCCACTGTGCTAAGACCCCTGGGCAAGGTCCTCACCACGTGTGCCTCTGTTCCCCCAGCAGTATAAATGGGAACCAGTAAAAATATAATGGGAAGGTAACCTGCGATGGACTAGCGTCCCATCCAGGAGGAGTTGAACTCCTGGTCGCTTCACGCTACGGAAACCGGGTACAAGCACTGCCCTGATGAGCCGCTTCGGCTCGGGTGTAAAAAGCCCAAAGGATTTTACCTTTTATTGGCTTATTATTAGCTATTAGCTTTGGCATTATTCATATTATTATTGGACATTTGAGAGATTCGGAAAATTCTCCTAAAGTAAAGTAATATTTATTGGTTTATTCATTTTCTGAGCCTCTTGATCCTAATTAGGGTCATGGGGAGTAAATATGTAACAGCCAAGAATCCATCAGTACCAGTTCATGGTGACGGTTTGTCTGGACCCCAGCTGATTTTTATTGAATGATTAGTTTTATAACAAATAAAACACCCCCAGCCCACACCACCAACGGCACTAAAGCTTGGCAGGACAAGAACGCCATCAAGCTTCTGCTCTGGCCGGGACAGGGTCCAGATTCGAACTTATTAGAAAACATCTGAGCTACATCCAACATAGATTAATTGGACAAAAGTTTAGTAACACCCCTGAACGTTGGGAGGTCATCAACCACAAGTGGATGAATTTGGACATTTCCAGATGCCAGAAACTTTCACCGAGTCGAACCAAAAGACCTTGATGTTTGAAAAAATCTAAAAGGAAAACAATTCCACATTGACCATTTAATTGAATTTGCATATTTATTCAATATACAGTATTTATGTTTTATAGTGAATAATAAACTTTTGTGGGGCAGTGGTGGTCTAGTGGTATAGGGCGCTGGATCGCTGATCCCAAGGTTGGGGGTTCGAGTCCCACTCTCCACAAGGTTGTCACTGTCCCCCCCCCCCAGTGCAGCTAACTGGGTTATCAAAGGCGGGCCATGTCTGTCACTGTCTATGGTGAGAGGTTGATGTAAAAGAACCATTGCTGACTTTCGTAAAGAGGAGCTGCAAAGTCGTCAGCGTGTTTCTGTCCCTTGCTAAAAAGGTTTGTGACAGGAAGGGCATCCGACGTAAAAACCTCTGCCAAATCAAACGTGCGAATCAGATGATTTGCTGTGGCGACTCCCGAGTAAAAGGGAAAAAGCCGAAAGGAAGACAGAGTGAATAATAAGCTTTTGGAACATACAGACATGATCCGTTTTGTTTGGACCGGGTGTGTATAGCGTGTAGCTCATGCATATGTTTGTACTTTTGGAAATCCATGCTAACGATATCCTGGTTTATTTAAAGCCTCAGCCAACAGAAACCTTAATAACTAAATAAAAGTATCCTCGGCGCTCATGTTTTGATGTAAAGAAATGGCATATTGCAAATACTGCCGTGAAATATTAAAGAATAATTTCCGGGCCTCAAGATCTGAACCAGGTTCATCATCAGGACTGTCTGAATTGCATGATGTACATCACTGTATTTCTATAACCTGCTCTGTTCTCAGGGTCGGGTTTATTTTTATAGTTAGATGCCTGTTATGTTTCTCTCTCTGATCTCGGAGAACAGGATTATCGTATTGCATTGTCGACACTCAAATGTGTTTAAATTAAAGAATCGTAGAACAGTCCCACCTCTAGTTCTACTCTGTGGTTTCCTGATTTCATTTACAAGTAAAACCCGTATTTGTCCACGTGCATGATAAGCGTATTACCCCGTATTTCCGTGCTCATTATTTTAGTGTTGCTGACAGATCTGAATTGATGTTGTATCAGCTGCTCTCCCTGAAGGGGGTTGTATGAATGATAGCACAGAGCACTGGAGCAGGTCAGGCAGAGCCCCATCTGTGCCATGGCCCACTGGGGAAATGATCATTTTCTCTCTGATCACAACCTGCTTGCATCAAAAGTAAACACCTTTAACCGAACAAATCCAGTAAAAGGGTTAATATCAGGGAGCCTCTCGAACTTAATGAATGATTCTGTTGTTTTTGTTCTTCATGTGTTAACGTCTGATTATTATTTCAAGATTGTGGAGTGTAATCCCTTCACTTTGTGGGTCAGACATACCGGATTAGAATACACACCCAGACAGCAGAGGCACAATGATCCTGGAACCTGCCAACACCATGCTCTTTAATCCAGACCCCTCTGAAAACACACCTCCCCCACCGGCTACACATAACATACCCCCCCACCCCACCCCACCCCACCCCAACCGCATCCATAAAAGCTTTTCCCTCCTCACTCCCACTTCCCTCCTACTGCCACTTCTCCCACACACTCAGTGTAATTACAGGATCCTTGTTACTTGAACTGGATCACATGGTTGATGATATTTCTACCGTGATCAGAATTCTTATACGCACACATCCACCTACACACACATTATTATTAAGAAAAATGATCTTGTCCTTCTAGTTAAGCCGCACTTTTGGGAAAATAAATCCCTAACTAAACACATCTAAAGAACCTGGAAGACTAACGCAGTGGATGCACTTCTTCTGGGTTACACTGGAAATTTTATGCCGTCTACACATCTTTCAAAAAATAAGTACTTTCGTACTCTACAGAGGAAATAAACAACCCTCGTAGCACACTTCTGCCCTTTATGTCACCTGTGCCATACTCCAGCTTGTAATATAAATAAACCAGACACCTTTGTGTGATGCACGTCAAGTGGATGAATAACATTCACGGTAATAACGGCAACTTTACTTCGTTCTTCAGAAATGAAGATTTAAAAGGTGGTTGGGAACCAAAGCAGCATTAACTCACCTTTATAATTTGGGTGTACACGTGGCCGGTAGTCACCAAATTTAATAAGAATGGGGACGTTGTACCCCAGCCGCACCCACTCGACCACGTGTAGAGAGAATTGATTCGGAGTCATGACCCCATCTAGTGAAGGGGTCAGGGTGCATCCAAGTTCTGCAGCCCCTCCCACTCTTCCTTTCACCACTGTTTCAGCACTCAGTAAGGGATCTGGGATAAGACAAGATAACACACACACACAAGCTCATTTTACTATCCTCGTGAGGACCTTCGTCTGACAATCATCAGCACGGTGAATTAATATTTTGCCGACACCTAAAACCAAACCTAATCTTAACCTCAAAATGAAATGACAAGTGATGGAAAATGAATGAAATGGATCAAAATAAAACAATCTGCCTCTTCAACCTGTTCAACAAAAACTGCAGTTTTATATAAAATAGTCAGCCATGTCCTCACAAAGCTAAACCTTCAGACATCCTTATTCTTGTGGAGATCTTTTAAATTTCTTGAATAAGTCTGGGATGGTAGAAGTGCTTATTTATGACACGCATCACCCCTATTAAACTGCCTCTTCTCAAACCCAGAATCCCTCATACATTCAACTTTAGTGTCATAAAGGACTCGGTACCGTGTCCCACTGTGTGTGGAAGTAGCAGAAGCAGCAGTTATTTCGGATAGAAATTCTTGAGTTAATTAATGAAATTAATAAATATTGTTGTTCCTATAACAAGCTGTGCATATTACTGTACACGTAAATGTAAATAAACTGAACTGAATAAACAACCCCAGTGCGTAACAGCTGGAAATTAGATCCGACTCTAAACAGTCCTGCACTCTATCTTTCGAAAAACAGACATCTTCAATAAAAGGGAAAGTTGGAGATTTTTTATGAGACGTGGACACCCTTCTTATACCTTGGAGGTTTCTGACCAGGAAATTCCCCTGACTGAACTGGACGGTGAGATTTGCTGCCATTAAATTCTCTTCATATGAAATAATATTGTATAATTAGTTTATATTGTTCATATAATTCTTTTTTTTTTTTTATTAATATGTTCATGTACTTTGTTATAAGATGACCTGTTATTGTTATCGGTTTCATTTTTAATGCTTAATTTAATGCAATTTTCAATGATTTGTATTATTACTGGCAGTGATTCCTTTTATTTATTCCAGTTTATTTTTCATTATCACGTTTCTTCTTAACACCCCATCTAGCTATCACCACCTATCAAAACTTAATACAATTCTTTACTATCTGTGTAGATGCACATTCCACTCACCACAGGTGATAATGTAGTATAATCTCTATAGATATGTGTATATAAAATATCTCTATAGATGTGTACGTATGTAATATAATTTCTATAGATCCATCAGGGCAGTTGTGACTTCGTGGATGAGCCAATGGGTTAGAAACACAAAGGTGAGCAGTTCACTCCTCACTATCACCACTGTTGGGCTCTTGAACAAGGCCCTTAATACTCAATTGTCCAGTTGTATATTAAATAATAACAATAATAATCATAATAATAAACATAATTTTAAGTCACTCTGGATTAAGAGCGTGTGCCAAATGCACTAAATGTAAATAAATAAATGTATGTGCTGGTATGGTTAAAGGTGTGTATGTAATGAGTGTAACTGTTTCTCTCTCTCTCTCTCTCTCTCTATATATATATATATATATACACACACACACACACACACACACACACATTATATATATATATATATATATATATATATATATATATATACACACACACACACACACATATATATATATATATATATATATATATATATATATATATATATATATATATATATATATATGTACACATGGTTATATGTGCTGAACATTAAAGCACAGAAATACATTTATATAAAATGTTTTCATTATATTTAGTGTTTTTTTTTCTGTTTTTATGTATTGTTGTTGCAGAGCTTCATGGAACTTTATACTTATGCAAACTCTGTATAGTGATGAGCTCAATGTTGTTGTTATCACTGTGCTTACATGCTGCAATAAATTTTAATAAATGAAGAAAATACTTAAAATATCTAACATTTTCAAAGTTCTGCTTTTGTGAACAGAAGCATATTTACTTATTTATTTACAACAATTTCTTTATATTCGGTTTTGCCTATTGCACTTTTCGTTTAGTTTAGCCTGGTGTGGGGTTGTTAAAAGTGGAATGCTCGTTTATTTGAAACATAAATAATTTAAAAAATTCCAGAATATAAAACAATTTAATTCAGTTCAGAACTGACTTTATTAGAAAATTGTTATTATACCAACAATATACTTTTGCCATCAATTTTGAATATAGACCCTCAACATGACTTTCCAGGGATAACTTTTGTTAGACAATGAAAAAAGGAGAAGAGTCTATACACTTAGTTGTATATAATACTCAAATACTTGAGTCAGGCAGATGTATAAATCTAAGTTAATACTCTGGATCTCAGCCTGCACGATCAAACATCCCTACAAACCTGAGAACACCAAGATGCTTCACGCAGCTCCACAACAACATGCATTAAGACCCTTCAAGCTTTGTTAGCAGCCAGGCTTTCACAGGGTGAGTTTGTGGACCACCATGTTTCACTGTGACAAATTACAATCTCAGCCAGCTGTTAACCTGGTCGTTTGCCCCTGTTATCAGAGCTGGTCCTTCACTTTGTCGAGAGATAAGATTAGGATTAACCTCCAAAGATGATGCTCTCTGATAAAGTGAGATAACAGCAATGCCCCGCCACATGCCCCCGTCACAGACTGCTTCAGACACATGGCCTGTGACCATCAGCCGCCCTTTCCTCATGGGACAGACAATGAAGCCATGTCTTGAGAAGGGGGAGGGGTGGGGTGGGGTGGTCTGGGTTCAATGCCAAAATGATCAAAATCCTGATTTGACGAATATAATATTTGTTGCCAAATTTGGCCCCTGAATACCATCTTGCTCTGTCTCACGTTTTCCCCCATTGTGCTCTGGGACAATTCCAACTGAGCACCATAAAATATTCATGTCTATATTTATGACTTGGTTAATCCACAGCGCACCTGATTTATTATACTTACACACAATTTAATATCATCCAGCTCCTACTCAGTGGGGTAGTGCTAAGACCACCAAATAACACCACTAGTTAAAATTATTTCTATTTTGCATTCTTTCCTAATTTAATACTCCATCTGCATACACCCCATATGCTTGTGCAGGACCTTATGATCCATACGAAATGAAATCCATCATAACGCCAACTGTCTACAGACCTCAATAGCACAGAGAAGGTACAAGGACATCATGTCATTTAATGTTCTTAACTTTTGTAATCTTTGTATGTCAAATTCCTTTACAATTTAAAATAGGGTTCTAAACTACACAGAATATTAAATGTGCATTGTTTTACACATTTACGTACATTTTTAAAAAAAAAGGTACTTTGACATTCTAAAATTTAAAAATATCTCAAATCCCTGTGCTTGTGTGGGTTTCCTCTGTTACTTTGGTTTCCTCCCACAGTGCAAAGATGTGCACATTTAGGATAATTGGCTATTCCATATTGCCCCTGGGTGTACGTGTGAACGGTTGTCTGTTTGTGTTGCCTGTGATGGCCTGGTGAGCTGCTCAGGGTGTACCCCACCTTGCCCAGTGATAGCCGAGACAGCTGAATTTCCAGATTCCAAACAACCTTGAGAGGATTAAACGGTTCCACAACACAGTGAGTGATGAATGAATAAATAGACTACAGCACATAATAACCAAGAAGGGACATGACCAGCAGAGCACATCAGAACAATAAAATACACAAAAGGAAAATAAAGAAAAATTACAATCTCACATTACTTACTTGTAAGGCACAGGAAGAAAGAAAATGTGGCACCCAGAAGCCAGAGCTCCTTCTGTCCCATTGCAAATACTCACACACCATCACATATTTCTGAGAAAAAAGAAACATTGGCTTTAAAAAGATTGGATCAATTATTTATTTTGTAATACAACAATAACTCAAAACTAAAACTAAAAACAAGTCTTTATAATGTCAATCTGAGTAATACAGCGGTACCTCGACTTACGAGTGTCTTTTATAACGAATTTTCCATGATACGAGCTTCGATCCACCAAAAATCTGCCCCATCCAATCTGCAAAATTTTGATTTACGAGCTCTGCTGGGGAAATGGCTTTTTCAGGCTGATTAGCCTCATATTCTTCCGAGTGTATTCCTCTGCGCTCCGAGAACGCCTTGTGCAGTGTTTCTCAATTATTTTCTGTGATGCCCCCTATCGGAAGAAAAAAAAAATTCACGCCTCCCCCAGCACGAAACTATGCATAGTGTTTACTGCACTTCATATTACTTTCGCAATGCTTTTTCCCTACACCATAGGGAACACACTGAGAGCACCACTGCCACCTACTGTAGAGGATGTGCAATTACACTTAATTCTAGTACAGTATGGCAAAAAAGCATGTTCCCCAGGGTCATACCCATCTCCCCTGGCATCACACCCTATTTGAGAAGCACTGGCCTTGTGGGAGCTCATCACAAGCCTTTCCTCGCTGACATTTGTAACGTGCACATGAACAAATTTCTCCTCCTCCTTCTCTGTTATGCACCACCTCATACCTGCCCACATGACATCTTTGCGCCTACGGAACATCTTCGCTGCAGTTGATGATCAGAAGAGTTAGTTGACTTATTGCTTATTATCATTTATTATTAATGTCCATGTACATGTATTATTATTATTATTATTATTAATAATAAATATTTAATGTTTTACGTGTTTATCTTTAATATATTAGGTCAAATATATGTGTTTGTGGCAGTTTGTATGAGTTTGGGGGGGGTTGGAACAGATTAATTGGTTTTCTGTTATTTCCGATGGGAATTTTTGTTTTAACTAACCAACATTTTGACTTACGAGCTCGTCCTCGGACCAGATTAATTTCGTAAGTTAAGGTACCAGTGTAATATGAAACAATGAAAGAAATATTCATATACAGTCAGTGTGTGGATCATGTGCTGTAATGTTATAAAACAATGTAAAACTACTCAACTACTCAAAGATGCTCAAGTTTTTAAAAAAATAAGAACAAATATTTCCCATAATCAGAGTTTGCGGTCAGAATAAAAGATTTTTGGAACAGTGGAACGTTTCATATTTCAGAACAGCCAGACATAAACATGAGTTTTAACCCCGAGTTTACACTGGGGCGTGAGCTCCATGATTTGAAAGGCGCGTGAAGAGAGAAAGTGTGTGTGTGTGTGTGTGTGTGTGTAGGGGGGTGTGTGTGTGAGTGTGTTGTGAGATAATATCGTGATAATGCCGATGAAACTTGGTGAAATTGTGATAATTGTTCAAAATTTTGAACTATCAAGAAATTTCCCATGATTATTGCAGTAAAGTACATTGCGATAGAGTGACACTCCAATCATGTGAGACTAACCCAGTTAAATCTCCACATACATAAGACTGTCACACAAATAAACAATGCACAAACCGATATATGGCAGGTTTAGAACGAGAAATACCAGTTAATTAAACATTATTAAATTAAATACTCCAAACACGCCACTGTCAATATGGTAGATTTCATGTAATTCTCGAACTAAGTAGGCGGAGCAACTTCAGTCTGAATCTAGACAGCTTTACTGAACAAATTCTGTGTAGCTCAGTACTGAGGAGAAATTCAAAAGCAAATTTAATAAAATCTTGGTGAATATCCATATGGTGCTGCACCAGAGTCTAGCACCATCGTCGCTGGTTCAGACAAAACACACACCATGTAAATTTATTAATAACTTAAAATACTGAAACCTTGAAATCACAGCAACAGTAAACAGAAGACTTTTTCAGGAAGACTATCTACTGTCAGGTCGGGTTTTGCCTGCTACTGGCAACATGTAAGCCAGTACAACCCGTTGCAGGGTTGAGTGGTCGGTGACTAAACCGGTTCCCTCACCACGGTCCAAATTTGGTGAGGAGGGTGGCTAGCAACCGAGTAGGAAATAAAACAAGACCTATCAAAGGGCGGATGAAATCTTTAGAGTCAACGGCCAGCGAGCTAGAGATGGTGTCTCAATAAAAACGCCTTGCAGAAAGAACTTTGGGCCTCGACTGCAGATTTTTTGTCCTTCGTATACAGCCATTACAAGGCTGTTATGACTGCCACCTATCTTAGAATTCTGTCACGGGACCCAGATTGATTGATTGATAGATACAGTTATCAGACATGTGACCACAGCACAATACAGAGAGATTGAGTTGCTGTTGCCGTCCTGACAGCTCAAATCAATCTGGCTATTTTCCTGTGACCTCACTTATCAACAACAGAAGACGAGTCACAGAACCGTTGCTCATTGAATTCGGGGAAACATCTGGCCAGAGCTCAATGCCTTATTACAATCTTTTTTTTTTTTTTCGATCAATAATCCTGCAGTCAGTCACAAAAGGATTTCACTGCAACATGGAGTGATGAGTTGGTCCCAACGTCATCTGGCATCAGGAGGACGCCAGAGAACAGTGGCTCCGCCCCTTGTATCTTTGTAAGCGATTTGTCATTTGAGTGTCATCATGAGTCATAACCTCCAGCTATGACAGTCCAATGGCTGGGCACTTAGGACAAGAAAAAAGACACTATAACATCTCATGGCCAGCTTTTATTGGCCAGGTGGCTAGGGTGTAAAAAGTCCAACGGACTTTACGTTACCTTATTAATGGTCATGCCATAAATGGATGAAGGCAGGATACACCCTGAACAACTAATGTACGTGTCATTGGATTCTAGGAGGAAACTGGAATACAGTGATCCCTCGCTACTTTGTGCTTCAGTTTCTGTGTCTTCAATGCATCGCGGGTTTTTCAAAAATATTAATCGAAAAATTAAAAAATAAGGAAATTAAGGAAAAAAAAATGGAAAAAGTGAAAGAAAATGCTGCAAAACAAGGCCAATTACACAAAAAAATAAACCCAAACAAACAAAAACAAAAAAACAACCCAAAACCCCACATCAAAACTATTTGCATTTTAATGTGAGGTGCACATCTCTGTGTGTGCACATGCCTGTATGTGTGCATTATTTTTAATGTTTAATTGTTATTATAAGCACTTAGTGTTGAATATGTATTTATTGATATTATATACACATATACATTACGTATACATCAATCAGGGAGGTCGATCCTACTTCATGGAAATTGGCGGTCGCGGGGGGTGGGGATGGTTTCGGTCCCCATTAACTGCGGAAAGTGAGGGATCCCTGTACCCTGAAGAAACCCGCACAAGCACAGCGAGAACATACATACTCCACACAGAAAAGCGCAAGGCCAGAAATCGAACCCAGGACCAATACAAAGTAGCAGTGAGGAAAGGCATTTTCTCTTTATTAGAAAATAAAATTAAATTATATTGATTAATATAAATTGTAGAAAACAATATTCAGATTTACACTTTTTTAATCATCATTGTAATCATGTCATACTTTATTTATAAAAGATATTAATAATATAATTATATAGAGACTGAGGCTGGCCTCATTTAACCCTTTATTAGCTCCTGCCCCTTTGGACCTGTAGGGGTTCCGTCTGTTTCAGAGATTTACTTGCCGCGTACTGAAGCTGGGGCGTTCAAACTTGCTATGCCCGTTTTATAATTTGCATATTATGAAATAGTCTTTTCAGCAGTCTCTGGTTTATTGTTAAATTTGATTTGAGTGACTGTGTGACGAAAGTGGAAATTACTTTTCACATGCGTGATGGACACGTGTTAATTGTTTTTTCTTTAAATAAATTACCAATCACTCCAAACCAGGGCAGTGGTGGTCTGGTGGCAAGGAGCTGGATTACTGATCCCACGGTGGGGGTTTAAGCACCACTGTCAACAGTCGTCCCTGCTGTCCCCCCAGTGCGGCTAACTGGGTTAACAATGGCCAGCCGTGTCTCTCACCATCAGTGGTGACAGGTTCACGTAAAAGAGCCATCGCTGACTTTTGTAAATAGGAACTGCACAGCCATCAGCGTGTTTCCGCCCTACAGTAGCCTGGTGAGCAGTCTAGGGTGCACTTTGCCCTCACCCAGAGTCGGCTGAGATGGGTGCCAGCCTCCCTGTGACCCTAATTAGGATTAAGGTGCTCAGAAGAGGAATAAAAATGTGGATCACTTGAAACGTGTGCATTTTGTTTATTCAGTAACTAATTCAGTATTCAGTTTATTTGATGACGCCATTTCTGAAGGAGACTGAATTGAACCAATGGTCATTCTAAAACTGGTCCCATCCAGCCTATCATGGAGGCTGCATCATATTACGCCAAATAGTGGAGGTTGCCTAGCTGCAGAGAGAACTTTCTAATATTTACGCATCTTATACACTCACCTCAGAGAAAAACACAATGAAATGCCCCAGGGGTTTGGGTATGCCACTCTCCCTACTGATAGCCTGAACACACACACACACACACACACACACACACACACTAGTTTGGGAGACTACCAAACTCCAATGAGTCCGGTCCATTTCTGTGCATACTTCAGAATATTCAATATGGTGTCTGAATTGAATGCGGACAGTACCGGATATTTCACACTGATGAACTGCATGATTGGTTAGGGACAGTTTGCTTTTGTTCACGAGGTGTAAAAAACGTGGCACTCACAGAACCCCATTCCTCTCTTATCAATTATCTTATCACTCGGATTACATCAATTTCTCAAATTTTCATTTTCAGTTGTTTTGAGGCGGTGTGACATTCATATGATTGACAGAATCCTCTGTCCTCACGTCGCCTACATGCTGCCTGTCTATAGCACATGACCGAATAGAGTAATGACTGGCAGCAGCACATGATTGCTGTCCTCAGATCGCTCAGGTGGGAGGAACTCTCCACAAATTCATAGTGGGGAATAGATCATATTCCACTTGCGCTACAGGCAGGTACATGCCCAAATTTATACCAGTGCAGGAACTGCAGCTGGCCTGAGACTCAAAACCAAAAAAAAAAAAAAAAAAGGTGATGTGGTCCTGGGGCGGGTTATCATCATAAATCTGTGACTGACTTCTGACTTCTTTCATCCGGTTCTGTGAGACTGATGAATAGAGATTGGAGCAATGTTGTTCCAAAAGATGGAGTGGAGCGCGCACCCCATGGCGGTAGATGGGACAGATCCCTCGGCTTGCGTGGCGGGGGGGCATGTTGGAGAGCCGGTGTGGGTGATGGATGACATGTGAAAGGAGAGCGAATCAGAGAGCGGTGCTTAATAGGGATATACAATGTAGGATTCGTACTAATCAGTGTTCTGTGTTGTAATGAGGAAAATAAACAATAACAAGGTGAGAGCTGAAATCCCCAGCAGGTAGAGAGAGACAGAGATCGCAGGGGAGCATGAGAAAGAGAGACAGAAGGGAGAAAGACAGGGAGAGAGACAGACAGAGCAAGATACAGAGAGATAGAAAGAAAGAGTGGGAGAGAGACAGAAGACAGAGTGGGACACAGAGACAGAGAGAGAGCAACAGAGAGAAACAAAGAGAGACAGAGACAGAGTGAGAGAGACACAGAGAGAGAGAGGGACACAGACAGAGGGAGGGAGAGAGAGAGAGAGAGAGAGAGGGGGACGGACACACACACAGCTGTACTGAGGTTCAATTCATTCATTCCCAGATGCTTAATCCTATCAGGGTCATGAGGAGGCTGGAGCCCAACTCAGCTGACTCTGGCTGAAGATAGAGTACATCCTGAACAACTCATCAGTTCATCATAGGAGCAATACACAAAATTATTCACACACACATTTACTCAAAGGGGCAAAGTAAGCACAACTCCATACAGAGACGCCGTCGCTGGGATTGGGACTCGAACCCAGGAGCCATACTATCCACTACGGTGTCCTGTTTCAACTCACTAGTCACAAATAGATCAAGTTTACATACATTTCACCTTCTCATCATTTACAGTATTTGGCAAGTATCCTTACCCAGAGCACCTTATTTAGACAACTACTAAGGGTTAGGGTCCCTCGGTGGACTAACTGGGTCATCAAAGACTGGCCACGTCCCTCACTTTCTGTGGTGAAAGGTTCATGTAAAAGAACCATTGCTGTCGTTTGTAAATAGTAGGCTATTGGGTTGCTGTTAGCATGTTTCTGCCTTGCGATGGACTGATGAGCCATTCAGGGTGTACTCTGCCCTCGCTCAGAGTGAGCTGAGATAGGCACTAGGCGCTATCCTCCCTGTAGCCTTAATTAGGAATAAATGTTTCAGAAAAATGGATGGATGGAAGATTAGGGGTCTTTTACAAGGGCCCAATAGTGGCAGTGTGGCATTCCTGAGATTTGAACTCAAGACCTTCTAACCAGCAGGTTAACAGATGGAACCCTGAGAGCTGATACTACTATAACATACACCAGTACATGCAGTGTTAGAATGACTAAACAGCAGCAGAATGTTTCACACACATAATAATAATAATAATAATAATAATAATAATAATAATAATAATAATATATAGTAATTATAATATCAATTCTATTATGAAATAATCTCTGTTACTTTCGACCGTTATGACTAATGCATAACAGTGTTCCAACATGATCACATGGGTGAAGGTTCTAAAACTCGCTCAGTGTGCTGATAGCAGCACCAGAACATATTTGGGCCAACAATGAGGATTTAATTAAAAAAAAAAACACAACAACAACAACAACAACCCGTCACGAGTAATGTAAAATAATGTAAAAATGCAATACTGAGAAATGCAGTGAGGGGCAGAATCAATCACACAGTACACTACACCTTTACCTGAGTCTGTGTGACGTCACTCCATGAACAGAGTTTTCCTTCTTCATGTGATCAATTAAGTGAAGCTGCTTCAGAAATTGTTCTGGATCTTTGTCCTGCTCAGAAGAACTGTGTATATAAAATAAAGAGAATTATTTGAATTTAGTCGGTTCCTCCAGGCTCCTCTGGGCTCCTCTAGGCTCCTCATGCAAACTGAGCAACACTTTCAGGTGGGGGTTAAATGAAGTGCTGCTGTAAAGCCATTAGAAGTCTGTTGACCCCGGGAAATGCAGGTTTTCTTTGCAGGACCTGCCCGGTAATTCTTTTCTTCTGTTCGACCCCAGGAGGTCAGGAGTTTGTTCCCAGGACGTTACCTGCTGCCTCTGGCTGTCCGAAAAACAACTCGCTGTGGGACACAACCACACGGTGCAGCTCCAGATTCCTCTTCCTCTCTTCTTCCAAGTTTCCCTGAAGCCACTGAATCCTTCTGCTGGAAGAGCTGGAGAAGATAGATGGCTCCACCCGAGCTATAAGATGGAGCTTCTACAGGACATACACAGCGCACGTGGGATAAAATGAACAGCATTTACTTTTGTACGGTTCCTCCTCCCCTTTCTCCCTCCTTCCATTCTTCCATTCTCCCCTTGTTCCCTCCCTCACCCCCTTTCCCTCCTCACCCCCCACCCTTCATTCCTCCCCTCCCTTTCTTTCTTTCAATGCACTTTATTACAAATTCAATTTACATTTCAGGGTCACAATAAGCACGGATAAATTGCCCAAAACAGTAAACATGCTACACAACAGGCCACACATTCGTGTGAAAAACCTGCAAGAGTCAAGAAAATCTAAATAGTAAATGAATGTAAATAATAAAAAATAAAACTAATATATATAAATTGTACATAAATACTTTATAACATCAGGGTGGGAGGTGCAAATACAAACTGGGGTGTAAGGATCTACACAAACAATTTTAAATCAGTAAAATGTCTTATTTATTGGAACACTTAATCCTACTGGGGTCGCAGGGAGGCTAGGGCTTATCTCAGTCGACTCTGGGGTGCACCCTGAACAGCTTGCTAGCGTATGGCAGGGCAGGGCAACACACACACACACACACACACACACACACACACACACACGAAACCGATCACACTCACACGTAGGAACGATATGGAACAGCCACTCTGCCTAATGTGCAAGTCTTCAAACTGTAGAAAGAACCCGGGATACCCAGAGGAAACCCACACAAGAACAGGTGCAGCATGCAAACTCCTCACAGAAATCATCGAATATGGGACTCGAACCCAGAACCTTCTTGCTGTGAGTACGTGTTCACCATTTTGCAATCTCAGTACAACTTGTAACCGTTTTAAATGATTATAATCAGAAAACTAATTGATCCAAAAGTGTTTCGAGGAATTTTTAAAAATGTAGGTTCTGGGGAAAAATACAGAACTTAAAATGTATGACAGAACAGGCCACAAGGGGGCACCATGACTCTTCATCATCTGCTAATGAAACCTAAACGGAAAAGTGTAGCGATTGCACTACTTTGGTGTGGGTTTGCACTCTCTGAATGCATTTGTAGTTCAGATATGGGTGTTCTTGTGTAGACTGTTCTTTGGAAGACTCAACAGCATGTTTTTCGACAGCAGAGTGAAAAGTCCATTCATTTTTCAGATATTATATTGTCAAAATATTTTGACAAAATTCCTCATACTTCCACCTTCGGCCTTCTCCCCAGTCTTCACTCTTTGTGAACCTGCTGTTTCTCAACATCACCAGGTCACAGCAGACCCAGTTTATTTAATTCACCAAAAGACTCAGGGTCAAAAATCGGAACGAATTTTTTCAGTTAAATATCAAGAATAACAAAACGCTATCTATCAGCAAGCAGGTGCAGGATATGAATGAGCACGCGAACAAAAAACAAAAACAAACAAACCAAAAAAAAAAAAAAAACCCCACACTGCCCTCCTCTCGGCAGCTCGAGTTTATATAGCCTCGGATAGTGCTGTGTAACGCTTGCCACGAGTATTTTCTCACCTGTGAATATAAAGAAAGCAGTCCGTGGTTG
Organism: Plotosus lineatus; assembly: GCA_024760905.1. Classification (NCBI taxonomy): domain Eukaryota; kingdom Metazoa; phylum Chordata; class Actinopteri; order Siluriformes; family Plotosidae; genus Plotosus; species Plotosus lineatus. Next base: position 29,049,094 of record CM045749.1, on the reverse strand, counting down.
TGTTGGGGCAACGTAGCTGACCTCGGGGTTTGTTTGGCCAGGAATAACCTTGTGATGCCACAGACTGAGGCCCGTGTTTGAACGTGGTGTGTCTTCGAGTCTCTGTAGCTGTCCGCTATGTAGAAGCCCTGGTGGGGTCCTGGGAAGAGGTTGCTGGAATGTCACCCAGGTCCTATTTCTGGCTCTTCTGCAATTGTTTTGGATATCATCCACTTATTTCACATAGATAATCAGTGGTTTATAAATTTATCAATCAACACCACCATTTACTAATTCATTAACAGTTCAATTACAATTTACCTCCAGTGCACTAACTGGGTTACCAAAGGCCGGCCGTGTCTCTCACTGTCTGGGCTGGAAGTTCATGTAAAAGAACCATTGCTGACTTTCAACAAGAGGAGCTGCAAAGTTGTCAGCATTTCTGCCCTGTGATGGCCTGGCGGGCCGTACAGTGTGTACTCTGCCGTCGCCCAGAGTCGGCTGAGATGGGCACCACTCTCCCTGCGACCCTAATGAATTACAATTTAATTGTTTAACACATGAATAATCAATTAATTATTTAACAGTTAACTACAGATGACATCATTAATATTCCGCAGACCTTTCATCCCACAAACGTCACTTCCCTAATTTACTCTTTCCGAGAGACTCTGAAGTTCAGTCGTACTTTTGATACCAACGCTGCGGAAAACACACCTCGGTCCTACCAGATTCCAGTTTAAACCAACAGAACATCTTTACCGGCCGTATTACCACCACGACTGCAAACATCCACAAATCAGTTCACTCAGTAACTAATAACCATGATAAGGCTGAAGTCTATCTTAGCCAACAGTGGATGAAGACGGGGTACATAATGAACAATTTACCAGACCTCTGCAGAGCCAAACACACACACACACACACACACACACACACACCTCATGGCCATTTGGAACAACCAGTTAGTCTGATCTGTATGCCTTTGGACTGTGGGAAGAAACCGGAGTACCCAGAAGAAACCCACACAAACAGGGTGAGAACATGCAAACTACCCACAGAACCACCAGAACCCAGGGATCAAACCCAGGAGCTTCTTGCTGTGTGACGAACATGCTACCACCACGCATCCGTCCGTGCTGCCCTGTCAGGTAATCAGGAAGCTAAAACAACTTTTATCTGCACGAACAGATCAAACTGAGCTTTGGAAACTTGGAGTTGATTGATTTAAACTAAATTTATTCAGAAGGGTGTTACCTTATTACAAGTGATTCAAATACATGAAGAAAAGAATAAACAAAAATATATTAGTTTATTTACACTCACAAGGTAAAACTTCACTGTTCCAGGGTCAGGACAAAATATGTAGGAAACCAATGGGCTGTTCTCTTCTCGACATTCTTGAGCCACCAGAGGATGGAAGGCGTCTCACTCAAAACCATTTCCATCAGATATTCTTTTAAATTTGAGGACGAATAAGACCCGAGACCAGATAAAACTCATCGATATAAAGTTTTGATGGTTCAAAGGCATGTGGGAATTGTGGGATCATCAAAAATTTGAAATGTTGAGATATGTTTACTAATAATAGCAGTGCGCCATATTTTTGTTTATTACTTCCAATAAGATAACACCCTTCTGAATACATTTAGTTTAAACCAATCACCTTTTTTCTCTGGAAAAATTTGTTTTAATTGGTATATTTAACCAACTTATTTTGATAATCACTGAAGAATACATTCATTCACCTGCTGAACCACTTAATCCTACTAGGATTGCAAGGAGGCTGGAGCCTATCTCAGCTGACATTGGGTAAAGGCAGAGTACACCCAGAACCGCACACCAGATGAACGCAAGGCAACACTCGCACCAATTGGAAACAGCCAGTCAGCCCAATGGCATGTCTTTGGACTGCAGGAGAAACTGGGGAACCTGAAGGAAACCCACAGAAAGACACACAGGAAGAACATGCAAACTCTACACAGAAATGCCTGAACATTTCTGTCAAACCCAGGACCTTCTTGCTGTGAGACAGAAATGTTTACTCACAATACCACTGCGCCACCCCATAGAACACAGGGTTATTATATATATATATATATATATATAGTTGATGATACTAACTGAATAGTGATGAGTTAACACCGGAAGTAGAGGTCTGTCTTCCTTTCGGCTTTTTTCCCTTTTACTCGGGAGTCGCCACAGCGAATCATCTGATTCGCACATTTGATTTGGCAGAGGTTTTTACGTCGGATGCCCTTCCTGTCACAACCCTTTAGCAAGGGACAGAAACACGCTGACGACTTTGCAGCCTACTCTTTACGAAAGTCAGCAATGGTTCTTTTACATGCCTCTCACCATAGACAGTGAGAGACATGGCCCGCCTTTGATAACCCAGTTAGCTGCACTGGGGGGGACAGTGACAACCCTGTGGAGAGTGGGACTCGAACCCCCAACCTTTGGATCAGCGATCCAGCGCCCTATACCACTAGGTACGCGTGATAAATACATTACTGTGCAAAACCTTGAGGTAATTGCAAAGAAATTGCTGTCCAATGATCACCGAGGGCCACATCATTAACTTTTTAGGACATCGATAGACAAATAATCACTGAAACCTTTTCAAAGAGATCAACCATGTAACTGACATCTTCCTAGAATCATGAATGACCAAATGTTTATTTCAAATATGCTGTCGACACCTAGTGGCTTGCTGATGAATTGCAGTTCATGGTAATGGTTGAAAGACGGAATGAACAATAATCCTATTTTTGCCACATATAATCACCTGTCAGTCTTGAATTGGCCCACCAGCCTCGAGTTTGCCACCTACACTGTCGAGTAAAGATACCTTCTATTTATAAATAAATATAAATACAGTGGTGCCTTGACTATGAAATTAATCCATTCCGAAGGTGAGCTCGGAAGTCAAAATGTTCGTTAGATAAAACAAAAATTCCCATCAGAAATAATATAAAAACCAATTAATCCATTCCAACCCGCTCCCAAACTTATATAATCTGCACAAACACATATTTTGCCTCATATATTAAAGATAAAGATGTAAAAACAATAAATGGCCATGGTGGCCTGGTGATAAAAGTTGCTGCATCGCTGATCCTAAGGTTGGGGGTTCAAGTCCCACTCTCCACAAGGTTGTCACTGTTGCCCCCAGTGCAGCTAGCTGGGTTATCAAAGGCCCGCTATGTCGCTCACTGTCTCTGGTGTGAGGTTCATATAGAACCATTGCCGACTTTCGTAAAGAGAAGCTGCATAGCCGTTAGCGTGTTTCTGCCCCTTGCTAAAGGGTTGTGGCAAGAAGGGCATCCGACATAAAAACCTATGCCAAATCAAACACGTGAATCAGATGATTCACTGGGGCGACTCCCTGAAAAAGCCGAAAGGAAATGAAGATGTAAAAACAATAAATCTTTCATAATAATAATAATACATGTACATTAACATTAATAATAATAAAACAAGAATAAACAATTGGTCAACTAACCCTTCCGATCAGCGACTGTGGCAAAGATGGCGTGTGGGCACGAAGATGTCACGTAGGCAGGCATGAGGTGGTGCGTAACAGAGGAGGAGGAGAATTTTGTACATGTGCACGCTGCGAATGCCAGCGAGGAAAGGCTCGTGATGAGCTCCCACAAGGCCAGTGCTTCTCAAATAGTGGGGTGCGTCCTTATGACCCCGGGGAACATGCTTTTTTGTCATACTGTACTAGAATTAAGTGTAATTGCACATCCTCTACAGTTGGTGGCAGTGACGCTCTCACTGTGTTCCCTATGGTGTAGGGACAAAGCATCGAGCAAACGATATGAAGTGCAGTAAACACTATTTCTGGTCGCACGGGGCAGAAGGAGGGGTGAAATGTTTTTTCTTCCTATGGGGGGGGGGGTCACACTGAAAATAATTGAGAAGCACTGCACAAGGCGTTCTCAGAGCGCGGAGGAATACACGCAGAAGAATGTGAGGCTAATCTCAGCAGAAAAGCCATTTCCCCAGCATAGCTTGTAAATCAAAATTTTGCTGTTTGGATGGGGTGGATTTTTGGTGGATCAAAGCTCGTATTATGGAAAATTCGTTATAAAAGAAAGTCAGAGCACTACTGTAATTAAATATTTGTTGTGACGATTTGTCTTAAAAACTACAGTATCTCAGGTGACATGTGTGCAGTTTTATACGGTGAGGATCTGTGTGCTTTAATGAGCATCGTCCAGAACCAGCCCCAGTCCTCCTGGTGTCTTTATCTCCATGAGAAACCCGACAGCCTTCATTATGCTTTTACGTTTCTTGTGTTTCATGCTGCTGCTTTCTTTGTAATCAACATTCAAGCATTTTTAAAACCACATTTCATTTTGTGCTAAAAAATTAAATCTAAAAGGGTTCTGTAATGTCTCAGTCATACCCAGGTTATAAACAAAAAGCTCCTGCAAGAGTTAGTAAAAAATTATTCTCTGAAGATTTTTGCACAGTAATGCAAACACAGAATTGATTTATATCGCACACGCTTGTTCGGGTTTTAAACCGAAACACACATTTATTACATGGTAATAAAGACAAATCACGAAATGCAGCATTATTGATTTACCATAAATCCAGTCGTAGGAGGGTCGAGTGATTACACGTCGTTAGTTAATTATCCTTGAACCAGTCTGAAATAGAGCTTTCTCTGATCCTGAATAATGACAGGATGCTGTTAAACCTCCAGTAATAAAACAATTATAATATAACATCTTAAAACCAAACAGACAGCTGTATAATTAAACAGTGTACTTCCTCTCATCTCATTTATAATCAGCACTATCGATACCTACATGTCAGCAGAACATCTCAAAAGTCACGGATATATTTCCATTTCTAAAATATGGAACAGAAATCCCTGCTGGTGAGCAGATTTTTCTCTCCAGACACGGCATTCAAAATCTTCACGTACTATAAATGCATCTGTAGACTGAAGCTGTGCAGATACAGGAATGGGTTTTCTGAGATCAGTTATAAACACAGTAAAGCATTGTTCCGTAGTTTCTCAGTCATCAAAGTCCGGAATGTCATCATAAGAGTAGCCGGGGTAACCCTTATAGGCATAGTATGCAATCCGCAGGTGGTAGAATCCTGGGATGAAGACCAGAATCCCAATGATCAGGACCGGTACAGTGCGTTCACGGTGCTGAAAGTGAAACAAAACATACCATCATTTATAAAACCAGCCAGAAACCACTTTCATCTCTACACACAGTACAGAATGGGAAAGACATCCTGAAACAATAAAAATCATAAATAACAAAACAATCGGATAAACACTGCACTGAGAAGGAAGGAGTGAACTTTACCTTCAATCACGTTCTAAACTAGAAGAGGTTCTCAGAGAGGAACCAGGTTCCCTTGATAGGCACAAACGTATTACTGTGACTCAACATCTTTCATAATAATAATAAAGAAATGGTGATTGATGCCCACTGGGGAGTCATTTTGCTTAATATGGAGAAAAAAAAAAAAAATTGTTTTTTGTTTGTTTGTTTTTTGACATGATCCCAAGTGTGAATCACCTCCAAAATTTAATGGGTTCTTTCTGGGCCCGGCCTCCATACAGCCATTAAATTCGATAAAAATGAGAAGAAATTTTTGTGTAACAGAAAACAGAAATTAATGCCCGTCAAGAAGCCTTTAATAATAAACTCCTGCATATGTTACAGGTTCTCGCGAGGCCTGTACCCCATCCACCCAAAGGATTGGGAATTTATTTTTTTTTTTGCACATATTCCTGTGAACAACCACACAATCAGATTTTGGTAAATACATAACCTCTCCCTCCGAGCACTGGAGGTAATTACCATGTCCAACTGCAGGAGTTACTCACGTCTTAAAAAAAAATAACTGCCAGTTTTATCAGTTTAATTTAGAGAATGTATTGATCCCATCCTATTTTCTCTCTCACTGTGTGTGTGTGTGTGTGTGTGTGTGAAAGGAGTAAAAGCTACAAATTAAGAGGCTGCGACAGCATGTAGACATGAAGTCACGATCGCCTGTTTGTCTTTACTAAGCCCTGATCCATGATGGAGATTATTAGTAGTCCAAGTTGCACCTGACAGCAGGAACATTATACACGCTCAGCCATGAATCCAGCTTAAACTGAACATTTTCATCAGGAATACACCTTCAAATTCACGCACACACACACACAAAGAAATAAATAAACAAATAAAAATAAAAGCTGAAGCTGAGAAACAGAACGGAGTTCACATCGTCTCAAGTATGAAGCCACAATCCACCCAAAGAAAACTGATCAGACCCCCACATGGTTTATATGAATTACCAAATTTCAGATATGACACATCTGTATTATCTCTATAAACCATTACAACAATTAAATTACTTCATTAATATAATTTCCCCCAAACTTATAGTGAGGGGAAAAAATCTGGAACCAGTCAATGTTGAGTAAAAAACAATCACCCTGTAATTATCACTCTCGAGTTAAAAGAAACTTTAACAACCTGCTGGACTATGGACATGGCACCAAAAAAGAGAGAGAGAGAGGGAGAGAGAGATAGAGCAAGTGAGCAAGAGAGAGCAAGCAAGCGAGAGAAAGAAAGAGAAAGACAGAGCAAGTGAGCAAGCGAGCAAGAGAGAGAGAGAGAGAGAGCAAGAGCAACTCTAATGATGAAAATTAAACCCATCAAGGAGGAGATTCTACACTGAGTGTATCAGAAGATGTCGGTGGGTTCAAGTCAGCTGGGTCGAAAACCTGGTGCAATTATAAAAACACTTATCAAGTTAATAAAGGATAAAAAAAGTAGATCAAAGCAACTGACAAAGCATCAGGAAAAATAAAAACAGCCTTCAAAATGTACAACAAAAAAAAAAAGAAAACACAAGTGTAAACAGGAAGTAGTGTTTGAGTCAGAACTGAAAGAAATGAGGTTTACAGATCGAAACACCAACCAGAACCAACACAGAATCCGAAGAAATCAAGGCTGCAGTCAGAGCAAACCCATGCAAGCACAGTGAGAACATGGCTGGGCCTCAAAGTCTTGCAGTGAGGCGGATGTGCAACCACTCCGCCAGTGTCCCGCCCACAGACAGTTAAACAGAACAATATTCTCATCATCACAGCAGCAGAACCTTACCAGAGGATCCTGTAAATAGCATCTATCCAGGTGTTTGCACTTTAATATGAAAAACAAACAGATTCTATGAATTTATTCGACTAATGAACCCTGGACACTGTACAGCCCCCTACTGACCTCATCTATAAACCACACAAACCACACAAGATAATTAAATATAAACAGATAGTATGCTAAAGTGAACAGTCTGAAATTATACATGATTACAATGGACCCAAGTCCAGAGTCACACAGAATTCATGAAGACGTCTGATTCCAAACTGGAAGGTAGCAGGTGAGAAACTGGGTTTGGGTTAATAAATATCCGAGCTTTGCTTTCACTCGAGGCCAGGAGGTGCATAAATGGTGTTTACATAAGACACGCATCAATTACATCGTCGCTTTCACGGCGCCCGGAGACTTCAGTCGGGAAGAGAATCGATGCAGACTGAACCCCACAGAGCTGCGAGTACGAAAGAATCAAGTCTGAATGTGTAATACTCAGAGGGTTGAATCGGACCTTTTCTGGGAAAGAAAAATTAATACATATTGGAATCTGTGCTTTTGTGGCGTCACTGACGTGATTTGTCTGTTTAAAAACACTTGGTTACAATCACAGAATTGTTATTTATGTTCTGATAAACAAAAACACAGAACTGCAGTAGGCAATAGATTCTCATGTCCATCTGTTAAATCACAATTGTGACGTCCACTGAATGTCGACTGTACTTCAATTCAGTTTAATTCGATTTTATTTGTGCTGCACGTTTTACAACGGACACCGTCACTCAGCAGCTTTACAAAGGAAATAAAATTTGGAGAAGAACTTCAACGTTTTACTCTGGTTTCCTCCCACAGTCCAAAACCATGTACAGTCGGCTAATTATTCATTCAGTCATTCTCTGAACCGCTTAATCCTAATTAGGCTCGCAGGGAGGCTGTCACCCATCTCAGCTGATTCTGGGCGGGGGCAGAGTAAAACCTGGATGGCTCGCAAGGCCATCACAGGGCAGAAACACACTGATGGCTTTGCTGCTCCAATTGATGAAAGTCAGCAATGGTTCTCTTACATGAACCTCCACCACACCACAGACAGTGAGACACACGGCCAACCTATGATAACTAAGTTAGCACCACTCAGGACAGTTGGCTAATTAGCTGTTCCAACTCAACCCTAGGTGTGCCAGTAAGTGTGAATGGTTGTGTGTATTGGCCCCACATGGTCTGGCGAACTGTCCAGAGTACACCCCGCCTTCATCAGCGTTGGCTGAAATGGGCTTCCTCGCGATGCTAATTCGAATCGAGCTGCTTAGAAAGTGAATAAATGAATTGAAACATTTCTTCTATAAACGCTTCATGTCCCCAATGATGAAGCTCGCGGTGACGATGGAAGAAAAAACTTCAGACGGCATGAGGAGGAAACCTTGAGAAGAACCGGACTCAGAAGGGAAATCCGTCCTCATTTGGGTGAAACCATAGAAAAATATGAACCATGGAGCAGAACCTTCACTAGTTTTACATGAAGTCCAGTTGATTCTGTTATAACTGTCATGGGAACTGTAGTCCTAAACCATTTTGGTAAAAGACTTGATATCACCAGCAGTGAAAAGTTCTCTTCACAGTTCCGGAGTGGATATTTAGGTCCATATGAACCGGCAGCAGTAGGAGGGAGAGGCTTCTAAGATCACAACTCCAGCCAGTAGAAGCACATCCGAGACGCTTTGGCCTCACCAGAACCTGGAAAAAGTGTAAATGTGCCTGGAGGTGTACAAGACATGTGACAGGATGTAAATTAGCCCCGTGGTTCTGGGCAGTGACATGCAATCTGCAGCACATCATGTGATCTCCTGCACAGTGCAGTTCATCCTGTACATCAATATTGATCTGGTTTGAGTTACACAGTGTTAAACAACACACAAGTTTTTCCTGAGTAAAGTCACAACTCACCAAGTCCGTGCGTCCCCAACAGGCACCACTCTTAATGTTGTTAAGGGAAACGGCTTTATTTAGAAGGAAAAGTCGAATCTGCACAATGTTGTGTACTCACATCCTGAACCTCGAAGTGCCCTGCCAAGAGCAGAGAGCCAATGGTGATCAAGACCGAGCCGATGAGAAAAAGAACCGTGGCCAGAGTGATCGCCTTATATGGAACCTTGGGTGGGCTTTTCTTGAACTGGAACAAAAAAGAAAATGCAATTAGTACAGGATATACGACATGGGAATAGAGGGGAAGACAGGGGTGTGGTTGGTTCACTATCTCAGGCTTAATTTATGATTATTACCTGGTATTCAGGCACTGATGACTTAGTGGTTAATTCGATGGGTTGCTGATCCGAAGGTTAGCCATTCAATCCCCACTATCACCACTGTTGGGCCCTTGAGCAAGACCCTTAACCCTCAATTGCTCAGATATGTGTGCGTGTGTAATATATATATATACACACACACACACATATATACATACATACACACACAGTATATAAAAAGGTCACCTGACCTCCGAGCACTAACTCTTGAAAAAATCTAAGGAAGATCATCTCTAATAGTTTATGGAAGTTCGAAGCGGACATGCGTTCATACAGCGTTCCCCTTGTGTTTTAGAGATAATGGATTAGTTTTGTGGTTTTCTCAGGAAAAGAAAGGCTGTTTTATCTAAATACCCAGTTAATTTAATTTGTTTTGCTGTGATCTCCAGATTTGTGTTGTTTTCTTGTAATAACAGGATAATCTTCTCAAGATCTCGAGGAAACATAACTGTGTTTTCCCATGATAAGGAAATCAATAATATGAGCTCTTGAGATAAAACATCCTGTCACAGGAGCAGTTCACCACGTCACATGGCTTTTGATCAAGTCCTGATATGGGCATAAATAACTTTATTCCTCAATATTTAACAGTATTTTTTTTATCCTTGGAAAATGATAAACAACTTGACATCACAAGAAAACAAATGAAAATAACCCATTTCCACGAGAAACAACATAATCAAACCATTATTTTGTGAAAACAAAGAGAAGAATAAATTTATAAACACATATCCACCTAGCGCGTCCATAACAACCAGATATACAATGGTTCCGTTATTATATGGCAAACCGCAGGGTCCGTGTACAGTACTGGGGAAGTGCTAGAAAAATGATGTCGCCATGATGCATATTAACCGAAAATAAGCAAATATACACATTCAGTTTGAATATCCAGGGTGATGGTGGCCTGGTGGTAAGGTGCTGGATCACTGATCCCAAGGTTAGGAGTTCAAGCCCAACAATCACTGGGTTTTTAACTGTCCCCCCAGTGCACTAACTGGTTTATCAAAGGCCGGCCATGTCTCTCACCGTCTGTGCTGGAGGTTCGTGTAAAGCAGTGGTTCCCAACCTGGGTTCGATCGAACCTCAGGGGTTCGGCGGAGCCTCTGCCACGGAGGTCAGGACACACCCGACTCATCATGTCACTTAGTGATGACACGCCCCGCTTGGCCATCACTGGCTGCAGATGATCACATTACATTGCTTGGCCAAACAGTGCCACGGGGAATTTAGCCCGCTCAGTAGTCAATGTGTGAAGTCGTGAGATTTTTTTCGGAATATTTTAATCCATACTATGTCAAGCAAATAAAGAAAGCGGTTGGACGAATATGTACAACATGGATTCACATGCATCACGGAACGTGATGGGACTCAGCGTCCTATCTGAATGATTTGCAATGCCAAGTTGAGCAACTCTAGTCTCGCACCGGCAAAACTAAAGGAATACTTCGTGAAACTACATGGAGATGAGGAATACAAGAACACAACAGTACCTATGTCTTAAATTTGTAAAAAAATCATATTTTTATTTTTCACTGATGAAGGGTTCGGTGAATGTGCATATGAAACTGGTGGGGTTCGGTACCTCCAACAAGGTTAAGAACCACTGGTGTAAAGGAATCATTGCTGACTTTCGACAAGAGGAGCTACATAGCCATCAGTGTGTTTCTGCCCCGAGATGACCCAGCAAGTTGTCCAGGGTGTACTCTGCCCTTGCACAGAGTCCGCTGAGATGGGTATCAGCCTCCCTGCGACCCAAATTAAAGATTAAGTGGTTCAGAAAATGAATGGATGAATGATTGAGTTTTAATATACACTAAACTTAAACAAAAAGAAAAGCAAACGACACTCAGATTTTTATCATATTTTTTAATGCAATTTAACCAAGAGAGAAAGCAGGTCACGTGGACATCGTGTGCTCCAAGAAAAGGTAAGAGGTGTGCACGTAACATGCTCATTCAGGGTTTTAGTAAATACTGTATATAAATGAAAGTCAACCATTTTCCCTAGCGGGAAATGAGGGTTTTATGGCTAATAGTTCCCCATGTTTTAAATGAAATGATACTCTAAGTGAGCACTAAGGTTAAACTGAATCCTGAGAGAGGACCAATCAGATTGCACTGTTTATAGAGCACCTTTCCCTCTTTCCAGTGAATTTCTGTTACACTGCTCCTTAATCTTAATAGGGCAGCGGAAGCTTTAGCCTGACTCAGCTGACACTGGACAAGGGTGGAGTACACACTGTACAACTCAGCAGACCATCACTGGGCCAACATACGTGCACACACGCGCTCGCGCACACACACGCACACACGCACGCACACACGCACACACGCACTCTTGGTGCAATTAGGAATTTTAAATATTAACAGCCATTAAGCATAATGTGCGTGTCTTTGTACTGTAGAACAAAACTGAAATACCTGGAGGAAACCAAAGCATTTTTAACTCATTTTATAAACATTATTTGATGTAGAAAATAATGAGCATTTGTGTCTATAATGATTCTCCGTACTCAGATACACCGCTGGCGGATGACTGATGAAATCAATTGCTGATTAAAGTGGTAAATGTAGGCAAATGTGTACCATCTTATGCATCATTTGCGACTTATATACTGTATCTCAAATCTATTGACAATCAATCATTTCCTTAACCACTTCATCCTAATTAGGGTTGCAGAGAGGCTGGTGCCCATTTCAGCTGACTTCGGGTGAGGGCGGTGTACACCCTGGACAGCTCACTAGGCTTTTGCAGGGCCTACACTCACACTACCATGTATACTCCCAATCACACCTATGGGCGATTTGGAACAGCCAATTAGCCTACTGTGCATGATTTTGGGCTGTGGGAGGAAACCAGAGAACCTGGAAGAAACCCACGTAAGCACGGGGAGAACATGCAAACTCCACACAGAAACACCCGAGCTGGAAATCGACCCCGGGACCTTACTACTTTGAGGTAGATGTGCTGAACACTCCACCACAGTGCCACCCTATTGATAATCATATTTGTTTAAATCTAATCTGAATATGTAGAATAAGATTTGGACCACCAGATTTGGGGAAACCCAGTACACTAATTTATAATGTGTACTAGATGAGTGTGTATATGTGTGTGTGTGTGTGTGTGTGACATATGTTTTAAACACCAGAAGAGTACCTGTGAAGTGATTTTGCTGTAACTTTATTAGAATTTCACATCATCAAGTGTAATTCAGGTTTATTTCTCACCTGAAGGTCAATGTATCCATCATCACGACTGGCTAGCTTGGAGTATCTGACTTTGCTGTTGCTGGACAGTCCGCCTGTGACTGTTTGTCGAGCTGGCATTGTTTCTCTGTGGATTCCTCTCCTTCAGTCCAATCTGAAATAAAGTGATTACACTGAAGAAGTTCTAAATAAAATTAATTGACAAATTCCCCAATTAACTAAATCTCTCGTACACATAGCATGCAAAAAAAAACCCCAAAACAAACAAAACAAAACTCATGGATATTCCAAAATTCAGATTGAAGTAGAGGTTCAGGATCTTAAATAGGATTTATATTTGTAGAATAAATTATTTGTACTCCCAACATTAAATAAAAATCATCAGATAGATTATAGCCAGGCTGAAGACTGCTAGTTTAGTTTTAAGCTAATAGCACTTCATCTTTAACAAACTATTCCATTAAATTGTACTTATATATATATATATATATATATATATATATATATATATTAACAAGTGAAAACAAGGCGCACGATTGTAATTCTGTGAAAAAATACCTCAGGTGAATATCATCTCCCATCAACTGGACACAGGAACAATGTGCATCACTTCCGTATTTAGTTCTGTTTTGCGCATGCGCATACAGATGCCCTATGACCCATGGACAGAGCTCGTGGGAATGTGCGCTGAGCGCCGCCATTATTATGCCTGGAAACTGGAGCACGTGTTCTATTGAATTCGTTCCAATTGGAATTGATGGCGGTCCCACAGACCACCAGATGTCAGGTGGTGTATACGATTTACAACCCAATGACCTTATGTCAGGAATGCCAGAATAATCAAAATGGTGTGTTAATCAATGAATGAGATGCTGTTAGACATGTTAGACAGGTAAAAGTGAGTATATTAAAGCATTTCAAACTGGAAATGCTCCAATTTACCAGATTAGATGAGATTAGGTTAGATGATGTGTGTGAAGGAATTGGATGTAAAATCCAACATGAGAATCATCATTATGAAATTCCCAAAAGCACAGGTTAAAAAAAAAAAAAGAACTTTTCTTGTGGTTACCGAGCCCTATGTAATGATTTTGTTCCCTTCACTGAATTATATATACAGTACTGTATTCCATTTGGCTTTTCCCCTTTTTCAGGGGTCGACACAGCGAATGATTTGCACGTTTGATGTTTGACATTCCCTTTACTGAATAGCAAGTTATAATTGCTTCAGACAGATCCACTTTTCTGGGGGTAATACTGTATTTCTTCTTCATCATCGTTATCTTCTTTCACATATTCCAAGGTTGGGTCTCGGGAGCAACAACCTAAGCAATGAAGTCTAGGCGTCCCTCTCCCCAGCCACTTCCTCCAGCTCTTCCGAGGGGGACACCGAGGTGTTCCCAGACAAGCTGAGAGACATAGTTCCTCCAGTGTGTTCTAGGTCGACCCCGGGGTCTCTTCCTGGTTGGACATGCCTGAAACACCACACCAGGGAGGCGTTCGGGAGGCATTCTGACCAGATGCCCGAGCCACCTCAACTGGCCCCTCTCAGTGTGGAAGAGCAGCGGTAATGTTTCTTATTTTTTGTTAATATAACGTAAAGGTATGGACTCCAAAGCTATAGATGCTGGTCACTTAAAGCACAAAGCATCAACTTTTGCGAGGAGTGTTACTGCAGTAGATGAGGAGTTACAACTCAAAGTCTCTCTCTGATCATCACGGTCTGTTCTGTTACTCACTGGGTCAAGTGCTCCCAGTTGAACACAGCTGAAACACATCAGGACAAGATCAATTTCATTCATAAAAAAGGAAATTTGTTTTGGTTGTCTGAAAGTAGGCCAAAAAATTAAGGAGTTGATTTAATTGTCACTGAAAGCACCAAGGAGTTCTGCATATTAAGCAGAAGAATAAAGTTACATCATCAGAACAAAGTCAACGGTCTATGAGGTCTTCTGTAAGTGGTTCATATATAGTATCTCAGACCTGTGGCCATATTGAAGCTGGTTGTGAAGATAAATCCATGTTCTTTGGTGTCATAACAGAGCAAGTCAAAAGCCAAAGGATTTGCAAAACTGTGACCCTCTGTGCCTTTTTGAATTCAGGAAGATCACGCACATTCTGAACAGAGAACTTGGCAAGAGAATCGAGCCTGATTAGTGAGAGAACATGTACTCGGCTAAGAACAAACAGCCAAAAATCAATGGTAAAAGTTCACATTGTTGGTGGTCTTGAAGTGTCTGGCCATCTTTGGGCATTTTTAGCTTTTACTTCAGGAGCTGTGTCAGAGAAAGTCGGGATGGAATAAAGCTGTTCTTCTCTTTCTCCCAGGCAGTGCTCTTCGTGGCTGGAGGACCTACAAAGAGTTGCTGAGTTTAAAGTAGATTTGTACATGAGGCCCAACGACTCCAGAAAACCAGTTACTGCCCAGCATCACCGCATCACTCATCTTAAATTCCAGAGTTGCTCCTCTTAAGCAGACGACAGTCTGCAGTGCTTAATGTTCAAGTGTTCAAAAATGCTCAAGAAGGAGTTGCAACTAAAGCTGGAGAATTTATTAAAATTTATTTTTACTGAAATATATCTGCAGTTAAACAGGAAATTAAACACTTTTATCTTCTTCTTAGAGCTGATGAATGAGGAAAATGAGAGAGAAAAAAGAGTAGAAGAGGTAACCATTGAGGGGCAGGATGTAGCAAAGATCAGTAAGGGTGAAGTGAGAAGGGCATTGAAGAGGATGAAGAATGGAAAGGCAGTTGGTCCTGATGATATACCTGTGGAGGTATGGAAGTGTCTAGGAGAGGTAGCAGTAGATTTTCTGACAAGAACATTCAACACGGTACTAGAGAGTGAGCAGATGCCGGAGGAGTGGAGGAGAAGTGTGCTGGTGCCCATTTTTAAGAACAAGGGAGACGTGCAGAGTTGCAGCAACTACAGAGGGATAAAGTTGATGAGCCATACGATGAAGTTATGGGAAAGAATAGTGGAAGCTAGACTAAGGGCAGAGGTCAGCATTTGTGAACAACAGTTTGGTTTCATGCCAAGAAAGAGCACCACAGATGCAATGTTTGCCTTGAGGATGTTAATAGAGAAGTACAGAGAAGGTCAGAGGGAGCTACATTGTGCCTTTGTGGATCTGGAAAAAGCATATGACAGGGTGCCAAGAGAAGAACTGTGGTATTGCATGAGGAAGTCTGGAGTGGCAGAGAAGTATGTTAGAGTGGTGCAGGACATGTATGAGAGATGTAAGACAGTGGTGAGGTGTGCTGTCGGTGTGACCGACGAATTCAAGGTGGAGGTGGGACTGCATCAAGGGTCAGCTCTGAGCCCCTTCTTGTTTGCTATGGTGATGGACAGGCTGACAGACGAGGTGAGACAAGAATCTCCATGGACTATGATGTTTGCAGATGACATCGTGATCTGTAGTGAGAGCAGAGAACAAGTGCAGGAAAATCTCGAGAGGTGGAGGTATGCCCTGGAAAGGAGAGGAATGAAGGTTAGCCTCAGAAAATCAGAATACATGTGTGTGAATGAGAAGGACCCAGGAGGAACGGTGATGTTACAGGGAGCAGAGATACTTGAAGGTGGAGGATTTTAAGTACTTAGGCTCAACAATCCAGAGCAATGGAGAGTGTGGAAAAGAGGTGAAGAAGCGTGTGCAGGCAGGCTGGAATGGTTGGAGAAAAGTATCCGGTGTGATGTGCGATAGGAGAGTGTCAGCAAGAATGAAGGGAAAAGTGTACAAGATGGTGGTGAGGCCAGCGATGTTGTATGGCTTAGAAACAGTGGCGCTGAGGAAAAGGCAGGAGGCAGAGCTGGAGGTAGCGGAGATGAAAATGTTGAGGTTCTCCCTGGGAGTAACGAGGATGGATAGGATCAGAAATGAGTATATCAGAGGGACAGCCCACGTAAGATGTTTTGGAGACAAAGTCAGAGAGGCTAGATTGAGATGGTTTGGACATGTACAGAGGAGGGATAGTGAGTATATTGGCAGTAGGATGCTGAGGTTGGAACTACCAGGCAGAAGGCCTCGAGGAAGACCGAAGAAGAGATTTATGGATGTGGTGAAGGAAGACATGAAGGTTGTTGGAGTCAGAAAAGAAGATGCGGAGGACAGGGTGAGGTGGAGGCGGATGATTTGCTGTGGCGACCCCTGAAGGGAGCAGCCGAAAGTAAAAGAAGAAGAAGAAGAAGAAGACTTCTTTTCCTTTCGGCTGTTCCCTTCAGGGGTCGCCACAGCAAACCGTCCGCCTCCATCTCGCCCTGTCCTATGCAGTTAAACACCAAATTAAACACTTTTATGGCGGATAAAATCTGTGTCATAGAAGAAGCTACAACTGTTAATCAGCAGAGATATAAGTATTCAAAGAAGAATCTGGAAGATGAAGCTTCAAGCGGAATGTGAGATGAGGATGTCCTAAAAACATACAATGGTTGCTTGAAAAGTTCATATGCTGATCATGATGATCATGGAGGTCATAGTTTACCAAATGTAGTTTTGTTTTGCTCCCTGTCGTCCATCCACTTCTTCCTCTGGTACTGCAGCACTTAGATACCTTTTATATAAAACCTCTCAGCTTTCACTGCTCTGGCATTTGTCCTCACTCTGTCTCTAAACCTTGCTGGCTCCTCGTGTTCACTGATGTCTGAAAGACAAAGCAGATTTGATCAGTTCCCAGTGTAGTAGTTTATTAACGTAAATCAACATAAGTACAAAAACTTGATATTGTGCATCATAGCCTGGGCTTCACTAAAGTCTGAGTCTAAACCGCCTTCCCTTTCCAATCAGACAAAGTGAACCCCGCCTCTGGTCCGACTCCCAGTTTTACTGCCCTGCATCTCCATACTTCTGTCTTCAGGCTACATCTACGCACACGTCTTGAGTCACTACGGGACGCTGTGGTTGACCTTACTTGACTCTTACTTGATGTCACAAGACACATGCTTCACATGATTTTCAAGAAGAAACCATATCAATCGAACAACATACACGCTGCCTCACAAAACAAGAATTTAGCCTCTAAACGTTCATATCATAGACTTCAACCACAATAAGGTTACAGATTTTATCAGTAAGTACACAACAGAGACTGCTGTAGATTTATCTGAGCTCGGACTTTCCTGTGGTCAGCTACAGAATGTCTGAGAAAGAAAGTCAATGTACAAATAAGGCACTTATTCTACAGAAACAGGACGACCTCTGGACTGTGAATTTCAGAATACGTATCGCTCTTATTGATTCTATTAATCATAGAAAAGTGTTCCTCTGTAAGTCAAATGAAAAATAACCTCAACTTGATGTGGATCTGGGTGGATTCTGACAACACCACAAGCCATCCTATCCATTGTTTTTCATCCTTTAAAACATCGGTACATTGTCCCTGAAGGAAAAACAAAGTTCTCCTGTTACTGGGACAGAAGAGAAAGGAGATGTGTCCTTCTACAGGACTTGGCAAGAAACGAGACTTGAGTGCATGAAGTGAATACAATATAGAGATTTAAAGTCATGCTCAAAGGACAAAGCCTAATTCCTGGAGATCTTGCTGAAGCGAGACAGTCAATCATTCAGCATGAGCAGAGACAAAAGTTTAAAGATGATATTGCTTCACTGAAAAGTGGCTCTTAAAACACGCCTAAAGTGAGTCCTCTGCACAGACTGTATCCTGTAATGGATGGTGATGTCCTCAGAGTCGGTGGTCGGCTGAGTAATGCAGCGCTGCCAGCAGAATCCGAACATCCGTTTTGTCTAAAGATCTCTGTGTGTCCACATTCATTCTGCATCTTATCCATCTTCATCAGGGGCATGTAGGGGGAAAACAAAACATTCTATCCGGTTTATGACAAAACTGCTGGCTCATTAATGCACACTCAGCTGTAAAAGGATCAGAGGAGATGGTAATGTTTTTTTTTGTGGAGCTCAGGAGCAAAAGCCCAACGCAGATCCTGCATCACTCTGATACTTACACTATACCTACTCACCCCAAGCCGAGAACTGATCGAGAGCTTTCTGTCACCAGAATAAACAGTTTGGTTCTTTGCGATGTTTCCTATCCATGCTTTGTATAGAATACACAGAGCTATTTAAGAGGACCCACAGAACTGAGCTGAAGCACACAGTCACACGTTATGTAATATGAGAATGCCATATTTGTTCCTACATTACGCATTAAACTCTTCATTTTTTAAAGTTTTTATTTTCACGCAGACATGCATGTTGGGAGAATGGACATGTGAGAACTAATTGTACTCCGACCGGTTATCTTGATTGATGATGTCAGTACTTTGTGCTCAACGTCATCATCCCTCCACATGCACAATCTTTGCAGCAACACGGAGCATGAAAAAAATTAAACAAATCTATTATAGAAGGTGATAAAAATGAACACAGAAATCAGTCAGTCAATGAAAGTGGATAGAAAACTCGGTGTTAACCTTCCCGTCTTTTGTCTTACAATAAATTTACAAAACGCAACGGAAGTTTATTATTCATTTCTTCCTTAAAGAAACCATGATACTCTTAAAACATCAGCCTGAGACACCTATAACCTTCTATCGGATGGTCGGCCGTATGCACTGCCTTTATCTTTCGAATAGATGCCACAGAGAAAAGCCAATTAAACAGTAGATGGGCGTTTAGTCTGAACACAGTGTGGCCTGACAGCTTGTTTCTGAGATGTTGGAGTTGATTATTTTGGCCTTATTGACATGGTAGAGCCAGAGATTTTCATGTGTTTGCCCAGTCGTGCTGTTGCACTCACTCATATGCACTCACTCTCTTTCAAAATCTCATCTTATTAGGGTCCTGAACAGCTTGCCACATCATTGCAGAACCAACTCACATACACAGCGATTCACACTCACACCTCGGGGCAATTTAGAACTGCCAATTAGCACGTGGATAAAACCCATGCAAGCGTGGGAGTGCACGTAAAGTCCACACAGAAACGCTTGAGCTTGCGATCTTCTTGCTGTGAGACACATGTGCTACCCACTACGCCACCGTGCAGCCCCGTGGCAGATACACTGCACATCGATTCCTGCAGAAATGCTGTATGAAAGTTTATTTGCAGATGAGGCCTAGTTTAACCTGTCAGGTCTGTTGAGTGCACAAATGTTGTTGTAGCTAACTGACAGCTAAAAGATTGTGTGTTTGCTTTGATTCATGACAAAATTCAGAAGTCTCTGGTGCAGGATGGCGTTCAGTGGAGCTTCAATTTACGATCAATATGGGGGGAGCTGATTTGTTCAGTGAAAAAAGTTCTTGTGTCAGTTCTTAAACAGTAAACGTGAATGATGAAGGGCTCCAAACCAACTTTTTTGAGGTTGAGGCAACACTGAATGCTACATCACAAGAGTCTGTGAACACCCAAAAGACCCTGAATCCCTCCTAGGAATCACCTTCTGATGTTAAAGGGCAAACCAATCATCCCACCAGGACTTTTTTTTTTTGACAAAGATTAACTTCAGAACAGGAAGAGGTGGAGGTGCATAGAATACATGGCCAAACTCTTCTGGAAAAGATGAACTTCTGAGTATCTACTGAGGTTGCAGACAGCGTAGTGGATTAGCGGTTAGCCTCACAGTAAGAAGGTCCTGGGTTTGTGTCCTGGGCTCAGGTGTTTCTGAGTGGAGTTTGCATGTTTTCCCCGTGTTTACGAGGGTTTCCACCAGGAACTCTCATTTCCATCCACATTCCACGGACATGCACATTAGACTTCACTGGTTGTTCTACTCTGAACGGGCAACTATGAAATCTGCATGGCAAAATGGTCAGGTTAAGAATTTGACTGTGATCTTTCGGTCCCAAACTCGCTCCTATAACCATTCGACTACAGACGCCCCCAACACATCACTAACTTATCCTTTCCTTAATTACCTTTTAAAGAGTTTTGTGTGTTTTTTCCCCCATCATGAACCTACAATATTATTCATATCCCCACTCCACCCTTCCATTAATGGTTTTTCGTATTTTTCTGATTGCAGACTTCTCTTTTTCAAAAAGGCCACCTGGTTTTAAAGTGCAGAAAAAAACTATGTGTACTGGAATGTTTATAAATTTCTTCTTCTTTTCCTTTCAGCTGTTCCCTTCAGGGGGCACCACAGCGAATCATCTGCCTCCATCTCACCCTATCCTCTGCATCCTCTTCTCTTACACCAACTACCTCCATGTCCTCCTTCACCACATCCATAAATCTCCTCTTTGGTCTTCCTCTAGACCTTCTGCCTGGTAGTTCCTACCTCAGCATCCTACTACCAATGTACTCACTATCCCTCCTCTGTACATGTCCAAACCATCTCAATCTAGCCTCTCTGTCTTTGTCTCCAAAACCTCTTCTATGTGCTAGGCATGTTTATAAAGGTAGCACTGATTATTATAGTATAGAGAACTAGGCTTATTATTCTGCCATGAAACGGATCATTTCCTGATTTGACGAGCCTGTGCCAATACACACATGAATTTTCCTTCCAAATAGAAAGTTTCTCTTATCACACAACGCCATAGGCTTATTCAAACTCAAAAAAAGCCATAGTTGTAAATTCTTTATTTGCCTAGGCCTTGATATTTATAGCCCATCTGCTAGCAGGATTACACAAAAACTACTCCATCGATTTTTACCAAAGCTGATGGAGGGATGGGGTATAGGACTGGCAGGAACCCATAACTCTGGAGCAGATCTGGATCCAGGAATTTTAACAAGCATTTACTAGAAGGATTTTTTTGTGCGTAAACAGGATTAGGCAAAAGATTCCAATCTGCGTTTGAATAAAGTTGGCAGAAGGGTGGCGCCTGGACAAAACTCAGAAAACTTTGGAGGTGATCCCTGCATGGATTCATGTTGGAAAAAAAATCCTCATCTTTAACACAGGTTACAACATTCATCCAACACCTAGCGGTGTCTTGTGAAGACTGCTGCCCATCTTAGCCAGCTCTAGATGAGGGTGGGTACACCATGAACAACTCACCTTACCACTGCAGGGCCAACACACATACAACCATTCACACTCACACACAGGGGTGACTTATAGCAGCCAATTAGAATAATGTGCATGTCTTTGGACGGTGGGAGGAAAATGGAATAACCTGAGTAACCTACACAAACTTGGAGAGAACATATGAATGCCACACAGAAACTCCCCAATCCTGGAGATTGAGCCCAGGACTTTCTTGCTGTGAGACAGGTGTACTAACCACTGTGCGACCAAAGAACAGCCTTGGTGGACTCCAACCGTCACCGGAAACGAATGCGTCTATTATTAACAATGCGGACCAATGTCTGGCTCCGTTGATACAGAGACCTAATAGCCCGTAGCAACAGGTTCCTTCCACCGTACTCCCGGAGAACACCCCACATGCTAGCCCGAGGGACACAGTGAAAAGTCCTCTCTAAATCCACGAAACAAATGTAGACAGATTGCCCCCCCAGGATTCTGTGGAGTGTATAAAGCTGGTCGAGAGTGCTGTGGCTGGGACCAACCAGCATATACTAGTATATATCTGGACCCCCATACTAATTATAGCAATGAGCATGTGCTTTCAATTTACAAAGACACTGAGCGCCTATATGAAATCTGAAATTATTTACTATTCACCGTATCGTGTAGTGTAGTATATACCAAGTTTAGCATTTTATAGTGGTGCCTGCTTGTATAATGAGAATTATATAGTGCATGCTATGTATCTTAAAATGAAATTCGTCTTTGGTTTCCTCCCACAGTCCAAAATCATGCACATTATCTTAATTAGCTGTTCCAAATTGCCCCTAGATGTGACTGTGAGTACAAATGTTTGTGTGGATGTCAGCCTTGTGATGGTCTCATGAGCTGTTCAGGGTGTACCCTGCCTTCACCTACAGTTGGCTCCAGCCTCCCTGTAACCTTAGTCAAATGTGTTTCAAAAAATGAATTTCTGAGTGAAGGGAGGCGTTGTTGAGCTAGCAATGAAGATGTGTGATTGTCCTCACATTTTCTGGACACAGTCCTGAAAAACAGTGCTCAGCTTTATCTGACTGACATCCGATCAGAATGATGTCGAACAAGAACGTAACACCACGCAGTACCAACTCAACCGTATCAAGGTCGACTCTTTTGTGGTGGCAGGTTGCCAAACCCTCAGCGAAGATGGATGTCTATTAAAACGTCACACTATCCAGATGGACCAACACTGCAGTGTTCAAACAGGAATTACTCTTCACACTGTGCAAGGACTTTGTTGAGATTGTGAAACCTAAGGTCATGACAGTGGTAGAACAAAACTGGAATTATTAGAATAGTTTTATCATTTATTTTCTAAACTGCTTAATCCTAATTTGGGTTGCAAAGAGGCTGGTGACCTCTCTTCACCTAGAACCAGTTTACCTTGGGTGACCCTACCAGGGGCATAATGCCCCAGACAACATAGCTCCGAGGATCATTAGGACACACAGAGTTTGGTGCACTTCATAGTTTGTCCATCATGAACACCCTGTTCGATGAGTGCACTTGGCACCGGGACACCCTACGCCGTGGTTCGATGATTGATTTTGAGCTGTCAACCGATCACCACCTGGTGGTGAGCTGGCTCCGATGACCAGGGAGGCCGCCCTCCTGACCTGGCATGCCCAAGCATGGAGTTAGGGTCTCCTGGAAACATTTGAAGGATTCTCCTATCAGAAGACCCTTTCAAAATCTTCAGTGGAAAATATTGTTACTGATTACTGGTGTGTTGACATGCATCCGGCATCCCTGGCCCTCGCATGTATCCGCTCTCTCTTAGCGAGGGCAGAATCCCTCCTGGACAGCTCACCGGCCATCACAGGGCAAAAACACTATGCAGCCTACTCTTGACGACTGTCAGCAATGTTTCTTTTACATGAACCTCTCACCATAGACAGTGAGAGACACGACTGGCCTTTGATAGCCAAGTTAGCTGCACTGGGGGAGTTTAAAATACAGTATTGTGAAAAGCTTCAGATATTTTGGACACATCTGGGAATGTAAGAGTAAAATCAAAAACCAGCACTCAGGCAGCACTGCTTGAGAAACCATCATACCACTGTGATAAATATAGCTACATGGGCTCGGAAACTTCAGAAAACCAGTCTCACTTCACACAGTGTGCTGCTGCAATCCATAAATCAAACCCGAAGCTGTATTATCAAGCTGAAATCCATACAGCCGCTCTATGCAGAGTTCTCTGGGTCTGAGACCAGAAGATGCTCAGGTGAGAACATTTTGTTCAAAGGAAAAACTGTTGTTCTGTGCTGATGATGAAAAGCCCATCCAGACTGCCAGTGGTGAATGGAGCAAAAGTATCTGAGATGTGACATCTCAGCATCCGTGCCCATGCTATGTGAGTCTCATGCGTGTTAATGTTGACATGGAAGTCTATACTGTATTTCACCATCATACTGTGTGAATGCTTGATGGCTGCTACTCCACCTGAAAATTTGTGGCATATAATAAAGAAGAGAATTAGACATGGACCGTTGAGTAGCTGAAGTCTCATAAAAAAGAAAGAATAAAAATTTCAAAACTAAAACAGATCCTGCATTCATAATTTAAAAAATTATCATTAAAATTCGTTAAAAGAGAAGGTGGTGGTACGCAATCGGAAACGTTTATACACATTTAACATTCTTTATATTTACGAAATATAATTAAATTTGGTCCCAAAGCTGTGCCGCTAACCATTAGACTATTGCTGTCCACATTTCGTCAACCGGGAATTAACAAGGTCACTCTACTATGTGAATTGAGCAATGGAGAGTGTGGAAAAGAGGTGAAGAAGCGCGTGCAGGCAGGTTGGAATGGTTGGAGAAAAGTGTCCAGTGTGATGTGTGATAGGAGGGTATCGGCAAGAATGAAAGGAAAAGTGTACAGGACGGTGTTGAGGCCAGCGATGTTGTATGGTTTAGAAACAGTGGCGCTGAGGAAAAGACAGGAGGCAGAGCTGGAGGTAGCAGAGATGAAAATGTTGAGGTTCTGTTTGGGAGTAACGAGGATGGATAGGATCAGAAATTAGTACATCAGAGGGACAGCACATGTAAGAGGTTTTGGAGACAAAGTCAGAGAGGCTAGATTGAGATGGTTTGGACATGTACAGAGGAGGGATAGTGAGTATATTGGTAGTAGGATGCTGAGGTTGGAACTACCAGGCAGAAGGCCTAGAGGAAGACCAAAGAGACGATTCATGGATGTGGTGAAGGAGGACATGAAGGTCGTTGGTGGAAGAGAAGAAGATGCAGAGGATAGGGTGAGATGGAGGCAGATGATTCGCCGTGGCGACCCCTGAAGGGAACAACCGAAAGGCGAAGTAGATCTACTACTGTATATGAATTAATGGACCTTGTTGAGTCTGTGTTTATGATTTGTGTGGCAGATTATTAAAATATTTCTAAAAAGAACACAAAAATAAATTTACTCCTTTTTTATGTGAATGTGTTTTTATTCATTGAATTTATAAAACCTGAAAAGCTTTGCGTGAAATTTCTTGGTGTGTTCAGGGTTATCTTTATGGATTATATTAAATATGCTGAAGTGATTCTTCGATGTTAAAAAAAAAAATGAAACAATTTTAATGGAATGCACTTCCTTTGTTCACTTGACTTTAACTCAGCAGGATCAGTGAGTGCAGTTAGAATAAAGCTTGACATGCTTTTTACGGCCATAACCATTCCCAAAATATCATTATAATTAATTACCATATGGTGTTGCCAGTGTCTCAGCAATGCATCAAAAATAATGGTCCTTAAGGGCTGGTGATGTCACCTGGTGACGTCCTCATAAAAGGAGACATATGAAGGTTGCTGATTAAAAATTTACTCTGACTCATTTCCTGTGGATTGAGAGGGACACAACTCGGCACAGGTATTAGTCTTTCTCTTCATAGGTACCCCATGGGTCACATACTTCTCCCATCACTTTATGCAGCTGTGGAGTCCTTGCCTGTACAAGTCTGCAGGTTGCATCAGAAGTCTTGACCTCAGAAATCAGCATTTCATCATCTGCAAAATTCTTGCCCTTCAGAAATGATTTCAAAGATGGAAAGAGATGGCTATCGGATGGTGTGAGATGGGGGGAGTAACCCTGGGTTTACACTGGGGCATGATATGTCTGTGAGTTCTGTGATTAAAAAAGTGCAGAGCTCCATGATTTATGAGCGCACTTGGAGCACGATCAGGGAATAAAAAGAGGGCAGGGTGCTGAAGAAGATGCAACTTGAATGAATCGTGTTGCCAAGTTCAACAAGATCCCCGATGATGGCGCATCGTTGACTGTTATGGTCTGTTAAGCTCTACTGTGTGCTACTGTGATCCTCATATTCTAGTCAAACATAGTTGCCTAGAGTAGTTGGTGCCATTGCTTCAACTAGACTTTAGACTCGGGATCATACAGATGGACCCATACTTCGTTCTGTGTGATTATTCTGACAAAGTAGTCCTTCTGGTTTTCTTGGCACACCTGTGAAAGAGCCTGGGATCACATCATGTGTTTCATTTATTCTTTCAGTAAGAACATTATGCGATTCATTCCTGTTTCTGGAAAGGTGTGAACAACCAGGAAATCCATAATGCAGACAATTCTCATACTTGAATATAAAGTGGTAGCTTGACTTACGAGTGTTTTTTTTATAATGAATTTTACATGGTACGAGCTTCAGTCCACCAAAAATCTGCTCCATCCAATGAGCAAAATTTTAATTTACGCGCTCTGCTGGGGAAATGGCTTTTCCAGGATGATTAGCCTCGTATTCTTCCACGTGTATTCCTCTACGCTCCGAGAACGCCTTGTGCAGTGCTTCATAATTATTTTCTGTGATGCCCCCTATAGGAAGAAAAAACATTTCACCCCCCCAGCACCCTGTATATAAAACTATAAAAGTGTTTACTGCACCCAATATCGTTTGCTCTGTGTTTTTTCCCTACACCATAGGGAACACAGTGAGAGTGCCACTGCCACCTACTGTAGAGGCTGCGCAATTACTCTTAATTCTAGTACAAGACGGCAAAAAAGCATGTTCCCCAGGTTCATACGCCTCCCTGGCATCATATTGTGCCCCCCAACTTTGAGAAGCACTGGTTTTGTGGATTCATAGCGTGCACATGAACAAAATTCTCCTCCTCCGTAACGCACCACCTCATGTCTGCCCATGTGACATCTTCGCTGCAGTCAATAATGGGAAGGGTTAGTTGACTTATTGTTTATTTTATTATATTATTATTTATTACTAATTATTAGTCTTGTTAATATGCATGTATTATTATGATTAAATATTTATTGTTATTAACATCATCATTCAGTTCATTTTCCGTAACCGCTTCATCCTAATTAGGGTCGCGGGGAGGCTGGTGCCCATCCCAGCGAACTCAGGGCGAGGGAAGAGTACACCCTGGACAGCTCGCCAGGCCATCGCAGGGCGGAAACACGCTGACGGCTTTGCAGCCTACTCTTTACGAACGTCAGCAATGGTTCTTTTACATGCCTCACACCATAGACAGTGAGAGACATGGCCGCATAGTCGTCAGCGTGTTTCTGCCCTGTGATGGCCTGGCGAGCTGTCCAGGGTGTACTCTGCCCTAGCCCCGAGTTGGCCGAGATGGGCACCAGCCTCCCCACGACCCTAATTAGGATTAAACGCTTTAGAAAATGGATGAAATGAATGAATAAATCTAGAGGCAAAAATTCCCTTGTGAGATATGTACAGTATATCAAAATGTTAAAAAAAAAGCATCTCGATCCTTTCATACATTTGGCACAACAATCCAGATTTATGCAACTGTATCAGTAAAGACTTCAAGCATCACTTCAGCTTTCCTGAAGCGGACATGGATATCACCCCATGATATAAATGCAAAGTGTACACTGTGCCTGAAGCTCTCTGATCAAATGAAGAGAAAACAAAAATGCATAGAATTTCAAAACTCCCTCTCCTGTGATACTGGAACGCATTTCCCACCAACATCCTTAGAGGGTGATTGGATACAGCCAAAAATACTTATCATTATACGGCAGACAAAACATTGGGACAGAAGCCAAAAAGTCTCATTTATAAACATATCTCTGCCAACATTCATTCATCCATTCATTTTCTGATCCACTTAATCCTGATCACGGGGAGGCTGGCGCCCTTCTCAGCTGACTCTGGGCGAGGGCAGAGTACACCCTGGATTGCTCGCCAGGCCATCGCAGGGCAGAAACATGCTGACGGCTGTGCAGCTCCTCTTTATGAACGTCGGTAATGGTTCTTTTAAATGAACCTCCACCACAGACATCGACAGACATGTCCGGCCTTTGATAACCCGGTTAGTGCAGTGATGGGGCTCTCTGCCAAAATGATGATCTCATTGACAAAAAACATCCGAAAGATATGAAAGCCCTCTGAGATACATCATGTGCTTAGAAGTCAACTTACGTAAAGAAGGGTAAAAAAGGACAAAAAACAATGGACTCATGAATTGCAGACAAACTCCAGTATTACACCAGAATCATGCAAATACTGTACTTGCAGTCTCTGGATGTCCACATTAGCAACTTTATACATGTAGATGACATACTTGCTTTGGCTGTTGGACAACTGGAAAAATACCACCCATATAGCCAACCACAGTCAGGCATCTGTAATACAGATCTGCAGAAGCAAGACTAGCCCAGGCTTAGCAGAATACATCACATGCATTACCCCCTGTCCGAGTAGGTGGACATTAAGCTGGATGATATCTTAGCCCCACATTTTCAGATCGATTGACAGAGAGATTCATGTCAGCTTTGCCTCCAGTTCCTTCAATGTACTCAACAACATTTGGAAGAACAGAGGAATTTCGTTGACTGCAAAAATCAGTCTATGAGTGCAGAGTTATTCAAAATCTTCTTCATAGACGTGCCAACTTGACTTTAAAGCAACATCAGTCAATTACAAAGACTAGATGCCTTTCATCATACCTGACCTAGAAATAAGGGCGTTCAGTGGAGTCGCGTGAGAATCACAGTCAGCTACATACTTTACTTTGGGTACCTAGTATGGATGTTCTAGTTTCCTCCTAGACTGGTTGTCCACTCGTGGCTCTGCTGGTTTTGGGTGTCCAGGATTGAACCTCATTAATACACTCAGTGTAGGCCTTGAGACATTCCTTCAATGTTTGCAATATAGTGCCAGAAATTGTGTACCCAGTTGTATTCAATATTAATTCAATAATTCAACACAGGTGTACCCAGTTGAGGATGAAGACAAATGAAACCTGCCACAAGTTGATGATCTGAAAGCAGACAGTGAGTTATTTTGTTAAACAGAAGGGGCAGAAATTTTTTTTTAATAGCCATACCCAGACCACCCTACAAAAATGTGCATGAGTACACCAACCTGAATCAACCTGACCCTCAAATTACCATCTTTATCCACAAAGTAAGAAGCTAGTCAGGGTAGTGGTAAAGGAAATAGGTTACTGATCCATAGGTCAAAGGTTCAATTCCACTGCCAGCACTGTTGGGCCATTGAGCAAGGAACTTAACTTTCAATTGCCCAAAAAATTAAAATTAAAATATTATTGTAAGTTGCTCCTGATAAGAGAATCATCCAAATGCTGTAGCTGTAAGATACATTTTTATACAACGTTTAAAGCAAATAAATCACATTATTTATACTGTACACGGATATATATATATATATATATATATATATATATATATATATATATATATATATATATATATATATGTATATATATATATATATATATATATATATATATATATATATATATATATATTTCCAAATTAGAAATATCACCACAGTATGGCACTATCATTATGTGCAGTAGCAACTTTAAAAAAAATCATAAAGGTCAGACTGATTGGACTTGAACTTGAAATGTGTACTGAACCATTAATTATTTCAAAAATATTTTCTTTCAGAATAACAGATGGCACAGTGTGTTCTGTAAGAGTTACTAAATCCGCAAAGCCAGAAGTAAGTGGTATTATTTTTTATCACAGTTCAAAATGTAAGAATAAACCAGAAAGATCTTTTTCCTTGTGTTACTGTATACAAGTCGAATAAGCCGAGGGTTATAAACGAGTCTCGCCCACTCGGTGCACCTCAGCTTATTATAGCCTCGTCCTCAGGGCTGTAGAGCAGATCGATAAAGTCAACAACAACAACAAAGACAAAAAAATACATCAAAAACATGGCTAGAAAAAAAATCAACTACAAGTCACACATATATTATTACAGATGCCCTAAACTCATCATCATCATCATCATCATCATCATCATCATCATCATCATCATCATCATCATCATCATCTTCTTCCTCTGTTTAATCTGGCATTGGGTCATGGGGGCAGCAGCCTAAGCAGTGTGGTCCAGACGTCCCTCTCCCCAGCCACTTCCTCGAGCTCTTCTGGGGGACATCGAGGCGTTCCCAGACCGGCTGAGAGACACAATCATTCCAGCGTGTTCTACGTGAGTAAGTACGAGTCCGAGGGTTTCACTCAAGTTACATTAAGGCGACATAAAATAATCATGTCTTTTTCTATCAATTAATTTTTTTCAATTCAACTTTTATGTTACAGATTATTTATTTATTTATACACTTTTGGAGGGGCTGGTGGCATAGTGGTTAGGGTGCTGCACTCATGATCGGGAGGTTGTGTGTTCGAATCCCAGTTAGACCCCCACTGTGGTACGACCCCTGGGCAAGGTCTCAACCACAAGTGTGCCTCTGTTCATCCAGCAGTATCAGTGGGTACCGGTAAAATATACTGGTGATGTAACCCACGATGGATTAGCGTCCCATCCAGGAGGAGTTGTACTCCTAGTTGCTTCGCACTACGGAAACCGGGGATAAGCACCGGTCGGATGAGCCGCTATGGCTTGGGTGTAAAAAGCCAAATGGAGTTTATCTTATTCATGTACTTTGGGTATGTGATGAAAATCCGTTTCAATTTCTTTGTGCATTGCAAAACAACGGTGCTGTTTTAAAATGAGCAGCCAGAATGAATTATGGGATACCTGGCATTTGATATTTATGTAAGATATCTATGTCCAGCCCCATTTCTATTAATTACTGAATCTCTTCTTGGTCTCACACAGTAACACAGCCGTTAGCACGTCCTACTCACAGCAAGAAGGCCTGGGTTCGATTTGCAGGCTCAGGTGTTTCTCTGTGGAGTTTTCATGTTGTTCTCATGCTTGTGTGGGTTTCCTTCAGGTACTCTGGCTTCCTCCCACACTCCAAACACTTGCCCATTTGGGTAAATTGCATGTGAGTTGGCCCTACGATGGCGTGGAAAGCTGTCCAGTGTGTACCCCGCTCTCGCCCGGAGTCGGCTGAGATGGGCGCCGGCCTCCCCGCAACCCTAGTTAGGATAAAGTGACTTAGCAAATGAAAAAATAAATATCTCAAGGAAATCTGAATGGCTCTCACATAACACGGCTAAATTTCATTGGGCATTTAATTTCAATTTAAGGTTAATTTGACACGTAAACGCTCCTGCGTGCCCAGAATGCTTCGCAAGATGGAAACAACTCAGGTTTTTTTAGCATGGCCATGTCTCGGAGCACATAGTTCAACTGACTGAGACTGTCACGGTTAAATAAGCAAAAATAAACTATAAATAATCTCATGTGCTCCTTTTTTTATATTCCTGTGCAGTTTATACTCAAATAATTATTCACCTCAGGCCTTTGCTTGTGGTGACAGTGGGCCTGGGAGAGTAGTCAAGAGGCCGGCCTCAATTCTCCTGCGTTTTTCCCCCTTTTTAGTTGTAATATGCTCAAAAATAGAAGGGACTGCTCCATCGTTCAGCCTTCTGTGACTTTTCAGATTATCTTCCCCTGCAGACTGTGCAAAAATAAATCCACTTCATATTCCTGAGATGTCAAGTGGTCTGAGCACAACTTGGTCAGCTGCCGACCTTCATGCTTCACACACACACACATTTTTATAACTCAGAGCACAACACAAGATGATCACAAATGGCCCAAGATTACACACCAACAAAGATTTCGATACTCTGTAATCTGCGCTGCATGTTTCAATATTCATTCATTTTCTGAGCCGCTTAATTCTGATTAGTAGGGGCCGGTGGCGTAGTGGTTAGGGTTCTGCGCTCATGATCGGAAGGTTGTGTGTTCAAATCCCAGTTAGACCCCCACTGTGCTAAGACTGCTGGGCGAGGTCTCAACCACAAGTGTGCCTCTGTTCCCCCAGCAGTATAAATGGGTACCAGTAAGAAACTGGGAAGGTAACCTGTGATGGACTAGCGTCCCATCCAGGAGGAGTTGAACTTCTGGTCACTTCACGCTACGGAAACCGGGGATAAGCACCGGCCTGATGAGCCAGGCTAGGCTCGGATGTAAAAAGCCCAAACAGACTACCTACCTTAATTCTGATTAGGGTCATGGGGAGGCTAGTGCCCATCTCAGCTGACTCTGGGTGAAGGCAGAGTACACCCTGGATAGCTCTCCAGGCCATCGTAGGGCAGAAAGACGTTGAAGGCTATGCAGCTCCTCTTGTTGAAAATCAGCACTGGTTCTTTTTTGGCTAAGGTGGAATACGGGGGTTTCCTTTCTCCGAAGACACAACTTCTCATTTTATAATAAATAAAGTAGTTTTTCCTAAAGCATTTTTTTTCAGTAGCCTTCTGGCCTGTCCGTGCAACCTTTAACAAAGAGTATAATCTTCTTTTTGGAGTGTCGAGACTTCCTTCATGCAGCTCTTAAAAATTATCCAGGGTTCTCCTCGATCGTTATACATCCCACATTGCTCTTGGACTGATTTTAATTGGTTGATCGCTCCTGGAGAGGATGACAATGTTTTTCTCCTTTCATGGTCTTGCTTCCATCGATCTGATCATACATTGGTAAAATCCACTTATTTGTGCCATGACATACTTCCACATACATGTACTGTATTGAAAAGATCAGACTTTACACTTCAACATACATGTATTGAAAAGATCAGACTTGAGCAGGTCTCCGGCCTTTAAATAGAACAGGAGCCGCCCTCACACCTGACAGTCAGTTGATTAAAAACACTTGACTCTCATTTCATCTTCAAATAGAACTGATAATCCCAGAGGATCGCAGGCCTTTACACTCAACATGTCATTGTTTTCCATAATAAAGAGAAAACCAAGTAAAATATTTTTGTCTTATTTGGTTAATTAGGTTTGTTTTATCTACTCTTAGAAATTCTGCAAAACAAATTGATGATGTTATACAGTATTTTTAATTCTCAAAATTTCAAGCCCCACCATATTTTACACTCGTCATTACAACTTCCTGTAAATACATTTAAACGCGATTTTAGATTTTAGTTTCTTTGCTTATATGATATCAACACCCCACCCCCGCTCCATGTTCTAATTAATGAACATCACTTACTAATTAATAAGGTTGGCTGAGATGGGCACAAGTCTGCCTGTGACCATAATTAGGATTAAGTGGTTCAGAAACCGGATGAACGACTCAAAAAGTCTTCTGGGTAACAGTAAATTATTTCTTCTTTTTAAACTCCAGCCACAGAAAGCCTCTGCTGTTATTTATTTATTTTTAACTGCATAAATTGCCTAAAGTAAAGGTTTTACGGTGTCACTCTTCTCGCTCTCCTGGCTGGAAAGCATTTATTAAAGTGCACAGAAGCACAGCTCAAGTGCAACTTAACAAAAAAATGGGACAGCTCTAATTTGTACCTGGAACATTTAGCGGCATGTCGGCGTCTATACTCGTAACTGACTCAGTCGGGTACACTGAATTTAATTCAACAGTTTACCAAAGTAGGTACTCAGTCCAAAACCCCAGGCGTTCTCTTATTTTCATAAAAAGATGGAAAGGGTGTAAAGGGCTGACAGGAGAAGTCAATACATGGAGCCTCGTTTAAATGGTGAATATCAGACGAGTGCAGCAGTTCAATTCCGTTTTATTTGTTTTGTGCTTTTTACAATTGACTTTGTCACAAAACAGCTTTCCATAATAAACCAGAGACAGGAGGAGCTTACAAACGATAAAGAACTTAAACATTTCCTACAAGTCCGACACATCCCTAATGAGCATCGCCCGCGATGACACTGGTAAGAAAACACTCCCGAAGTTGATGTGAGGAAGAAATCTTGAGAGGAACCGGATCCAAAAGCGAAACCCATCCTCATTCGGGTGGATCCATAAAGATACAGAACATACGAGAAACTTCAGTCCAAAATGTGGTCCGGTTGGTTCTGCAACTGCAAGTCCTAAATGATTGTGGGAAGAGAGTTAATATCACCAGCGGTGAAAAGTGATGTTCACAGTCTGTTCGTGCACATCTGGATCCATTTAGATCTTCAACAGCAGGAAGGAGGGGCTTCCAAGATGAGAACTCCAGCCAGCATCAGCACACCAGGACAGACCAGGGACCCAGAGAGCCGAAGGATCAGGACCACCGGCCTCCCGGAAGGAGAAAGACCTCAGAGCTACAGAGACACGTCGATCCTTTGACTCCAGTATGGCTGCGTTTGCTCTTTGGCTGCACCGTGCAGAATCTATCTGATTCACATGTGGACTGGGACCTAATGATGACTTTGATTTGGGGATTATTCTTATTTTTTTTTTATTTTTTATTTCTCATGTGACTCGTCTCCTTTTTGTTTTTATAATTTCAATTATAAACAACATGTTGATGTTTTGTGGGGTTTTTTTTTTGTGTATATCATCATCATCATCTGTATCCAGTGTATCAAAGAGGATGCAATGTCTGCTTGATATTTTATAAAAACTCAGCCGGTTACACGGGGTATAATTATTTTTTCACGTGGCTGTTTTATATTGTTGTCAGTTTGCATGTACGCTCATAAAGGAATTGTGGAAAAAAGTACAATTATCGGGGGCAGTGGTTGTCTGGTGGTGAGGTGCTGGATTACTGATACCAAAGCTGGGGATTCGGGCCCCGCTCTCAACAACTTGTCACTGCTGCCCTCCCAGTGCCCCTAACCGGGTTATCAGAGGCCAGCCATGTCTCTCTCTGTCTGTGGTGTGAGGTTCAGTAAAAGAACCATTGCTGACTTTCGTCAAGAGGAGCTGCGTAGTCGTCAGTGTGTTTTTGCCCTGCGATGGCCTGACGAGCAGTCCAGGATGTACTCTGCCCTCGCCCAGAGTTGGCTGAGGTGGGCACCAGCCTCCCCACGACCCTAATTACGATCAAGCAGTTCAGAAAAATGAATGAATGAATGAGCACAATTACTACACATTATTGTGTGATTTTTTTTATATTTTTGAAAAATCTTTTTCAAAATAGAAGACTGCAAAGATTCGCCTGCAGCCTCCTGCATGTAATTTACAGTTGCATAATAACTAAACTCCAATACATGTGGTTGAAGTGAAATGATGATGTGATGGATGCTTTGTGGCATTTATTAATTTCAGCTGCAGTATTTACCCTCAGGCCCGAAAGAGCTGAATACATAAAAAGTTTCATGAATTTAAGGGACTTGTCCAACTTCACAG
Organism: Plotosus lineatus; assembly: GCA_024760905.1. Lineage (NCBI taxonomy): Eukaryota > Metazoa > Chordata > Actinopteri > Siluriformes > Plotosidae > Plotosus > Plotosus lineatus. Next base: position 29,014,026 of record CM045749.1, on the reverse strand, counting down.
AAACACAGAAACCTGCAGCCGCTCATCCTTGTATTCCTTCGGTGGTCCGTTGATCTGTGCATCATTCACATGACTGTAGATTTAGACTGTTCTATAAGTTAAATAATTGTCTTTCCTTCTCACTTAAAGTCTCTACCTTTTAAATATTTTATTTGTATAACGACTCTGTGTTCTGGTAATCCCTTAAATTTCCAACAAACTTCTTAATAATTAATCTGATTCAGCGTCTCAGGAATTATTTGGTAACAATAGGAAAAAATTAACAAGTATGAGAGACAGGAATATAAGCTGTGTCTGAAGTTTACAGATTAAAAACTTTCATTAATTTTTTGAACCGCTTTAATCCTAATTCGGGGAGGCTGGCACACATCTCAACCGACTCTGGGCAAGAGCAAAGTACACCCTGGATGGTTCGCCAGGCCATTGGGGGGGCGCAGAAACACGCTGACGGCTATTCAGTTCCTCTTGTTGAAAGTCAGCAATGGTTCTTTTACATGAACCTCTCATCATAGACAGTGAGAGACACGGCCGGACCGTGTCTTATATGAATTATATGAATATAAGTTGATTAGCAATTCCTCTAAAGTCCACTGAAAAGTAAACACTGATTATCTCATGAAAGTGGCATCTGTATAGCGTGGGGTATACAGGACTACACACAACAGTCCTTTCTCCAAGTTGATGTTGAGGAAACAAGAATAATGGGCACACATAAGGATCTAAGTGACTTTAACAACAGCCAAATGATCGGGGCGAACTGGCTCAGAGTATCTCCAAAACCACATGTGAACTAAGAAGAAACTCACAAGCAGCTGGGGCCCACTGACGCACATGGGATGTGAACGCTGACCACGCAGAGTCCATGCTGTCAAGGGTTCGAACTGACAGAAGCTAATCGAAGCATTAACGTGGCCAAGAACCACTTTGGTCAAGTGTTGTGGTGACAGAAGAGGGACACACACAAAAAAAGTTTCTGTGTTTTCGGAATTTGTGTATTTTTATCACCTGGATTCACTTTTCATTCAGGACATCACAGGGCAAATACACACCGAGGGTTATACAGCTATTATTGACGAAAATCAGCAAATGGTTCTCTTACATGAACCTCCAGCACGGACAGTGTTAACCCAGTTAGCTGCACTGAGTAGGCGGTGATAACCTGTTGAGACTGGGGCTTGAACCCCTAACCTTGGGATCAGCGATCCAGCACCTTTACCCCGGGCCACCACTGCCCCTCTGGATTCACATCTCACATTCAATAATAATGTCAATAAAAACTGGGTTTGTGGATAGTGGGGCCTGGTGCTAAGGTACGGGATTACATCTGCCAAGGACATGGGTTCAAGCCCAACTACTAACGGGCCGTCACTGCTGTCCCCCCCAGTGCAACTGACTGGGTTATCAAAGGCCAGCCATGTCTCTCACTGTCTGTCAAAGAACCATTGCTGATTTTCGTTACGAGCAGCTGCATAGCCGTCAGCATGTTTCCATTCTTTGATGACCTAGCGATCTGTCCAGGGTGTACTCTGCCTTCACCCAGAATTGGCTGAGATGGTCGACAGCTTCCCTGTGACAAAAATTAGAATTAAGCAGTTCAGAAAATTAATAAGTGAATGAAAACTGGGTTTGTGGCGGTATAAAGATAATAAATAATGCAACATAATCTCCTCCAAATGAAATTTTACCTTTCTTGAATAATTAATAAATTCAGAGGATAAAAGGAGAGTATTTTTGTAGCAGCAGCACAGAAATGACGACTCAGTGAATCAGTCACTGAAAACTGAAAACTGACTCATCACCCAGGCAAAGACACACAGCCCTGCGGGACAGAGGAAGAGACCTTCACATGCTGACCACAGCACAACAGTATATTGGAAATGCCACGAGTTTTCTCAGCATCATCTTCAGGTGTAATGTGTGGTCCTACACTACGCAAGTGGTTTCTGGCACCTGTATTTACTGTTGTTGTTCACAGCTGTTTGTTAAAGCTATTAATGAAACTGAAAACTGCCCTGAAACCTTTTTCCAATACATGTTCTACAACTGTTTACACATACATAGTGAAAGGAAATATTATTACAGGGGTACCCTGACTTACGAAATTAATCTGTTCCGAGGGCGAGCTCGTAAGTGAAAATGTTGGTTAGATAAAACAAAAATTCCCATCAGAAATAATAGAAAACCAATTAATCTGTTCCAACCCCCTGCCAAACTCATATAATCTGACACAAACATGTATATTTCACCTAAAATATCAAAGATAAACATGTAAAAACGATAAATATTTCTTAATAATAATAATATTATGTGTACAATAACATAAATAATAATTAATAATCAAACAAGAATAAAAAATAACTCAACTAACCCTTCCGATCATCAACTGCACAAAGATGTCATGTGGGAAGACATAAGGTGGAGCGTAACAGAAGGGGCGGAGGACAATTTTGTGCATGTGCACGCTACAAATGCCAGCGAGGAAAGGCTCGTGGTGAGCTCACACAAGGCAAGTGCTTCTCAAATAGTGGGGCATGGTGTGATGCCGGGGGGCGTGTATGACCCTGGGGAACATGCATTTTTTGTCATACTGTACTCGAATTAAGTGTAATTGCACATCCTCTACAGTAGGTGGCAGTGGTGCTCTTACTGTGTTCCGTATTGTGTAGGGAAAAAGCACCGGGCTAACAATATGAAGTGCAGTAAAAACTAGTTATAGTTGCGAGCAGGGCCCTGGTGGGGCATGAAATGTTTTTTTCTTCCTGTCTGGGGCGTCACAGAAAATAATTAAGAAGCACTGCACAAGGCGTTCTCGGTGCACAGAGGAATACACGCAGAAGAATAGAAGGCTAATCAGCCCAGAAAAGCCATTTCCCCAGCAGAGCTTGTAAATCAAAATTTTGCTTGTTAGATGGGGCAGATTTTTGGTGGATCGAAGCTTGTATCATGGAAAATTGACTCTCGTAGGTCAAGCTACCACTGTATGGATATGACTTTATTTGATCATTGTGCTCCAGATTGCCCCTGGGTGTGAGAGTGAGTATGAATGGTTGTTTATGTGGCCCTCTGATGGTCTGGCGAGCTGTTTGTACCCCGTCTTCACCCGATGTCAGTAGAGAGGGGCTCCAGCTCCCCTGGAACCCTAATGAGGATTAACAAAGTGAGAGAATGCGAGACAGTGAGTGAATGAGTGAGTTTGGGAGGAATTGTGCTTATAAGCCTCTCATATTTTAAAATATAGACTTCAATAAATTGCATTTTCTCTGTTTCCCAGCATGACGGCCGGATTATTTTATTTTGTGAACATCTTCAGGTGGTAGTATTGTGTTCCTTGTAGTCTTTTACGGGAAATATATACAATATATTTTATATAGTTGTCAAATAAAACTGGAACAACAAACAAAACATGAAATAACCTTAATCAAAGAGACCATTATGCATAAATAAATAAAAATAATATAAAACATGTTTTTACTGGGTAAATAACTGTATGCTTAGTGGGATGTACAATCATGTGAAAAAATATTATATGGTGTTACGTATCGGTATATAATAATAATAATAATAATAATAATAATAATAATTTTTAAAAATCAGGTCATTACCATGTTTTAAGATTATGCACAACCTCAGCTGACCAAAAACACACGACATACATCACTGCATCATTATTTATTAAGCGTTGTCCCATGTAGTGTGAAGACCACCGAATGACCCAGTTGGGAGTGGGACCCGGTGTCCTTTGGTCTTTTGGTCTCTTTGTCTCTAATGACGTCCCATCTTGACCCTTGCTCAGTTCAGTCCTATCTCCAAAACCACTTGTGACAGACATTTGATATTGAGTTCATATGAAAGGTTTTTAGACAGGTTTTTTAAAAATGTGGATTTGGTTGTCATGGTAACTATTGAAAACTATTTACGTATTTAAATACCTCGACAACCACTTATGATAGACGGTTGATGTTTGGTTCATAGGAAATGTCTTTAGACGGGCTTCTGAGCTGTGTGGGCCTGCTTACTATATTAAGTACTGGTTGCCAGGGAAACATTAATTTCTAAATAATATTAGAACGACTCATGCTACTCATGAGACTTCATTGTTGGACTCAAACGAAGGAGATTTTTTTGCTTTTCTATAATAAGTAATACATTTATTTTTGGGTTACAATGATTTACAATGATTTAATTTTTACCATCCTGGGACATTCCACCCACAGAGTTTTCTGCATTGTTTTCACCAAAATTTTGCCAAAATGTAGAAGTTCATTCTTACCGCTTCGGAATTAATAAAGTAATGTGCAAGCAGGCATTACAGATCAATAAATCTAATTATCTGCCCATCAGCAAGTGAGACCCCCCCGCCAATATAAAAACGGTAGTTCTGGTAGTTTGTTGGTCTGTAATATTCGGGTGTGTGTTAACACAATGCCATGATGAAAAAATATAAACAAAGACCACCAGGTGCTGCCCACCAATCTCAGAAACGTTTTAAGGCCATTTCCAAATCATGCAAAGTCCATCATTGCCCAGTATGGAAGATTATGCACAAGTTGAAAACGTTTCACTCTGTTGATAATCTTCCCATTACAGGACGTCCCAGAAAACTCACCTTAAGGTCAGACCTTGCAAATCTCAGAGAAACTGCAAAAAAATACAATAACTACATTAAATGATAAAGTTTATGAGAGTTCATTTCATTAAAAAATAAATATATATATATATATATATACTGTCTGTCTTCCTTTTGGCTTTTTCCCTTTTACTCGGGAGTCGCCACAGCGAATCATCTGATTCACATGTTTGATTTGGCAGAGGTTTTTACGTCGGATACCCTTCCTGTCACAACCCTTTTAGCAAGGGACAGAAACACGCTGACGACTTTGCAGCTCCTCTTTACAAAAGTCAGCAATGGTTCTTTTACATGCCTCTCACCATAGACAGTGACAGACATGGCCCGCCTTTGATAACCCAGTTAGCTGCACTGGGGGGACAGTGACAACCTTGTGGAGAGTGGGACTCGAACCCCCAACCTTTGGATCAGCAATCCTCCGCCCTATACCACTAGACCACCACTGTGTATATATACAGTGAAATATATATGCACTATATATATATATATATATATATATATATATATGAATTTCTCGGTTTAATTTACTGTATTCTGCTGATTCTAATATTATATCCATAATTCTTTCTTTTACAATTTAAACTTTCATAAACACACAAACAGCACTCACATTACCATATATGGTGCTAACCTCCTAAGACCCCCCTGTCCTGATACAGGGTCATCACATTTCCTCCCAATTACAAAGTGTGTAGGTCCTTGCAAGAGCCGCATATGAGAAACACTGGGTATTACTGTCTTGCCAAAGTTTTTCCTGGTTAAAGATGTAGATCAAGTTTCGTTAGTAATCTGGTTATAAGAAACAGAAATGGTGCAAAGAAATGACACAACACTCTGAGGAGGTTAAAAATCAAATAATATCATCTCCAGTGAGCATCCCTGCTTTGTACAAGTGACCCAAAAGCAACGTCTATGTTAATAATGTAAAGAAAGTGTACACATTTGTTATGTACTCTATGTGTATCTGATACCAGATTGTTCTACCTGTGTGGGTGTTACGTGCTCCGAGCCTGAAGCAATAGAAAAAAGAGACCCTCTGCTCCCTGGTGTCTAAGCGTCAGTACAGCCATCAGAGCAGGTCGGACCAGGTCGAAGTTCAGATGTTAAAGTGTGGGGCAAGTATAAAGTCATTATATTACACCACATTCAGAAAATTGTGACCTACAAATAGGCCTCTGAGTTTTTCATTCAGTGCCAACCTGGTATCTCCTCCCATGTACGAGGCGCACTGCCAGGAGGAACATCTCAGCCTATTACTCAAATACGATGTTCCGCATCAATTAATAAAATTCTGACTGCAAATAAAAATCAATACTTTCAGGACAGCTGTTATAACAGATATTGTTCACAGTGTGACTGAGCAGTTATAGGATTTTTCAAGCGGTTCAAGAATACAGTGGTACCCTGACTTACAAAATTAATCCGTTGCAAGGGCAAGCTCGTAAGTCAAAATGTTCATTAGATAAAACAAACATTCCCATAGGAAATAACATAAAACCCTCTCCCAAACTCATACAACCTGACATAAACAAGTATATTTGACCTAATATATCGAAGATAAACATGTAAAAACAATAATATTTCATAATAATAAATGTACTTTCACATTCATAATAATTAAGAATAAATAATAATAAACAATAAGTCAATTAACCCTTCCGATCTTCGACTGCGGCAAAGATGTCACGTGGGTGCAAAGATGTCATGTGGGCGGGCATGAGATGACGCTTAACAGAGAAGGAGGAGGAGAATTTTGTGCGTGTGCACAATGCCAGCGAGGAAAGGCTCATGGTGAGCTCCCATAAGGCCAGTGCTTCTCAAATAGTGGGGCACACCCCCTTTGGGGGGGCGTGGTGTGCTACCAGGGGGAGCATATATGACCCTCGGGAACATGCTTTTTGCTATACTGTACTTCTTCTTCTTCTTCTATCGTATGCTGTTGTTTCTCAGCCATTCAACCGCGACATCCGTGGCCTCATGTAGTTCATAGAGGCCTCCTGTCAGTTGTGTTTCAGGGCACTCTTGTAGTATGTGCTGCATAGTTTGGATAGCTCCACAATCACAATTTGGTGAATCAATGTATCCCCATTTTTCCAACATGTATCGGCACGGGCCAGTACCGCAGCTTAAAACGATTCAATTTACACCACAGGTCTCGACGAATATCCATACCATTTAGTGCAGTTGTTGGATCATTCACGATGTCCCTGTTTGGTGCTGTTCCCTTATTCCATCTGGATTGCCAGTTTTCTACCATGGAGTAGTTTGTTGTGGGCAGGTTAGACCAGATGGGTTTTCTTGAAGTCAGTCGGTATCGTGGGTGGTGCTCAATATCATTCAGCAGGGAAGGCCTGGGATCTGGAGTGTAGAGTCCAGTAACTTTGCAGTGACAGCTTCCCTGCGGATATCTGGCGGGCAAGATTACACATAACTGGCAGCCAGTCTGTATGTGTTGATTTTAGTGTACCTGATATGGTCCGCATAGCACAGTTCAATCTGGTGTCAACTAGTTTGCAGTGAACTGAGTTCCTCCAGACAGCAGCACAGTATTCCGCTACAGAGTATGACAGTGCTAATGTTGCTGAACGTAGTGTCCTTGCACTGGCTCCCCATGTAGTACCAGCCAACATCTGCACAAGGTTGTTTCTTGTTTGAACTTTCTTGGCTACTTTTTGCAGGTGGGCTTTGTATGTCAAAGTCCTGTCCAAGGTGACTCCAAGGTACACTGGTTTTGCATCATGAGACAGGCGGCTGTTGTTGAGTGTTATATCCAGCTCTTGTTTACTTCTAGCGTTGTGTAGATGGAAAACACTAGAAACGGTCTTCTTCACACTAGGTTGAAGCCGCCACTGTTTACAGTAGGTGCTCATATCCCTCATGTCCTCAGTTAATCTCTCATTCAATTCATCAAATGTTTTTGCTTGGAGAGCAAAGCATATGTCGTCTGCATATACAAACTTACGAGAGTGTGTGATGGGTAGGTCATTGGTGTACAGTGCAAATAGAGTTGGTGCCAGGACAGAACCTTGGGGTAGTCCATTCTTCTGTGTTCGCCATGCACTGCTGTATCCACCAAGATGAACACGGAACCGTCTGTGCTGTAGCAATAGCTCAACTGTGTTTACTACCCAGTAAGGAAGGATTTTTGATAGTTTCAGTAGAAGACCTGAGTGCCACACTGTATCATATGCAGCTGTCAAGTCTAGGAAAACTGCACCAGTCTTTTATTCTCCTGAAATCCATTCTCTATAAAGGTGGTGAGTGCTAGCACCTGATCTTGGGTGCTTCTACCTGGTCTAAAGCCGGCTTGGTCAATGTTGAGTACAGCTTCTACATCATCCTTAATTCGGTGTAGGATAATGCGTTCCAGTAGTTTATAGCAGACTGAGAGTAAGGATATGGGTCGGTAGCTAGATGCTAGTTTTGGGTCCTTCCCGGGTTTCAGGATAGCGATAACCTTTGCTTCTCTCCATAGCTTTGGCAGTTGTCTTTCACGTATAATACGGGACATGAAGGCTGCTAACCAGGTTTGTGCTTTATACTGTACTAGAATTAAGTGTAATTGCACATCCTCTACAGTAGGTGGCAGTGGCGGGGTGTAGGGAAAAAACACCGAGCTAATGATATGAAGTGCAGTAAACACTATTTATAGTCGTGCGCGGGGTGTTGGGGGCATTAAATGTTTTTTCTTCCTATATGGGACATCATAGAAAATAATTAAGAAACACTGCACAAGGCGTTCTCAGAGCCCAGAGGAATACACGTGGAAAAATACGAGGCTAATATCAACGGAAAAGCCATTTCCCCAGCAGAGCTCGTAAATCAAAATTTTCCTTGTTGGACGGGGCAGATTTTTGGTGGATCGAAGTTCTTATCATGGAAAATTCATTATAAAAGACACTCGTATATCAAGCCACCACTGTATTCATATGACTTTATCGTGCATGTGTGATACCAGGGGAGTGTGTATGACCCCGGAGAACATGCTTTTTTTGGCCATACTGTCCTAAAATTAAGTGTAATTGCACATCCTCTACAGTAGATGGCAGTGGCGCTCTCACTGCGTTCCATATGCTGCATGGAACACAGTGACAGCACCACTGCCACCTACTGTAGAGGATGTGCAATTACACTAGAGCTCGTCAATCAAAATTTTGCTGGATGGATGGGACAAATTTTTGGTGGGATCGAAGCTCGTATCATGCAAAATTCGTTATAAAAGACACTTGTAAGTCAAGGTACCACTGTAATGCCACAGCTGTATTGTCAACCAAAGAAGGAGCTACTGTGGGCTAGATATGTGTTAAACAGTCCTCTGGTAAATCAAGTAGTGTATTTCACTGTAATTAAGTGGCTGTGACTTTCATACTACACGTCTGTAGGGTGATTAGGTGAAAGTCCACGTGATGAAACATGAAAGCAGTGAGGCGCAGCAAAGGCTTTTAGAGTGTGTTACGTTAATTAAATAGACTTGCATGACACATGTGAAGAAGAATGACTAGTTTCCATTATAATTTTATTAGACACTGCAGTAGCCCTATAATGGTTTTTACAATAAATTTAATTTGTTTATTTGTTTTTCTTTCCCGAGTTTACCAACTTTTTTCGATCTTGGTCCAATATTGGGTTACCACAGTATAACAGGCTAAAAAAACAAAAGCTAAACCAGGTATAGACTGTAATGTGATGGTAATGCAAACAGCTGCGTTAAAATACTTATTTCTGAGAGTAACACACTCACCACGTTATTATAAACACCATCAGACAGAGATGTGTTCATTTACTTTCATTACTGTAATTAAACTGAAGAAAATGATTGTTTCCTCTCAGATTGTTTCCTCTCAGTGTTTCTACCTTTCTCTTTTTCGGATCTCTGGTACCGAACCCCATGCAGTGCCTGCAGTCGAGTATCACACAGAGGTGCGTTCTGAGAGGTCGTGAAGAATTTGTGAAGAAAGTTTGCAGATGAAACATGCTTCAGCTTTCAGGTGGCTGCACCTGATATTGGGCATGAAGACGATGCGTGTGTTTTCACACGTGGCCTAGAAGTAACTGGAGAAGTGCAACTCCACTAAAGTTCTGATGGGAAAAGATCTAAAGATGTCCTGTTTTTTTTTTTTAATAAAAGTTGGGATAATTTACTTCATAGACATTTCATCGGGAGTTCAAGCCCCACTCTCAGCGGGTTGTCACTGTCCCCCCAGTGCACTAACTGGGTTATCAAAGGCCGGCCATGTCTCTCACTGTCTATGGTGTGAAGCATGCAAAAGATCCATTGCTAACTTTCGAAAAGAGATGCTGCAAAGCCATCAGCCTGTATCTGCCCTGCAATGGCCTGGCGAGCCATCCAGGGTGTACTCTGCCCTCGCCAAGAGTCGGCTGAGATGGGCGCCAGCCTCCTTGAGACCCTAATCAGGACTAAGCAGTGCAGAGAATAAATGAATGAATGAATGAATTAATGTGCTACAAAAGCTTGTTTACTACAGGGTCCTTACTGATTCCATCTCCCTTACATTCAGTAATCAACAGGACCATGAAGGGATGATCTAACAACTCGATACTTTTATGATTGCAATTCTTCATAGCCTTGCTGGCCAATGAAAACATGGACCCATCACTGTAGGAATTTCGAAACTAAATTTTTACAATAAACTAAAAACTCTAGTTGGCATGGTGGTTTGCATATCCACCTCCCGGCGAGAAGGTCCTCTGTTTCCAGGTCCTGGGAGAAGTGAGTTTGTTTCGGTGTGGCGTTTTCTGTCCATGTCAGCATATTTTTCCATCGGGTACGCTGGTTTCCTCCCACAGCCCAAAGACATGCACATTCCGCTAACTCGCTGGTTCAAATTTCTCTCACGTGTGAATGTGAATGATTGTATGTAGTTGGTACTGCTGTGGATTGGTGAGTTGTTCAGTGTGAACCATGCCCAGAATTAGGTGAGATAGGCTCGAGCCTCCCCACGGCCCCAGTGACAAAATAGTAAACACAAGCATGGTAACTTCTGCTGGGTCGGGGCTCTGTCTTTAACAACTAATTCTACATCTGGGTTACACAAAACAACACGGAATGCATTACAAATACCCACACACACACACACACCACCACCACCACCACCACCACCACCACCACTTCCCCTTCCTGAAGAAGGTCAAACAGCCTTAATCCAGCAATTGGATTGAAAAAACCGGCCCATTATTCCTCCAGTGATTCCATATACAGTGAAGAGGATCGTAATGAGACCCAAAAATTCCCAGAGATCACTGTTGGTGAATTATAATAAAAAGTAAAAATCTTTGGCTTACAGACATCCGAATCCCAGTGGATGGCACCAGAAGGGGGTCACAACAAAAAAAGGGGGTGAAGTCATATATTTTGAATACAAACATGCTGATGGAAACAAGCAACAGCAAAAACAAGGTGTTTTCTAGCAACCAATTGAAATGCTTCATTTTCACGTGACTAGTGTGAGATGTTTTGTTAATTGCTCTACAGTCACACATGACTTTGCTTTTGCCTTGTTTCCCTTCCTTCAGTTATTTAGATTGTGTGTCGGAAATGTAAACATCTGGAATTTACAAACTGCTTTTACAGGTATGAAGGAGTCATGCTCGTCACCTGATGAACCAAAAATGGACTTTTCAGGAAATCAACATGAATGTGAGTTTGGTGTAAAAAGAATGAAGGCTATACAGTAATGAAAAGAACCTTCTCTGTTCTGGGAATGTTGTCGGTTCTGTGTTGTTCCGGGGCTGTTTTTCCTCTTAAGGTGTTTTAAAACTTAAACTAAATGCAGCATTCGATTGGCGAAACAACAGGACATTTATAGTGTTTGGAAAAAAATGCGTCCGCCTCTGCAAGGAAACGAAAAATGATGATAAATGGATCGTATTGGAACAATCACTCGAAGTATAGTATGTCCAAGTAAACCCTCACTCATCACACGTTCACTGACTCTTAATCCAATTTGGCTCAGGGAAGGCTGCAGTCCACCTCAGCCGACACCGGGTCAGGGTGGGATGCACCCTGGTGTTTCAGTAAACATGGTGGGCACTGTAAGGTTTTCCGATAGCACAGAGCCTGCCACTGGTTTTAGTCTCAATCTAATACACACATATACTGTCTAATGTTTAGGCGAAGAAAGGAAGCGCATGACTCTTCCATCTTTACTTTACAAAAATGTGCTGACAGTCTGTTCAATCAATCCATTCACTGGAATGTGGATCCTGGAATTCATTCAAAATTTTAATCAGGGGGAATGTATGCCGTCTGTCCTATCCATGAGATGTCTGATGGACTCCAAGCTCTGGATGGCTGCAACATCAACCTGGATTCGGACCCGGAATTTCTAAGTTGATAGTCGCATACCATGTGGACGAGCCACTTGGGATTTTTATTACAAAAAAAAAAAAAATTAAAAACTGTATAACAATTATTATTGTCAGAATGTTTATATACAAACTGTGATTGAAACATATGCCTGTTTTACTTTTTCAGTTCATCTGAGGCATTTGGAACTTTTAAGTGTTCAACCGTGATGAGGTTAAATAGCAGTAATTCCCTACAGTGGAACAGCGTTGCAAGCTGTGAGCTGAAATCATGAAACACTCAAAGCCAGACGACTGTCTGAAGATTATACTGTAAATTGGTCATATTCTTGTGCACACACACACACACACACACACACACACACACACACACACACTAATAGGAGGAGGGAGAGATGCCATGAGACTAGTACCTGTGACATTTGCTTATCAAATCATTTCATATTGGACCAATACATCAATGTCGTGCCATCCATTACTATTCAGCATCAAGCATCGAGTTTCTTGTGACAGATGTGAGGGCGGCGAGTAAAGATTCATCAGGCCAATTCATTGCTACCATCTCAGCCACAATCATTTCTCAAAAATAGTTGCCCTTTTATTTTTATCTCCAAAGCGTAATCTGAGGAGCACCATAAGAGATGAACACAGTCGAAGAGTTGTCATGTTGATTAAGACTCAGCAAAAGCAATACCCACCGAGGTGGAAGAGGTTGCAGGTAGAAAGATAGGGAGCAGGCATCACTTTCTCTGAGACATGATGTCATTTATAGAGTCTGAAGTTTCACTTGATTCCTTTGAGTTAGTAATAAATCGAGGCAGTGAAGAAGAATCACATTTTCCATCCAACTCGATGTTGGGTGGCTTCTTTTTACCGAACTGCCAATGTGTCTGATGTGAGCGTGATGGCGGGTGCACGCATTATTTGGCATTTGGCTGCAAGAATATCTGAAACTGTATAAAAGAAAATGGAGTGGAATGAAAATGGAATCATATTTTGTGACTCTTGTTCGTACACTGGTGGTGTTTTGGTTTGCACATCCATCTTACTTCAAGAAGGTCCTGTGCCTGGCGAGGGCATTTGTGTGTGACGTTCTCGCCGCGCTTGAGTGGGGTTTTTCTGGGTACTCTGGTTTCCTCCCACAAGACCAGAGACTTGCACATGAGTTTACTGGATGCTCCAAATTCCCCCGAGGTGAGTGACAGTGCGAATGGTTCTGTGAGTGTATTGCCCTGGGATGGATTCGCGAGCTGTTCCACGCCTTCACCCAGTCAGCTGAGATAGGCTTTAGCCTCACTGTGTGGATAAAAAGGATAAAGTGGTGAAAATAAAATATTAAAAGATTAAATGAATGAATAAAAGAGTGAATGAATGAATGTGCAGCTTTTAGTTTTCTCGTTGTTTTGTTTGGTGTCTTTCGTTCCAGTAAGTATCTCTCGTATCTCTGCAGTTCAGTCTGGGTAACTGATGCAAACTAAATGTTGCATTGCTGCTGACTGCTTTAACATACAGGATCTGTATTTGAGTGGCGGTGGTGGCCTGGTGGGGAAGGTGCTGGATCACTGTTCCTAAGGTTGGGGGTTCAAGCCCCACTCTATACGGGCTGTCACTGTCCTCCCAGTGCACTAACTGGGTCAAAGGCTGGCCATGTCTCTTACTGTCTGTGGTGAGAGGTTCATGTAAAAGAACCATCGCTGACTTTCATCAAGAGTAGCTGCAGAGCCATCAGCATGTTTCTGCCCTGCGATGGCCCGGCGAGCCGTCCAGGAGGAATTCTGCCCTCGCTAAGAGAGAGCGGATACCTGCAAGGGCCAGTGATGCCAGAAGCACGTCGACACACCAGTAACCAGTAACATATCTGTATTTGGGATGCATCTTCCTCATGTCCAAGCCGCTTTAAAACAAAATTAAATTAAATGCTACACTGGAGTTTATTTAAGAAAAAATAAAAGGGCCAGACATGTTCCTTTTCTTTACTGAGGCTGAGGATAGTGTTCAGAGCCAGCAGAGCTTTAATTACCTTCATTTATTATTATGGTATCTGTATTGAATGTCCACACAAAGATCATGGGATTGATATCTGTGTGTGTGTGTGTGTGTGTGTGTGTGTGTGTGTGTGTGTGTGTGTGTGTGTGTGGTTGTGTGTGTGTGTTTGTGTGTGTGTCGTAATGTACTCATGTGCAAAGGAGTGACAAAACGTGTACAAAATCTTCAGTCAGTACGAGTGACCTGCGTCTCCAGGAAGTGGGGAAGGACATTTATCATTAGTATACAACCCCACAATTCCCAGCAACTGCTCGCATCCCATGCATGTGGGAACTTTACATGATTCCCAGGGTATGACCGTCACAACACATAAACAGTCACTCCTACCGAGTTCCAAAGCGGATCTTGGCAAGGAAGGTCAATAAAAAATGATCAAATATTGTCTGGTGCTGTCTGGTCTGGTTCCTAAAAATTGCAATGCCCAGTGTGCGTGCAGAGCAGACCTGTGGACGAGTGGGAGACCAAGACGCAATAAGACTTAGAAAAGTAGTGGAATCACTACTTAAAATAATGAATCAGATAATCTGAGTTGTTAACATATGTAACACTAGGAGGAGTGAATTCAGTTTATGTGAGGATGGCAGGTTTTCTCCTGGGACTCTGGTTTCTTCCTGCAGTCCACAAACATGCACTTCTTTCTTGATTGCCCCGAGGTGTGAATGTGAGTATAAATAATTGTACGTGAGTGTGTGTGTGTGTGTGTACGGGGGGGGGAATGCATTGATGCCGCTCTGTGAGACGCAGCCCATGAGAGCCGCACACAGACCTCACACAGTGGGGGGTCTGTCCCACAAACTAATTCACATTTATTCCTGATAATAATAATGTTCATTCATTCATTCATTTTCTGTCCCTGCTTAATCCTAAATGGGGTTGCAGGGAGGCTGGCATCCATCCCAGCCGACTACGGGCGAGGGCAGAGTACACGCTGGACGGTTTGCCGGGCCATTGCGGGGCGGAAACATGCTGATGGCTATGCAGCTCCTCTTGACGAAAGTCAGCAATGGTTGTTTTACATGAACCTCTCACCATAGACAATGAAACACACGGCCGACCTTTGATAACCCAGTTGGTGCACTGGGAGGACAGTGACAACCCATGGAAAGTGGGACTTGAACCCCCAACCTTAGGGTTACTGTTCCAGCACCTCTACCACCAGGCCACCACTGCCCTCCTTATAATAATGTGATGTCCAAACCCACCAGGCTGTCTCTGAGTCAGAAGCTCTCCCACTGTTTTTCTTCCTAGTACCGTATATGCTTATTATTAGATAACGGTGTATTATATTCACCACGGATCACTCAGTCACATGACCTTTACTTGGTTAAAACTACAAATTGTCTCATCTGATAAATATTGTGAAATGTTGTCTTGTCTGGGAGGCGGCACGGTGGCGTAGTGGTTAGCTCGTCCGCCTCACAGCAAGAAGGCCTGGGTTCGATTCCCGGCCTGGGCGTTTCTGTGTGGAGTTTGCATGTTCTCCCCGTGCTTGTGCGGGTTTCCTCCGGGTGCTCCGGTTTCCTCCCGCAGTCCAAAGACCTGCACTGTAGGTTAATTGGCTGTTCTAAATTGACCGTAGATTCTCTCCTGCAGCGGCACTGGAACCCAGTCGTATCGGCATTTTCCCTTCCATTGGATCCTTCCGGTGGCGCCGAGACAGGGGGGGACTTGCTGCTTGGGTAACAGCCTGTCCCTCATTACTCCCTACCCAGGCTCTGCGCACTGGGGAGTATCACCAGCTGGGGTACCAGCCAGAGCGCAGCCATAGTCCTTCGGGACTGACGGAGGCCTACCATTGTCTTGTCTGGTATTATATAATCAGATTATCGGTGACGTTGACAGTATTGGATGAAAACAATTGTGTCCGCTTGGGACAGAGTGCAGCGGTCCTCAGATTAGAAGAAACATCAGAGTGAAGTCCCTGAAGTATTTTCTGTTCACTCTGAGCCACATACATCCATAGATACTTCCAGAATTACAGTGACACTCAGAAATGAGCGATCGCTCGTCTACTTTCCTTATCACGCAGCTACCTTTCATCTCATTCGTTTAATTTCCTTTTCCAAATCACTTTATCTTTTATTAGGGACGCGGGGAGACTGGAAGGTGGAGAGTACGTCAGAGCAGCCCTCAAGAATAACAGAGAGCTCATACACACACACACACACGCGCACGCACACGCCAACACTCTCACACCAACACTCACACACACACACACACACACACACACACACACACACACAGACACACACACACACACACACACACACACACCAACACTCACTCACAACAACACTCTCACACCAACACTCACACACCAACACTCACACACACACACACACACACATACACACACACTAACACTCTCTCAAACAGACACACACACACACACACATACACACACACACACCAACACTCACTCACAACAACACTCTCACACCAACACTCACACACACACACACATTACCACCCTCTCCAACACACACACACACACACACACACACACACACACATACACCAACACTCACTCACAACAACACTCTCACACCAACACTCACACACACACATACACACACACCAACACTCTCTGAAACACACACACACACACACACACACACACACATACACACGTTTTTACACATACACAACCATACACGCACACACCGACACACACTCATACACACAAACACACACACACACACACACACACACACACTTGACTGCAGAGTACAACTATCAAATTGTTTTCTCTCTCTCTCTCTTTGTCTCTATTTCCTTGGGTTTACGCTTTACTCCAGATGCAGCTCCAGATGTCCTTTATATTGCTTTACAAAGAAATAGTGAAACACAGACCCTGGTAGAATCCTTGTGTGTACAGGTGATGGAAGCCTTCAGAACTGGCTCAGAACCACGAAGGGTTGCCAGATTGGGCACAAACCTTCTATTAAACATATGAATTAATTGGGGAAAGAGTTAATCATCAATTTGCTCTCTCTCTCTCTCTCTCTCTCTCTCTCTCCTCCCTCTCATTGTCCAAATAGCTTAATCCTAACAGGATCGTGCAAAGGCTGAATTCGAGCCAACACTGAGCAAAGGCAGCTCACACCCTGAACATCTCACCAAACCAACACAACCAGTTGGCCGAATGTGCATGTCTTTGTATCGTAGGAGGAAACTGGCATTCGCAGAGGGAACCCACACAAACACAGTGAGAACATGCAAACCATCTACAGCGAGTGGGACTCAAACCCAGACCCTTCCCCCCCCCCCCCAGAAAGACAGTTCTGCTAACCAGGCCACCACCCTGCCAGCTGCTCGTCTAGAGATTTCTTTCCTTGCAGATGTGGATTTGAAGGTGCGCTCACATCATTCCTATCATGTGATTATATTCTGATATTTACAGATGTTCTCCAATTTTTGTTGTTGTTGTTATTGTTGTTGCTACCCAATTTACACTGGAAAGGAAGAACAACACCATTTTTGACACTTTCAGAACATTTCCAGATTGCAATATTTGACTATTTATTTTCCTCGCAATGTCCTGCAATGTTCTCCACTGAAATCCGGATCATGACCGGTACCGCGTGAGCGCATCTTTCATGGTCCGGGATTTCCTCTTGACGGGATTTGCCGGATCAAACTGGCAACCCTGAAGTGGTGAAGGGGGGGCGGGGTGGGGGCGGGGTGGGGGCACTGACTCACTCACACGCTGCTGTCAGCTCAGAATGAACTGGATCTCCCAGGAAATGAGATATTTTTAGTGTTCTAACTTGGAGAACTTGGGTCAGGAGCTGATTTTTGAAGGGAACTTGTTGAGAAACCGGAGCGCTTTCCTTCGAACCCTCAGCATCTCAGAGTCCCAGCAAAGCCCACCAAGTCCGTGACACGTCTTCCAGCAGCAGGTAAACCTTCCATTTCTTCTCCTCTTCTCTGGATCGATCCTCCACTCATTGCTCTGCAGTTTAAAATAAAATATCCCATCAAGTCATGCCTTCATCTGTTGATTTGAGGGATGATGGAGAGAAATGTGTAGAAATAAGATTGACATGTGGCTGACACTTTCAGATCTTTTCACACTGATTCTGACTGATGCTCTGATCTGATGCCATAACAGTCGATCGCTGCAGATAAAACAGATGAGTGTTTGTTTATTTAATTTATTTATTTATTAAAGATTCATATGCACCTCCCGAATATATTGACAGATAATTTGGTTGATATAATCACGTGATTAAGGAACTCGGACCACATACAATAAATCTCAATAGTTTATGGTTCAAAGATCATTTCTAATTTCTCTCTCTCTCTCTCTCTCTGTCTCGGTTTCTGCCCCCCCCCCTCGGTTTCTTCCCCTGGTCTCCCCCTTACTCTCTCTTCCTCCCCTCTCTCCCCCTTACTCTTTCTTTCTTCCTCCCTCCTTCTCCACCCCCTCACACACACACTCTCTCCCCCCCCTCTCTTCCTTTTTTATAAGGAGAAACCTCATACAATCATTCACTGAACCATTTAATCCTACTAGGGTCACAGGAGGCTCAAGCCTCTGTGCAAAGGCGGGGTTCATCCTGAACAGCCCAGTAGACCAAAGCAGGGATAATGACCCACACACACACACACACACACAACCTCTCACTCACACCTCGGAACAATGCGGAGCAGCAAATGAGCCTGATGTGCATGTGTTTGGAATGTGGAAGGTCAGTGGAGCCCACGGAGGAAACCCACACAAACTCAGGAGACCATGCAGACCACACAAACACCCTTTCTGAGACTGGGACTTGAACACAGCACCTTCTTGCTATGAGACAGACTTGCGATTCCATCATGCCGCCCTGAAGCATGTTAATAAATGTTATAGGGTGGCAAGGTGGCAGAGTTCTTAGCACGTCTGCCTCGGGGCGTTTCTGCGTGGAGTTTGCACGTTCTCCCCGTGCTTGTGTGGGTTCCCTCCGGGTACACAGGTTTCCTCCCACACTCCAAAACCACGCACAGTGGATTCCTTGGCTGTTCCAAATCGCCTCTAGGTGTGTGAGAGAGTGTGAGTGGTTATGTGTGTGCTAGCCCTGCAATGGCCTGGCGAGCTGTTCAGGGTGTATTCCGCCCTTTCCCAGAGTCGGCTGTCTGCCCACGACCTTAATTAGGATTAAGAGGCTTAGAAAAGAAATTAATGAATGAACGTTTGGTTGGCATATAATAATGTTTAGATTTCTGCGGTGCCTGAGCACGGCGCTCCCATCCGAGTTCCCTTCATCCCTTTAATGACAAGTTCTGTACATCACCATTAATTACATTTAATAACTTGTTTATAGAAGGGAATGAAAATGACGGAAATAAAACACACAACCTTCATCTCAACGTGTAACAGACCCCATTTAGAAGCCGTAGCTTACAGAATATTTCAATACTAGAGCGGTACCATCGTTTATTTATTTATCTATTTATTTATTTACTTAACCTCATTAACGATGACATCACATCACAGCACCCGAGCTGCTGTAATCATTCAAAAGCTTCACGTTTTATTCTGGGTGTTTGTGTTTACTTCTGCAACACTCTTTAATTCTGCAATCCACCGCTTGCTGGATCACTGATCCGAAGGTTGGGGGTTCGAGTCCCACTCTCCACAGGTTGTCACTGTCCCCTAAGTGCACTAACTGGGTTATCAAAGGCCGGTCATGTCTCTCACTGGTGTGAAGTTCATGTAAAAGAAACATTGCTGACTCTCAACAAGAGGAGCTGCAACGCCTTCAGCATGTTTTCGCCCTGCGATGGCCTGATGAGCTGTTGCCCTCGCCTAGAGTTGGCTGGGATGGATGCCAGCCTGCCGGTGACCCTAATTAGCATTAAGCGGTTACAGAAAATGAGCAAATAGTTCCTGGTGTGAGTGTGAATGCGACTGTTCAGTTCAGTCCAGTTCATTTTCTGTAATTGCTTAATCCTAGGGTTGCGGGGAGGCTTGTGCCCTTCCCAGCCAATTCTGGGTGAGGGCAGAGTACACTCTGGACAGCTCGCCAGGCCATCGCAGGGCAGAAACGTGCTGACGGCTATGCATCTCCTCTTGTCGAAAGTGAGCAATGATATAGACAGTGAGAGACATGGCCAGCCTTTGATAACCCAGTTAGTGCACTGGGGGGACAGTGACAACCTTGTGCAGAGTGGGACTTGAACCCCCAACCTTAGGATCAGCAATCCAGCGCCCTATACCACTAGGTCACCACTGCCTGAATGTGACTGGCTGTGTCTTTGGCTCTGCAATGGACTGGGAAGGTGTTGTGAGTGCATTCTGCTTTCACTCAGAATTGGCTGGGATAGGCTCCATCCTCCCTGAAATCTTAACAGGATTAAGAGGTTCCATAACATAGTGATATTAGATCAAAATAATGAGTTCAATCTTTCAGGTTCTGGTACAGAGATGTGCGGAAGGGCAGATGTTGTCACAGGAAATCAGTTATGAATATATATTTTTTTTCACTAAACGTCATAAAATATGAACTTTCAGTCATCATCAGTCCTCCCGTATTCCCAGTGCTGGTTTAGTTTAAACACAGGGTGACTAAGTAAAACCTCCTACATTTCAAAAGGAAAAAAAAAAGAAATGTACAGGGAGTTAAATTATTATTCAGGCGCATGAAATTTCATTTAGTACAGTTTTTCTTCATCGTGATTTGAAAATCCTCCTCCAAATGGTGGCTGTCATCGTCCGTACCCTCTTGGTTCATTCCTGAAGGCTGCCGTGGCTCGACGGGTTGTGTCGGGTGGCTCAGCGGCGACCTCCTGCTGAATAGGAACCTTATAAAGGCTTCAAGAGTCTCGAGTGCATGAGTATATTCTCATGATTTAAGGTAGCAACGGCGGGGTGGGGTCAAGGGAACGGGCCACCACCCAACATCACCACGTGATTACATCGCCCGATCCGGAACCATTTCACTCAGCACTTCCTTTCTTCAAAAGGGAAAGTAGCCATCAATTTCACACTGTGTTTAAAAGGTAAAGGACACACAATCAGACAGACAACATCAACTCGATCAGCACACATCTGTCCGTGCATGCATCCATCTACACATCTGGACTGCTAACCAATCAGGGTCAAGGCTGAGCAGGAACAATCCCTTCTGTTGGGGGTGAGATGTGTGGTACACCGTCAAGAGGTCGCATTGTATCACAGAGATGGGCCACGATTCATTCTCGCACCGCCGTGTTATTTAAAGTTACACAAGGCGGATGCACGGACTCTGCACCGAAAAGCCCAAGTTAGTCACGAGGTTCAACCCTGGAACCTTCTCGCTCTGTAGCCACAGTGATAACCACAACAGGGCCACCTGATGAACACAAAGCGAAAAGGATGAGAAGATGTAAGAAGATCATTTCACCCGGAGACCTCGGTCATGAATCTAATGAACATCTGTGTCAATGTTGGCTAATTCGAGTCGCAACTGTGTCTACTGACTCTGGGACAAATCCTAATTACATCATAACCTGCTAGCAGTGACATAAGTGTCATTCACTCTGGTGCAAATAATTTTTCTTGGGCCCATGAAATCTTCTGTATGAAGGGGATCCGCCCACAATGACAACATTCACTCTCCTGCATTGGTCTCCAACAGCTTCTGCACTGAACTGTGCACTGAACTGGAATCACCAGTGAAATTTACGCCAATATCTGCTCGACAGTGCATGTGCTGAAGTTGGTGTTTATGAGCTGCTGAGGGCCCAGCAGTGAACGGATCGACTCTTCTGAAGATGCTGAGCTGCAGCTTCATTTTCTCTTTGAAGGATAAAGGAATCTGTAAATAGAAACTGCTTGTATTACTGTGACCTTTTTCCACCTGCCCTCCCTAACCTCAAGGTCAAGGTGGCAGCAGGTTGGGCTCAGTATTTTACTTCCCGACTCAGTCATTTTTCAACGCCATTTATTCCTACCAGGGTCCCTGGCAAGCTGGAGCCTGTTTCAACCAGCACAACACACACGCACAACCATTTACCGTCACATCCGCACCGAGAGGCCGTTATCCTTCTGTGCTTGCCTTTAGACTGTGGGTCGAAACTAAAGTACCCCATGTAAGCAAGGGCAGAACACGCAGCCTTCACACAAGAGACTCAAACCTGAGACCTTCTTGCTTTGAGGTGGATGTGCTAACCAGTACAGGACCATACCACAAATCTAAGTATTTTTAGGGAGCGCCAATATCATCCCAGAAGATATAAGCAATGCTCGCACCTTAAAAACGACACCTTGGATGTGGGGTAATGAAAGTTATTTTTGCTACCAAGTGGCGCATCAACTGGGAGTGAAAAGTTTGAATTTGGAAATCGCAAGTTCAAATCCGGGCTGATGCGACAGTTATCCGTGACCGAGTGTCCGAGTGTACATGGGAGCTAACTGGCCGAGCTCTCACGGGAGGGAGGGACAGTATACGCTCACTTCCCTGTCACTCACAGAGATCGCTCATCACGGGTGTTGGTGAGCTCATTTGTACGAAGGGACATATAGAGCTTTTTCTAGAAGTGTGTTAAACCCGCCCCCAAATACACATACACAGCAGTTCAAAAAGAGGCGGGTGATTAGAATCGCTGCTTTAACCCTTCCCTATTTGTGTTGGTCGTGTGACAGGAGGCAACATCTGATGGGTGGGAATTGGATACGACTAAATTAGGCAGAAAATGGGGGGAGGGGGGGGGGGTTGAATTTCACACCATGGCAGAGAAAAACCTTTAGTGTGGCCTGGGCAGTTGAAAGTCACCTCTATAATAACAAGTAAATAACTGCTGGAAATTACGCTTAAAATCATGAAACAACATCTGGGAAATGGAATAAAACCTGCATGGATTGATATGTTAATCAAAAAAGTTGTAATCTGATGGCCGGTTCATCCGTTGAGATCACAGACAAAAAAGGCATAGAAATGAAAAGAATATCGTTCGGCCCTCTGGAGAGGGAAATGAACCGGCTCTGAAAATGCTAATGTACTTTTACTGGTATCATCATCCGGCTGCAGATGTGCTTATCACTGCTGCATACATCCTTAACATTCCTCTGCTATCGTAGATTCTCGAACACTGTTGCTATCAGCGTTGCTTTTCTATTGTATTTGTTTTCATGGCCTCGAAAACAGAAATGCGGTTATTAAAGAAAAAATAATGTATTTGCTCGTAGTTCCCGAAACAAATCCCATCCCGGTGAGAATTGAACCGAACCATTAGTTTGGTGAAAGAAAGGCAGAATGTTCCTCCATTTCTGAGCCACTCTGAGAAATTTCCCCAAACTGCAGTTCCTGTTACTGTAGCAATTAACACAGCCATTAAACGCTTAATTGTGCGGAATGGTGTAATTACACTTTAAAATGAATATTAATGAGTTAAAGGCATTCCTGTAGAATACTAATGCTGATTTTACTATGACTAATACATAATCCTAGCCCTGTAATGGACTGGTGAGCTGTTCAGGGTGTACGCTGTGTTTCACCCAGATCGAACTGGGATTGGCTCAGTGATCTCTAGAAGTGTTCCCGAGCCCGTGCAGTTAATTTGATGACAGTACCATGCCTGTGCAGTGCCATCTATTTCCTCTGCAGTGAACCATCCAAAGTGACTCTCTCACACACACACACACACACACACACACACACACACACACACACACACACACACACACAGAGCAGTGGGCTGCAACAACCAATGGTGGACTCCAGAGAGCAGTTGTGGGTTTGGTACCCTGCTCAAGGGCACTTCAGCCATTTATGTGGAGGAAGGGAAGGTGCAGCTCACTCCCCCACCGCCACATATTTTTCCTGCTGGTTCAAGAATCGAACCAGCAACCTTTTGGTCCCAAGCCTGCCTCTCTCAGCATTAGGCTGCAGCCATGGCAACGGCTTACCAAATTAATTACTGGGAAATATTTCACCAGAAAAGAAACATGTCTAACTCATCACAGACGTCTCCTCTCAGTAGCATAGAATATTTTCAGCCAATGTCAGGCGTTCTCTCAACTTTTAATGATGCCCTGTAAATATATTGGTACTGATAGTGATAATACACATTTCTCTAGTGATGACCAAAATAATCATCATAAAGGAAGCTACCGCTGGTAGGAAGGGTGCTGTAGACGATAGGAATGGCACTGTAGACGGTAGGAAGGGTGCTGTAGACGGTAGGAAGGGTGCTGTAGACGATAGGAAGGGCGCTGTAGACGGTAGGAAGGGCGCTGTAGACGATAGGAATGGCGCTGTAGACGGTAGGAAGGGCGCTGTAGACGGTAGGAAGGGTGCTGTAGACGATAGGAATGGCGCTGTAGACGGTAGGAAGGGTGCTGTAGACGATAGGAATGGCGCTGTAGACGATAGGAAGGGTGCTGTAGACCAGGGGTCACCAACCTTTTTGAAACTGAGAGCTACTTCTTGGGTACCAATTAATGCGAAGGGATACCAGGTCGATACACACCTCTGAACTTACAAATTTGCTCAATTTATGTTTAATTATATGTTGTTATTATTCATAATTAATGATATTCTTCTATATGAAGATATTGATTAGATTTAAAAATCTATTCAAAAAAATTAGATGCAGCTCAATGGAGAGTGGCTCTATGGAGCCGTGGGCCGGTCCTAAAAATAGCAGTGAACAGGTCTGCGGGCAACTTATATTGTCCTTGCGGGCTACCTGGTGCCCACGGGCACCACGTTGGTGATCCCTGCTGTAGACGATAGGAATGGCGCTGTAGACGGTAGTGAGCAGTGAAGCCAGTGGCTGAGGCAAATGATCTAAGACACTAGTCCATCGGTGTCCTGTATCATCTCCATCATGGGGATCCTTTCTTCTGAGGCGGGCTTGGTGAGGCATCTCCAGGGCTTGTGGTCAGAGGTACGAGTTTCAACAGTGGATGGGGTTATTCTACACTTTTTACAGATTATTTAACAGAATCTTTGAAATGCTTCCTGGAGCCCCCCCCAACCGGGTTGTGCAGGGATTCGACTGTCAGCCGTGAACAAGGTATCCAGTCTAGCAAAGCTGGAGATTTATGATAACACTGTCAGCAGAAGGGCAAATGGCTTCATTTAGGATTTAAAGGTTGGATACTTTGTCATCCCAGATAATCTTCAAGATCTTCCTCAGACAGCTTTGTCGGAAGGCTTCAAGCTGTTGGATTTGCCAGCGGTACGTCACTCAGTATTCGGTTTCGTGGCGCTTCAAATTCCAAAGCAGGTCTCTGTTGCTTTGCATCTTTTACTCTGCATGCTTAACATCTTTTAAAGTTAATTCATTAATACATACACTTTTAAAAGAGAATGAAAAGAAAAAGTGAAATGACTGATGCCTTGTATCAGCGATGTTGTACAAAATGGAAACTATTTGATGGTCACTGATCCATCCAATCTGATCGGCAGATCACATAAGTGATAAGATTTTAACCATTGAAATGGTGGTTTGCCCGTACGCTCCACACACACACACACACACACACACACACACCAATGAGCCCCAGGTAACCATCACACCTTCGCCAGACCACTGGTTGTCCTTCCTTGAATCGCCTTTAGTAGCACCTTGGCAATATAGAACAGAGACATCCTACAAGACGAACATTTTGAAAATGAAAAGACCCCACAACATGGATCTCGCCAAAGTCACAAGGGTCACGTCGACTTCACGATCTGATTAAAACAAACTTGATTCCTTCTGAAGTCTCATATGTACTCAACTATTAAATGATTATTAATGATAAATGATTATTAAATGATGCAATAGCGGCAACTGCACAGTTCAGTTTCACATCAAGAAATCGATGTGTTGGAAGCAAGAAGAAAATCGGAACCCGTAAGAATATGAGCGACTTTGAGAAGGGAGAAACTGTGACGGCTAGATGACAAGATCAGGGTTTCTTCAAAACAGCAGGTTCTTTGGGGCATTCTTGCTATGCCAGGCTATAATTACCCCCAAAAGGGGTCCAAGGAAAGACCGTCAGCATCAATGCCCAAAGTGTATGAGCAGCGATGTCTGGTCCGATCCTACAGAAGACCTTCTGCAGCTATGACAGGAAGGTGTCCAACCACTGTGTGAATCTCAGGCTTGCAGCCACAGCCGTAGTGTTGATCTTCACCTCTGTACTCACCTGAAAGCATCTACAATCTCACAAGAGTCAGTACAGGCAAGTCCAGACCATAGAGGCCAGTAGATAGTGTTACGACCCGGTCTAGGCTGTTATGTACAAGTTACTAATAGCATTGAGCCAGAGACTGTGTCGCTTTTATTGTGGTCCCCTCTTCAGAAACCAGCAGGGCAAAATAAAGAAAATACTGTTAACTATACACATGCAATCAAACACACAAAGGAGACAAACCTACCCATCTGTCTCCCCTCAGTCCCTAACTAACCCAAAACCAGGCTTCCTTTAACTGCAATCAATAAATACAAACTTTAAAGGATGTGGCTCAGTGGTCAACGCTCTAGATTACTAATCCCAAGGTTGGTGGTTCAAGCCCCACCTACCACCGTTGAGCCCCCGAGCAAGGTTCAGCTGTATAAAAAAAAAAAAGAAAAGATTAATGTAAGTCAGTCCAGAGATGGGCGTCTGCCAAGTGCCGTAAATTTAAAACTATTTACACAATGTATATGGATTCGGTATTCAGAACCAGAGGAACAGATTGCAAGGAGGGTCAGCACCAGGTACCAGGGGTACCAGGTCATGCGCAGACAGACAGTAGCGAAATACACAAAACGCAGCAATACAAAGACGGTCGGAGCTGTGATCTGTGATCTGCAGCTGTTTAAATACACCAACAGAAGTGCATTCCACCAATCGCATCACAGTAGGCAGAGACAAGTTCAAGTTCAAACGAGTGGAAACAGCATTCACCGCAGTGGGATGGGCCTAAAGATGATGAAAAACAACATTCACCACTGACACAAACAAACAACAACAACAACAAAAACTGAGAATGAACAGAAATATAGGGTCATAGCAATAAATATGGAGATAGGTCTATACAGCTGTGTGCGTGTGTGCATGCATTATTATTATTATTATTATTATTATTATTATTATTATTATTATTACAGTGCACTTTTGTTCACTTGACGTTTAGAGAGGATCAACTGCTGGTATAATCTCACAATGTCTCGAGTGCCTTAAAGTGGAACCAGGCCAACTTCAGGCGAACTGAAAAAAAATGAGCCGCCCTTCGTCCAGGAGAAGCTGCCGGAAACGTTCCTGGTAAAGATTCATTATAAGACAGTAAGTACGCTGTAATTTATCTCACCAAATTTTTGGACTGTTCCTGCTCTGTACGTCATAAGGATGTTCTGGAAATCATTCAAGTTAGCAATGCTTTTACAAATTTAATGAGACATTAATTAGCACAAAGCAGGAAAGGCTCTGGCCATCAACATTCCCGAGTTCAAAATGATCTGAAGTCTGATGTGTTGAAAGAATATCCAGAATAAAAATAATACAAATGTGTTCAAAACTTTTTTTTTTTTTTTTTTTTGCTTGTGCTCTGCTGCTGATGACTAACAATGATTGGCTGTTGGTTGAGACAGATGTCACCTCCCACACACTCTTCACCCCACCACACCGCACCCCATGCACCCCTAGTGAGGGTAGTGATTCAGTAGATGAGTGACTCCAGAGAAATGTCCACCTTGTTCCTGTTATGTTGGATGTGAATGCTTTTAATAATAATAATAATAATAATAATAATTTCTATGCAGTTGTTGATTATTCAGGGTGCAGATCATTGAAACTCCTCTAGCGTGAGACATGGCATGCAGAATGAGCACTACAGGGTAAATTTCCATTTGTCTCTTAATAGATTTATCAGCTGGAGATGATAATCGAGATGCGCTGCTATCCTTGGACTGCAGTTAATCCAGCTGACATTTAAAATGCGGCACACTAAAAACACTCTCCAGTGATAAGAGAGCCGTGTGTTTATTCATCAGAATATCACGGAATACTCCGAGCATCATGGAGATATTGTTTTATGGAAAATCATGAATCTATGGATCAATAACTGCACAAACTGTAGCCAAATCCTGGTGATGGAGCTGAACATTGCGAAGGCCATAGTGCTGAGCTTCGTGCTGTCCGTTTTTCTTATATTTGGAGTCCTTGGAAACGTCTTGGTCATCCTTTCTGTTGCTTGTCACCGTGGCCTTCGGACAGTCACACATTACTTTATTGTGAACCTGGCAGTGGCAGACCTTCTGCTGAGTTCCACCGTGCTCCCATTCTCTGCCATTTTCGAGATGCTGGGCCAGTGGGTGTTTGGACGGGCTTTCTGTGATGTCTGGGCTGCCATGGATGTGCTTTGCTGCACTGCATCCATAATGAGCCTTTGCGTGATCTCGGTGGACCGCTACATCGGCGTTAGTTACCCACTACGCTACCCAGCCATCGTGACTGAAAAGCGGGCATTGTTGGCACTTATGGGGATTTGGGCTCTGTCCATTACAATCTCTATTGGACCACTATTTGGCTGGAAGGAGCCGGCGCCAGAGGATGAGTATGTTTGTAAAATCACAGAAGAGCCTGCCTATGCCATTTTTTCTGCAGTAGGCTCCTTCTACCTCCCCCTAGTGGTTATTTTGGTGATGTATTGCCGTGTGTACGTGGTGGCCCGAAGAGAGACGTACAGTCTTAGGAAAGGTCAGAAGACAGAGAAGGCGCACCACACTGAAGCAGTGACACTGCGGATACACAGAGGAAACACCACTGTGGCAGATGATGAAATCCCGAGGAGCCGCGCCCACTTCACGATCCGCCTACTTAAGTTCTCCAGGGAGA
The DNA here is from genome assembly GCA_024760905.1 of Plotosus lineatus. Lineage (NCBI taxonomy): Eukaryota > Metazoa > Chordata > Actinopteri > Siluriformes > Plotosidae > Plotosus > Plotosus lineatus. The sequence goes on along the minus strand of CM045749.1, from coordinate 28,985,251 downwards.
AGAAAGCTGCAAAAACACTTGGCATTGTCGTCGGGTGCTTTGTTCTCTGCTGGCTGCCATTCTTCCTGGTTCTGCCAATTGGTGAGTGTCTCAATGTTTTACCCAGAATTACTTGAATTTTTTAAACTACAGCGGTACCCTGACTTACGAAATTAACGTTAAATAACACAAAAGTTCCCATCGGAAATAATAGAAAACCAATTAATCCATTCCAACCTCCTCCCAAACTCATATAACCTGACACTAACACGTATACGTCACCTAATATACTAAAGATAAACATGAAAAAACAATGAATATTTCATAATAATAATACATATACATTAACATTAATAATAATTATTAATAAATAATAATAAAACAAGAATAAACAATAAGTCAACTAACCCTTCCGATCATCAACTGCGGCGAAGATGTCATGTGGATGCGAAGATGTCACATGGGCAGGCATGAGGTGGTGCAAAACAGAGAAGGAGGATGAGAATTTTGTGCATGTGCACACTACAAATGCCAGCGAGGAAAGGCTCGTAGTGAGCTCCTATAAGGCCAGTACTTCGATGTGACACCGGGGGGGGGGGGGGGGGGGGTCATGCTTTTTTGGCATACTGTACTAGAATTAAGTGTAATTGTGCATCCTCTACAGTAGGTGGCAGTGGCACTCTCACTGTGTTCCCTATGGTGTAGGAAAAAAGTACCAAGGAAACGATACGAAGTGCAGGAAACACTATTAATAGTCACGTGTGGGCCGCCTGGGGGTCGTGAAATGTTTTGGTTTTTTTCCTTCCGAGAGGGGCATCACAGAAAATAATTGAGAAGCACTGCACAAGGCGTTCTTGGAGCACAGAGAAATACACGCGGAAGAATACGAGGTTAATTGGCCTGGAAAAGCCATTTCCCCAGCAGAGGTCATAAATCAAAATGTTGCTGGTAGGATGGGGTGGATTTTTGGTGGGTCGAAGCTCGTATCATGGCAAATTCGTTATAAAAGACACTCGTAATTCAAGGTACCGCTGTATATCCTTTAAATTGACAGTGTAATATTAGTTTACTCCGAGTAGAAGTATTATTAATAATATAATGTATAATATTAGAGTATCCGGTATGAATTAGTGCGCGGTGCAAGGTGGGCATTGATGAAAGTTCTGAGTTAAATTAAACACGTGTGTTGGTCACTGTGTGTGTTTTCTGTTGTGTATTATTGTTTCGATTTGTGTGGCACAGCGGTGTAGTGGTTATCATCTCACAGCAAAAAGGTTCTGAGTTCAAATCCCATACTTGGTGACCGTGTTTCTATTTAGAGTTTACATCCCACCCAGAAGTGAACCTTGGGTGCTTGTTTTGTATTCGCATAAATTATAAATATTTTAATAATGTTTAAGGTGTTTGTTTCATGTTTGTGTCCTATAAATAACAATCATTTTATAATCTTGTCAGTATTATCAGCGAATTTCACCAGTGTTTTAGTTTTACAGAGATGTGCGCACTGCTCTGCTCCGTGATCCCCGACGCGGCCTTTATTTCTTGGTGGATGTAAAGCGCGTTTACAGTCCCTCGCTTTCAGCAGACAGAGCGCAAAAAACCTCGAAGCAATAAAAAAAAATCCATAATTCAACAGTACAAGTATGATTGTTTCCAAAATAAATCAAATTAAAGAACAGAGCGGGAGTAGAAAATGAGCATGCGAGTCTTGATCATGGTCTTCGTGGATCCAACTGAATCAGAATTAATCCGCCTGAATACAGACAAGTAATAATGCTGAGTCTCTTCACAACCCGAATGTTCTATAGAACGTGAGGGCAGCGGTGGCCTGGTGGCAAAGGTGCTGGATCACTGATCCTAAGGTTGGGGGTTCAAGCCCCACTCTCAATGGGTTGCCACTGTCCCAAAGGCTCAGTGAATGAGTGCTCAAGTATTAAAGCATTAATTAATACAACATTCACAATAATATTTCTATCTATTGGAAACAAATGTTAAATAAACAGTCTACACATTATAAAAATGCTTGTGATTTCCTGAAATGTCAAAAAATGTTGAGTAAATAAGGGGTAATGTTTGGAAATGTGGACAAATGTTGGAACTATGCACAGAAAAGGTAGAGAGCTGGTTGACATGATGCAGAGGAGGAAGGTGGACATACTGTGTGTTCAGGAGACCAGGTGGAAAGGTAGCAAAGCTAAAAGCTTAGGAGCAGGGTTTAAGCTGTTTTATCACGGTGTGGATGGGAAGAGAAATGGAGTCGGAGTCATCTTGAAGGAGGAGTTTGTCAGGAATGTTCTAAAAGTGAAAAGAGTGTCAGACAGAGTGATGAATCTCAAGTTAGAAATTGAAGGTGTAATGCTCAATGTTGTTAGTGCTTATGCCCCACAGGCAGGATGTGAGCTAGAAGAGAAGGAGAGATTCTGGAGTGACTTAGATGAAGTGATGCAGAGTACCACCAGAGGTGAAAGAGTGGTCATTGGTGCAGACTTCAATGGACATGTTGGTGCAGGCAACAGAGGGGACGAGGAAGTGATGGGCAGGTTTGGTATCTAGGACAGGAGCATGAAGGACAGATGTTGATAGATTTTGCAAAAGGATGGAAATGGCTGTGGTGAATACTTTCTTTGAGAAGAAACAGGAGCATAGGGTGACTTATAAAAGCGGAGGTAGGCGCACACAGGTAGACTACATCTTGTGTAGGCGATGTAATTTGAAGGAAGTCAGTGACTGCAAAGTCATCGTGGGTGAGAGTGTTGCCAAACAGCATAGGATGGTGGTGTGCAGGATGACTCTGATGGTGAGAAAGGTGAAAAAGGCAAAGGCAGAGCAGAAGACAAAGTGGTGGAAGCTGAAAAGGAAAGAGTGTCGTGTTGTCTTCAAGGAGGAGTTGAAACAGGCTTTGGGTGGCCAGGAAGTGCTTCCAAATGACTGGACAACCACAGCAAATGTGATCAGGGACACAGGTAGGAGAGTACTTGGTGTGTCCTCAGGAAGGAAAGTAGATAAGGAGACTTGGTGGTGGAATGAGGAAGTGCAGGAGTGTGTACAAAGGAAGAGGTTAGCCAAGAAGAAGTGGGACATTGAGAGGACCGAAGAGAGTAAACAGGAGTACAGGGAGACACAGCGTAAGGCGAAAGTAGCAGTGGCTAAGGCCAAACAGAGGGCGTATGATGACTTGTATGATAGGTTGGATAGTAAAGAGGGAGAAAATGATCTATACAGGTTGGCACAGCAGAGAAATAGAGATGGGAAGGACGTGCAGCAAGTTAGATTGATAAAGGACAGAGAGGGAACTGTATTGACTAATGACAGAAGTGTGCTGGGAAGATGGAAAGAGTACTTTGAAGAGCTGATGAATGAGGAAAATGAGAGAGAAAAAGAGTAGAAGAGGTAACCATTGAGGAGCAGGATGTAGCAAAGATCAGTAAGGGTGAAGTGAGAAGGGCATTGAAGAGGATGAAGAATGGAAAGGCAGTTGGTCCTGATGATATACCTGTGGAGGTATGGAAGTGTCTAGGAGAGGTAGCAGTAGATTTTCTGACAAGAACATTCAACAAGGTACTAGAGAGTGAGCAGATGCCGGAGGAGTGGAGGAGAAGTGTGCTGGTGCCCAGGTGTAAGAACAAGGGAGGCGTGCAGAGTTGCAGCAACTACAGAGGGATAAAGTTGATGAGCCATATGATGAAGTTATGGGAAAGAATAGTGGAAGCTAGACTAAGGGCAGAGGTCAGCATTTGTGAACAACAGTTTGGTTTCATGCCAAGAAAGAGCACCACAGATGCAATGTTTGCCTTGAGGATGTTAATAGAGAAGTACAGAGAAGGTCAGAGGGAGCTACATTGTGCCTTTGTGGATCTGGAAAAAGCATATGACAGGGTGCCAAGAGAAGAACTGTGGTATTGCATGAGGAAGTCTGGAGTGGCAGAGAAGTATGTTAGAGTGGTGCAGGACATGTATGAGAGATGTAAGACAGTGGTGAGGTGTGCTGTCGGTGTGACCGACGAATTCAAGGTGGAGGTGGGACTGCATCAAGGGTCAGCTCTGAGCCCCTTCTTGTTTGCTATGGTGATGGACAGGCTGACAGACGAGGTGAGACAAGAATCTCCATGGACTATGATGTTTGCAGATGACATCGTGATCTGTAGTGAGAGCAGAGAACAAGTGCAGGAAAATCTAGAGAGGTGGAGGTATGCCCTGGAAAGGAGAGGAATGAAGGTTAGCCTCAGAAAATCAGAATACATGTGTGTGAATGAGAAGGACCCAGGAGGAACGGTGATGTTACAGGGAGCAGAGATAACAAAGGTGGAGGATTTTAAGTACTTAGGCTGAACAATCCAGAGCAATGGAGAGTGTGGAAAAGAGGTGAAGAAGCGTGTGCAGGCAGGCTGGAATGGTTGGAGAAAAGTATCCGGTGTGATGTGCGATAGGAGAGTGTCAGCAAGAATGAAAGGAAAAGTGTACAAGATGGTGGTGAGGCCAGCGATGTTGTATGGCTTAGAAACAGTGGCGCTGAGGAAAAGGCAGGAGGCAGAGCTGGAGGTAGCAGAGATGAAAATGTTGAGGTTCTCCCTGGGAGTAACGAGGATGGATAGGATCAGAAATGAGTATATCAGAGGGACAGCCCACGTAAGATGTTTTGGAGACAAAGTCAGAGAGGCTAGATTGAGATGGTTTGGACATGTACAGAGGAGGGATAGTGAGTATATTGGCAGTAGGATGCTGAGGTTGGAACTACCAGGCAGAAGGCCTCGAGGAAGACCGAAGAAGAGATTTATGGATGTGGTGAAGGAAGACATGAAGGTCGTTGGAGTCAGAAAAGAAGATGCGGAGGACAGGGTGAGGTGGAGGCGGATGATTTGCTGTGGCGACCCCTGAAGGGAGCAGCCGAAAGTAAAAGAAGAAGAAGAAGTTTGGAAATGTGGGCCCCTGAGCGGGCGATGCTGGTGATGGTTGTTGTTTTTTTGGGAAATGTTTCGATGATGTTTGCATCCCAACATTACCTGTGACCCACTCAGTTTGGGAAGAAGGACACCTGGATCGGGTAGACCTCGTTAACCTTTCGTTTTCCATCTTTGATGCTTCCTGTACTATTTGAGCCTTGCACGCATGCACGCACACACACACACACACACACGCGCGCGCGCGCGCGCAGCACACACACACACGCACGCACATACACCGTAATGTGCTGCTTTCGCTCTCCCTCTCCTTCGGCTTCTTCTAACGAGCTTCTATCAGTCCCGGAAACAGACACACCATAATTAAAATACATCTGATCCAGGTGCAGTACACTTTCTGTCCACTTCCTCTGACCCTCTTCTCTTCTTCAGCCGACACTCCACCCGATGCTGGTGCTTGTTTGTGTTCTGTTTCCAGCAGTCAGAGCAAAACATTGTGCAAACGTTGAAAAAACATTCGTGTTCGATCACAATGCAAAGACATGCAGTGATGCTAATTACTGCTGTCAGATTGCCCCGTGGTGCGAGTTTCAGTGTGAATAGTTGTGTGTGTTGTCCTGCAATGGTCTGGGAAGCTGTTCAGGGTGTACTCCACCTTCTCCCCGAGTTGGCTGAGATAGGATCCAGCTTCCCTGCGATCCTAATAGAACTAAAAGTGGTTTGAAAAACAAATAAGTGAATGCTATTTTATTTTGTTCATGTCTTCATCATTCTAAAATAAACCTTCTTTACGTAGGTGACCGGAAAAGATTATTTACTTTCACATTTTCTGATGTCTCTCTCTCTCTCACACACACACACACACACACACACACACACACACACACACACACACACACACACACATACTGTACATACATACACACTCACTCACACACACACACGCTCATACACACACACACACACACACACACACACACACACATTAGCCTGGCTTCTTTCATTAAGGTCCTTGATTTCTCTCAGATTGTGGTGTCTCTTGTTTATGCAGTACAAAGTTTCAGAGAATGGCACAGACAATGATGTGCAGTAATTGTCTGAAAAAGAGAAAACTGCAAAATCAAAACAATGAGCAAAAGAACTCTTTTCAAACTGTGCCACAGGCCTATTTGGGGCAGGTCTAACACACTCGGAGGGAAAGTGCTGTCCGCCCCCTCATACGAATGAGCTTACAGACGCCTGTGATTGGCCAGTGATCTCTGGGCAAGAAGCAGGTTAGATGTTCAGTCCATTTCAATGCCAATTCAAAAACATCTATTCCTGATCACCTTGACATCTACAAGCAAATTAAAAGAGCTCTTTAGCCTCAGGTGCAGGTCTTCGGACTATGTGAGGAAACCGCGGCAGCTGGAGGAAACCCACACAAGCATTGGGAGAGCATGCACGCGCCCTTCCGAACCACAGGGCTCGCACCCAGAACCTTCCTGCTGTGAGCTCAGGGTGCCAATACATGTCACCCAGCACTCAAGGGACATATGAGGGAGTCAATCAGAAGCTTGCAGAAATTGGAAATATTAGTTCCCCAAAGCCATTGGTTAGAACATCCGTCTCACAGCAAGAAGGTCCTGGGTTGCATGTGCTTCCTGTGTTTGTGTGGGTTTCTCTGGGTACTCCAGTTTCCTCCCATGGTCCAAAAAAATGCACAGTAGATTAATTGGCTCAGCCAAGTCGTCCATAGGTGTGACCGCAGGCCTGCGAAGGCCTGGTGAGCTGCCCAGGGTGTACCGCACTTTTACCCAGAGTCGACTGAGACGGGCGCCGACCCATTAAGCGGTTTAAAGAACGAATTGATATTGGAGGAAAAAGAAGAAAAATAAGTCATCTGTAAACGTTCAAGAAAAATGTTGGGATCATGTTGTAATTTCTAAACAAACAGCAGAAGCCTGAAAATGCAGATTCGTCAGCAGATGAAAAAGAAAGTGCTCCAGACCTTGACAAGCTTTAGTACCGCGCTGCCTGCAACCAAAGTCACAGGAATATAAAGTAGATCTGTGAACTGTAACCATGGAAAGGTTTAATATCGACCTTTAAAAAACAATTGCATTTCTTTACAGTAAAAGAAAAGCCGTAATATAAATTAGTGCATTTTTAATGAGATTCACAAACTTATTTCTCCTCAAGAAGAAAATCCACCGACTCAACACAGGAATTTTCTATAAAATGCAAGTGCACTCGGCACCTGCGTGGCACCTGAGCACCGACGTGGCAACGAAATCAGTATGACGCTTCAGAGCTCAACTTCAAATCCGTTTGACTGCGAATAAAATCATGTCGACACTCATACACAGATTCTCTCCAAACTCTACCCACCTGCGTCCCAGAGATTAGTTCATTCTGGACTGTCTGGGTCAAAGGTGAACCACATGTCTTTGTACTCCTGTCTCTCTTGTTCTTGATGCTTTTGTGAACTTCTTCGTTTCACCACCAGGCCTCTTTTCCTTCCATCCTTTGTCCTGATATCACCCCGAGTACCTTGCTAGCTTTGTCCCTCACCATGATTGCTGTAGCCGTCCAGTTCTTCAGAATCTCCTCACTTCTACCCAACACCTTTTACCTCCGCACAGCACATTACACACAGCAGTTTTCCTCCTTAAACGTCGAACATCTGTGGCAGGATATGGGTTTACGAGAGGAAACCCGCACAAACACGGGGACCACAAACACGCAACCTCCACATAGAAACACCCTCGCCGAGCCCATCACTCGACCCCGGAACCTTCTTGCTGTGTGGTGGAGGTACTAACCTCTACACCACCGATACACCAATAACAGACAGTGTGAAGAACTGTCACTTTTATATCATGGACAACGTTTAATACAGGGATCCCTTGCAACTTCGAAAAATAAATAAATAAGGAAATGAAGGGAAATAGGGGAAAAAGTTCAGGAAAATGCCACAAAACACAGCCAATTATGCAAAAAAAAAAAAAAAAAAAAAACCCAAACAAACAAAAACCCCCCAAAACCCCCCAATAAAACTACTTTCATTTTTATGTGAGGTGCGTATCCGAGCGTGCGCGCGTCTGTGTGTGTGTGTGTATTTATATTTTATTTACATCTTATCCATTATTTTTGAATGTTAATGTTATTATAAGCATTTATAGCATTGAATATGTATTTATTGATGTTATATACATGTACACCAGTCAAGGGGGGTCGATCCTACTTCGTGGAAATCGACGGTCACGGGGGGTCTCGGTCCCCATTAATTGCAGAAAGTGAGGGATCCCTGTATTTAATATCATATTTAAATGATGCAAAAATCCTATTTTTTATTTCTCTATCTCTTTTATTTACAATGCTGGTTTTCAGTGGAAAAAAATTTATTTATATGAAATTAAGTTCCATTTTGATAAATGAACACATTATCAACATCATAATTTCTAAAAGTATTACCATATGAGTGACATCATCCGACTTCACTCAATGAATTTGTGTTGAGCAGAAGTCCAGTCCATGTTCCTCTGGGAAATAAAGTGGCTGAAGCATGCACAGTTAGACAGAAGGTCCTACCCCAACCCTCAAGCCGCCCCCCCCCCCCCCCATCACCACCCCACACACACACACACACACACACACACACGCACACAAACAAACAGACGCATACACACACACACACACACACGCACACAAACAAACAGACGCATACACACACACACACACACACACACACACAACCCCCCTCCTGCAGTACTTATGGTTGATGTCTATTTCTCTCATCTTCTACCCAGGCCACGTACAGGCCCAGTTGAAGCCTTCATAAAGTGTCCTATCACTACACAGCCTTGAGCTATAAAGTTTGGAGGTTCATTTCAAGGCCGGGTGGGTTTGCTCCAACACTTCCTTTCTGTTAATGGACTGGATGATGTGCCTTTAAAAGTCAAAAAGGGCATATAGGATATAATAAGGTGCATTTGTCTTTTTTTACTTCCCTCCCTGTTGTGAATATTGAAGGCTTCAATTAAGTTCTGTTCTGTACAACCAGCCCGGGTCATATTGGACTGTATTAAAAAACAAACAAACAAACAAAAAACCCGAGTCATGATATGCCATGTAAGCTTTTTGAACTTTTCATTTTCTTTTAATATTCAAATGGTAATCTATTACTGACCCCCCCCCCCCTCTCTCTCTCTCTCTCGCTCACTGAACTGCTTAACCCTGCTAGAGTCGCGGGGGGGGGGGGGGGGGGGTTTCTTGATTGCAGTAATAATAATCTCTGCTTTACTCCAGTCCCTCACAAGTTTCACGTTCACTCCAAACTTTCTTTCTGCTGCTCAATTACCATTTTCTGCTGCATATTTCTCTACTTGCAGCTTGTAATCCTGTTCTTTGGACATTTCTTCAGTGGTACAGGATGAGCAGGTACTTGTACCCAAGCCTAGAGTGCCCTCTTGTGGTTGTGAATGTAAAAATAAACGTGTGAAATTATGTTTGTTATTATTATGACAAACAGAATTATATGTAATAATTTCCCATATGCCTCACCTTAAGCCAAAGTACGAAAAAAGTGTGACTTATAGTCCAGAAAATATGATCTGTTGAATTATATGAAACGAAATCCCATCTTATTCTCATGATTTCACTCACAACAGGTGAAACACAACGGGACGGGACGGGGGGGGGGGGGGGGGGGGGGGTCTAGAACAGCTAACCAGGCCATTATAGAGCAGCACAGACACACCCATGCAAACTCACACCCTTACACACCTTGGGGCAATTTGGAACCGCCAGTTGGCTTCATGTACATGTCTTTGGAAAGATATGAGAAAATATACAAAAAGAGAAAATATGCAAAATTTACACAGACGCATCCTCCCTGACCGTGGGACTTGAACCCAGGACCTTTTTGCTGTGAGGCAGACATGCTAACCACTACACCACCATGATGCCCACGGCAGCATCTACACTTTTTATCATTATTATTATTATTTTTATCATTGTTATTATTGTTGTTGTTTTTGTTATTATTATTATTTTCTCTCCTAGTTTATTTATAAATCATTTGAGCCCCTTCATTATTTCTGTCTTTTGTTGATGTCTGTTGGTTTCTTCTTTTAATTGTATCTACCTCCAGGTATAGCTAAATTTACCCGAACCTGTATGGTAGCCATCATCCTGAGCCGCCCGTGATCCGATACTGCGGTGTTGTTTTGCTGTGTTGTTTTTTTTGCTTCGATGGTATTCGGTGTGAATGTAGTTCTTATATGATGTTATGTACATATGTTCCTTAAGGGTCCATCTTCCCAGCGTATCGGCCCTCAGACACAGTGTTTAAAATCACATTTTGGCTCGGATACGTCAACAGCTGTATCAACCCGATCATCTATCCGTGCTCCAGCCAGGAGTTTAAGAAAGCTTTTTTGAATGTGCTTGGTGTTCACTGTCTGCACCGCAGTGCCAGACCCACACAGCCACTGTGCCAGGGCCACGCCGTGAGCCACACACACTCACACCTGCTCTCACTGGGCTCAGAGAGCCGCGGTGAACCTCCGCGTCTCAGCCCATCGTCGTCTGTGGTCCTTTCCCGTAGCCCTTCGTCCTCCCCGGTGGGAGAGTTGGCAGTCAGCACCGGGGTGAGTGCCGGAGCGAAAGCAGCCGGGGTGTGCAGTAAGAACCTCCTGAGGACGTGCTGTTGTGCTCGGGACTACTCAGCACAGACACGGTCCCCTCCGTGCCGTTCTCTGCCTGTGATTAAGATTCATCAACTCTCTCTGTGCGAGAACGGTGAAGCCGTGTGAGCACATATCTGTGACCAGACTCTAACCAGACCACTCTGGACCTTTAGTGAATATCAGGGACGTCTTAAAAGGGTGACTGTGCATTCAGGCAGTGTCTGGGACGCACCGGGCTGTTGCACCCGAGAGACGGAATCCAAAGTTTGTCTCGAAACAAATCAGTACCTTCAGTCAGTTTGATTGATGAGATTTGCATATTTGCACAGAAAGAAAACGCGACGAATATGAGCGTATAAATTATTCTTCATCTTTATTTTAAAGGGTTATGTTGTTGCCAGTGGACCTGAATACTGTATATTAAATATTCCTAAATGTCGGTGGTGATTTATGCTAGTTTACTACTTTACCTCAGTTCACCTTCATCATGTGCACAAACGTATTCTGTGATTTTTCAGGAAATGGTGTCGTCGTCTCTATAAATACAAATCCTGTGGTCGGTGGGACTCATTTTCTTCGCTCAGATTTACAATGAAAATAATTACAGTATGGGCAGTGGTGGCCCGGTGGTAAGGCGCTGGATCGCTGATCCCAAGGTTGGGGGTTCAAACCTCACTCTCGCTGGGTTGTCACTGCTGTCCCCCCAGTGCACTAACTGGGTTATCAAAGGCCGGCTGTGTCTCTCACTGTCTGTGGTGTGAGCTTCATGTAAAAGAACCATTGCTGACTTTCATCAAATGTTTCTGCATAGCCGTCAGCGTATTTTCTGCCTGGCGAGCCATCCAGAGTGTAGTCTGCCCTCACCCAGAGTCGGTTGAGATGAGCGCCAGCCTCCCTGTTACCCTAATTAGGATTAAGCTGTTCAAAAAATCTATGAATGAACAATTAATATAACGAAACAATAGGACATGTGGATTACCTAAAATATGGACCAGTCTGTGGCTCTGAACAAGAACACGGAATATGCCTTGACTTTACAAATTTACTTTTCGGGCATTTGGCAGACGCGCTCATCCAGAACGACTTACAATTGACGTTTTTATACAGCTGAGCATTTGAGGGTTAAGGGCCTCGCCCAAGGACCCAACAGTGGATTGAACCGCTGACCATCGGATCAGTAAATTCTCTCTTTAACCACTACTCCGCCGCTGACCCAGATGGTTAACTTAAGATGTTTCGTATCAAAATGTAAATAAAAAATTCAAACAAACATGAAAACCTTGCAGGTTGTTCTTTCACCTGAAGAATTATTATTATTATTATTATTATTATTATTATTATTATTATTTACAGTAGGCCCCCGCCTATTCACCAGTCACGGCCCCACATACTCGCGGATTAGCAGAAGCCCCAGAAATTACTGGCATGTGATTCAAATTTCACCAATGGCTGAGAGCTTTTGTTTCTCCCTCCTTCTGATTGGTTGCAGATGATGTGTACACCTCTTTTTTTCTCCTTCGTGCACATGTTATCAACATGATTGCCTGAACTGTGAAGTAAATTTTTTTCATGTGTTTTTAATGATTATTTAAGCGCTATGATGTCACTTAAACGCCCCACACCTTCTCTAGCTTCTGATAAGGAGCCTCAGTGCTTTATTTATTCATAAATATTATCACAGTACAAAATTAAAAAGTTTTTAACTTAATCATTACTACATTTTACTGCATTATTACTGTATTAATGAGTCAGACTGGCGAGAGAATGGGCTTAACGAGCAGATTTTAGCGCATGTGATATCATACATAGGGTTTTAAAACCACATCAATTATTTGCGGATTTTCAGAATCCGCAGGTGGGGAGAAACGCGACCCCTGCGAATAACGGGGGCCTTCTGTATTTGTTTTTTTTTTGTTTTGTTTTTGTTTTTTTAAATAGCATGCCATTTCTGCAGGTTTCGCAGGAGAGCAGTTTGGAGCGTTTGAAACTGAAGATAAGATAGAGCTTTATTAATCTCACAATGGAGAAATTCACTGTTACAGGCTCTTGAAGTAAAGTAGGGGGTACAAAATAGATACATATACAATAATACATATACATACATATACATATACATATATATAAGTAAATAAATAGTATAAAAGTAGTATACAATAAAGAAGAAGAACTTTGTGGACTGGCCTATATTAAAGTGTACATGTATCTGAGTGCAGAGTAGATGGGTTGATGTGGTTCACAGTCAGTGGGGTAGATGTGGTTGATTAAAGTGCACGGAGTTTTTATTGCACATAACCGGTTTTTTTGCAGACAGTTACAAAGTGGCGTTGTACAGTCTGACAGCGATGGGGATGAACGACCTGCGGTAGCGCTCCTTCCTGCACTGAGGATGTCTCAGTCGTCCACTGAAGGAGCTACTCAGCTTCTCTACAGTCTGGTGCAGTGGGTGAGAGCTGTTGTCCATGATGGATGTGAGCTTGGCTGAAGTACTACATACAGAACAGTGTCAGTGCAAGATCATAGCAGGGGCAGTTTTTCCACGCTCTCGAAAAATCGAAAGGGATGCGAAGTTTCTCTTGTATTCCACAACAAATTTATTCCAGCCTTGTGTTCTACACAGTTCTCTGGATGTCGTAGTCCAAATGTCATTCTTGTTGAGTGCTGTCCTGATCACTGACGTGAAGGCGATTTTAAGCTGCAGGCATTACTGTGCGGTCTGTACGGGATCACAATGAGGTAAAGTAAAATCTGTCAGGCTTATTTATGCTAGAACCGACTGACTCATCGGGCCGGAATTCCTTCCTGTTTTGTATTTTTCATGAAGCAACCAGGAGAGTCCATCACAGGTTACCTTCCCCGAGGAACAACCATGGTTTATACCTTGCAGAGGGGTCTTAGCACAGCTGTGGATTTGAATTTACGACCTCGTAATCATGAGCCCAGCATCCTAACCACTATGCACTATCACCCCATCAACGAACAAAAAACAAACAAGATGCTAAAAATGATCATCAGCAGCCAGTGGATTATAGGATAAAAAGATAATACCATACCTCCTGATGTAATAATCATACTATAGCTGCACAACCTCCAGGTGTGTGTATGATGTGCAGAATGTCCGGAGCTGTTAATTTGGTGTGCTTGTGTCTGCACATCTGTTTGAATGATTTATTTAAATAACCACGTGAGAGGTTTGAATCAATGAAATGTGATAATTACTGAGCTTCAAAACATAATGAAGATGCTACTTAAATGCAAAATCTGCTATTGTAATTACGAACATTTTCATGCAAAGAAAAGTAACAAATCTGCACACAGGGGGCGACATTGCACATGATTCACGTGAATGCGGTAGGAATCTGCATAAGAATCAACTGTGGTATGTACCAGTGGTTGGTATAAACAAGCTGAGGTTTGCTTGATGAATATGAGTGTGAGAGCATGTTATGTGTCGATATGTAGTTTGATTATATTTGTAAGTTTTATAGTTTAAATTTGAGTTGTAAGTTTAACATTATAATATCTGTTATTGTTATTTCCGTATTTTCCGGTCTATACATTGCTCCAGAGTACAAGTAGCAGTGGCCAAAAAAACGAACAATAAAGAAGAAAAAACACATATACAAGTCACACCGGACTATAAATCATAATCTCATAGAAACTGTCTACCTTAGCTTGGAAATCTGCTGGCAGTTTTTGTGGTCCTCGCTCTGATAGAGAGATGGTCATGTTGCAGTAACACCAAGAAAGTCCTCATGCAAAGTCTTTTATATTCATCTCCTTGACAACTACCTGGACTTGGACACGCAACTGCACTGTTGACAAGCCCCTCCCTGATGCACGTTGCTCAAGACCACTTGTGCGAGCTTGTTCCTCTAGCTGTGGCCATATAGCTTTCAGCCTGTGATTAGCTTTTGTTGTTTTCTTGATTGCAGTAATAATAATCTCTGCTTTTCTCCAGTCCCTCACAAGGTTCACGTTCACTCCAAACTTTCTTTCTGCTGCTCGATTACCATTTTCTGCTGCATATTTCTCTACTTGCAGCTTGTAATCCACAGAACAGGATTTTCTTTTTGAGGACATTTCTTCAGTGGTCCAGGATGAGCAGGTACTTGTACCCAAGCCTAGAGTGCCCTCTTGTGGCTGTGAATGTAGAAATAAACGTGTGAAATTATGTTTGTTATTATTATGACAAACAGAATTATATGTAATAATTTCCCATATAAGTCACGCTGGAGTATGCCTCACCTTCAGCCAAAGTACGAAAAAAGTGTGACTTATAGTCCAGAAAATATATGTTGAGTTATATGAAACGAAATCCCAACTTATTCTCATGATTTCACTTACAACAGTTAAACCACAATCTTTTCAAACTAACTAATGCAAAAACTATCAAAAGGATTTTAGCAACTTGGAAAATGTAAGTAAAAACCACCTGATTATGAAAATATATACTACGTAATATGCATGCTTGTGTGTAACAGGAGAGTTTAAACATTAGTTCCTTTAAAACATGTAAAACACAGCTTAATAGTTTAAATACTTTTACTATAAAAAACACTGCAGATTATAAAATGATTCGATTCACTTCTTTCATCAATTTGACTGAGTCTCATTTGAAGCTGTTATAAAAATCATAAAAATACACAGAGAAGTGCCAATAAATACATTTTCTCTTAATGCGGCAGGATATTAGAGTGTCGTTCTGTGCTGGTGTTCTGTTCAATGACCCGAATCATTTCCTAAATGTTAATTACCAACCAAAGGACACTGATAACTCATTACATTTCACGGCACAATTGTTCACTGTAAACATTATTAATAATAAATTAAACTATTTATTGAACAGAGAAATTGAATCCATGATTGTTTTTACTGTGGTTTGTGTTCATTCACTTATCTGCAGTTCTATTACTATAATTAAATAGATTCTTTTAACAGGGGTGGATAATTATTTTTGCTTGGGGGCCACATTGACTTTTAAAATTTGACAAATGGGCCGGGTTAGCAAGATACAATAAAAATGCATTTTTTTAACAGTCTGTCTGTCTTCCTTTCGGCTTTTTCCCTTTTTTCTCGGGAGTCGCCACAGCGAATCATCTGATTCGCACATTTGACTTGGCAGAGGTTTTTACGTCGGATGCCCTTCCTGTCACAACCCTTTTTAGCAAGGGACAGAAACACGCTGACGACTTTGCAGCTACTCTTTACGAAAGTCAGCAATGGTTCTTTTACATGCCTCTCACCATAACATAACAGAAAAAAAACCCATTAAAATAGTCACATACCTTTTAGTGGGAACAGTTGACCCATTTTTGCCAGTGTATCAAAGTGTGGTGGTAATTCTGTTGTGGTTCTCAGAACAGATATGAGGTGTTCAGCATTCAGTTCGGATCTGTGTGCTGCTTTGTTGGTGTTCATCACTTTTCTCTGACATTGCTGTACATGGCTCTGTGCAGTAGAAGAGAGATAACAGGAAGTAGCTCGAGCTCCCCAAAATCAACCGACTGGGCCTAATGCGCCACTGGTGGTGAAACGCTGTCATTACAAGTCAAAGTCAAACGAATACATTCATTCACATGAAACATGAATTCTGTACAAATCAATCTTCCACAAGCCGGATTAAAAAGACCAATGGGCTGGATGTGGCCCGTGGGCTGTAATTTGCCCACCTCTGTACCTATCTAGAACATCATGTTGTTTAATGCACAATGTGAATGACTGAAATGACTGACCTTTGCCCTTTTGTGAAGCATCACTAATATTTCTACCAGGCAATATTCACTTGAAACAACCCTGTTAAATAATCAGCTTCCTGCCTCAGATTCAGAACAATTATATCATGCCACTTATTTGTGGTTGGAATGGTGGCGCAGTAATTAGCATCTGACAGGTTATATTTTCAGGTTTTCAAATCTAGAGAGGTGGAGGTATGCCCTGGAAAGGAGGGGAATGAAGGTTAGCCTCAGTAAGACAGAATACATGTCCATGAATGACAACGACCCAACAGGAACGGTGAGGTTACAGGGAGCAGAGATAAAGAAGGTGGAGGATTTTAAGTACTTAGGCTCAACAATCCAGAGCAATGGAGAGTGTGGAAAATAGGTGAAGAAGCGTGTGCAGGCAGGTTGGAATGGTTGGAGAAAAGTGTCCGGTGTGATGTGTGATAGGAGGGTATCGGCAAGAATGAAAGGAAAAGTGTACAAGACGGTGGTAAGGCCAGCGATGTTGTATGGTTTAGAGACAGTGGCCCTGGGGAAAAGACAGGAGGCAGAGCTGGAGGTAGCAGAGATGAAAATGTTGAGGTTCTCTTTGGGAGTAACGAGGATGGATAGGATCAGGAATGAGTACATCAGAGGGACAGCACATGTAAGATGTTTTGGAGACAAAGTCAGAGAGGCTAGATTGAGATGGTTTGGACATGGACAGAGGAGGGATAGTGAGTATATTGGTAGTAGGATGCTGAGGTTGGAACTACCAGGCAAAAGGCCAAGAGGAAGACCAAAGAGAAGATTTGTGGATGTGGTGAAGGAGGACATGAAGGTAGTCGCAGTAAGAGTAGAAGATACAGAGGATCGGATGAGATGGAGGTGGACGGTTTGCTGTGGCGACCCCTGAAGGGAACAGCCGAAAGAAAAAGAAGTATATACACACACCTGTGTACGCCCCATGTACATGCCATGTACCAGGCAGAAGGTCTAGAGGAAGACCAAAGAGGAGATTTATGGATGTGGTGAAGGAGGACATGAAGGTCGTTGGTGTAAGAGAAAAAGATGCAGAGGATCAGGTGAGATGGAGGCAGATGATTCGCTGTGGCAACCCCTGAAGGGAAAAGCCAAAAGGACAAGAAGAAGAAGGTTATATTTTCAGGTTATAACAATAGCAATAATAATAATAATAATAATTATTATTATTATTATTATTATTGTTGTTCTTATTATTGTTATTATTATTATTATATTTTGTGCCCCTTTTGTGTTGGAGCTGCAGTTTTTTTGATCTCCAAATCAGTAATAGACAGATTTTCCCCCCTCCATCTTTTCTCCTAATGGAGTGACTGGATCCACACCTGCGCTGTAGGATATCCTGAACATTCCAGTATCTGAGATCCCTACTTCCACTGTTCAGTTAATATACAGTAAAGTCATCTTGTGCTTTTATGGAAGGTGGCGCTAATGGCACCAACAGTAAGAGTGTTTCTATGCCCTGTTGACCTTGTACGTCCACCCAGCCATCCATCAAACGTGTTAGTCAGCCGCTAATTTTTTTTTTTTTTTAACAGTACAGTACAGGAGGTCATCCTTCTATTTTAGTCTCATACATCTACAGCTATCTGCGCTAATAGGCCAGAGGGTTCCTCCCCTTCCGCAGCTAAACACCATCAGCCATATTTTTATGAAGTAGAAATTGCCTGCCCTCCCCACCCCCCACCGATTAGCCTGCTAACAATCCCAGCAGAACACAATTCATTTAGTTTGAGATGCTGTGGCTCTACAGAACCCCTGTGGCTTCTTCCCTGTGCTAGTACTCACTAATAAAAACAACCACCAGCCACTAATAAAAGCTCGATTAGGGTTCAATATGATAGCACAGCCCACACTGCTGAAACCTGTTCTTCCTTTAGTTGGTCGCCACAGACTTCCAGTTGTTATCCACCATGTCAGGTGTCAAGAAATTTGACATGAACTGCCTGCCACCATGGACCTGCATCCCATCACTGGTAACCTTATCAGATGGAGCATTATATTCTGAGATACTCTGACCCAATATCCAGTACAATGGTACCAAGCATGAGCTGACTCATATTACTGTATGTTGGACATGCATGTGTAACCATGGTGATTTCACAGCAAGTCACTGATTTGTCAGACAGGGCCGATGCTCCAAACAGTAGAGTCTGGTTCTTTTGCGACAGGGTTGATTGAACCATTGTGTCAGCAGCACACGGGTCTTGAGAACTCGGGAGAATCTCTGCCAGGTTTGTCGGTGCACACAGCCAGGGTTGGCTGCTCACAGTCATTGAAGCATACAAAATGACCCTGCAAGGTCTGTCCTACATGCTTCGATTTCACCTCAAGTCATCAGGCTGAAGAAACTGAGCAGGTGAACCCGACAGTAAGAATCATATCTCAGACAAGTGGTTCCACCAGACTGCTCAGGACCAGGTCTGCTCTGGAATACGTCAAACAGCCAAATTTCTATGAAGCCCAAGAAAAAGCCAAAGTATTAATATTTCATCCATTGGATCAGACCATAACTAACATCCAGGAGCTGGACCCTAAAAGAGAGAGACTTAGATACCGCACTCACCAGCGATTTGTTGCAACAGGTGTGCAGAGGAACCCGCAACCCGATTGTAATGATGGTTAGCCTGGTTCAACCTGGATAAAAACAGTCATTTCTCCATGTTCTTGGACAACAATGCTGGTGACATATCTCACCAAAGCAGAAGAGGGTTGAAGAACAGCTTGCAGATCTCACCTGATAAACTGTCATGGTTGTAAATATGAAATTCATTCTCAGTTTTCTACCGTTTCTACTGTAAATTTCAATAAACCAGTTTCCAGTGAACACAATTGACACGAACTACATTTTATTCACATGATGCTTTGCTATCCCATCGACATCACTGTTCAGATGATGATTTCATTGTTTTTCCTGATCTCTGTCCTAAAGAGCTTCATCCTCGCCGTGAAACCCACGAATGGACGTGAAATAACCAGAGAAATGACGTGAAGCACAGAACAGGAAATTTCTTGATTTCATACTAACTGCAACGAAATAAAGTACAATTAGAAATTGTTTATGTTTTCATATTTGTCTATTTAAAATGTGTATTTTATGTACCAGATAGGTTTTTCTGACTGTGTGTGTGTGTTATATGGTAAACAGTGTTTGCATCTCCAGCACCTTCTCAAAATCCTAAAGGCCTCATGTCAAGCAATACACTGGTTTCCAGTGTTTCACAAATTGGTCATAAATTATTATGGAGTCTTTAAATTCACAAAATTCAAACAAGAGAAACCTACAATTGTTTTTTTAATTATTCATTACTTTTACAAATGGATATTTAAAAATATTTATGAGTGCTGGATCGTTTTACAGATGTTTGTGATGTCAGTTTTTTCTCCCTCCTGCTACATTCCAACAAAAAAATAGGAATTCAGGAACTTATCCGCCTCCACTACAAATTATCTTTGTGTCTCCAACTGCAAATATATTTACAATTGATAAACTATTTCTGGTATGAACAGTTTACTCACTCGATTGACCGCCAAATCCTAATCTCTTAGGGAGTCTATCTGAAAGCCTAGGCTTGCACAGCCTGGTGTAATTGTACAGATGTGCAGCGCAGGGCAGGTTCTCAGACCATTTCTGGTGTTTATTAGTGAAAAGGAGCCGCATAAAACAAGAATAATACTCATCACTCAACACTGTGACCTGAGCAGGTCCAACACCATAGTGCCCTCTATTGGACAGCACCAGAATGTCCATTATATAATACTACTGTACAAGCAATGCATTCACTGTATTGTTTACCAACACGGAATCTCCGGGCACTGTACCAGGTTACTGTTAACATTTCTCACACAATGTATATATAAAAAAAAAAAAAATGGAGAGAACATAAATTATCCGATAGTGATTTCTGAATGCTGCCATGGCGCGACGGGTCGTGTTGGGAGGAACAGTGGCGACCTCCTGCTGGATAGGAACCTTAAGGCCTTCAAGAGTCTGAGATGGATGACTATACAGTACAGTGGTGATTCAAGGTAGCGCCAAAAGGTTGGGGGGGCATCACAAGGGGCGGGGTCAGAGGGGACAGGCCACCACTCGACATCACCATGCGACAAGATGAGCATTCCAATCAGCAGCATCCTCTAAATATTACAATCTGTACAGTCTGGTGAAAAGGAATTAGGACACAATGCAGATGTTTTATTTTTTTATTTTAATACTTAAAATCATTTCATTAGACACATACGGAACGCAAAGCTTTCTAAGTGAGAAAGAAAACTTTTGCAGGTCCCAGTAGCCTATAAAACATACACTGCCAACATTTTTACCTTCAACAATTCATGACAAAGGGTAACATGTCATAAAAATAAAAATTACACTAAAAGATTTTTCCTCTGCGATCCAGATGTTTGAAGGGTAAAGGAGTGTTGTACTTATGTGGTTCTGGTACCTCACATACTTATTTCCTACCATAGTTCTAAATTCCCAACACTAGAAGACATGAGCCAGTGAGTATAATAATAATAATAATAATAATAATAATAATAATAATAATAATAATAATGCTGTACAAAAGTGTTGGAAGGATATTAAGTGTTGATATTGGTCTGTTTACACCTCTGTGACCTTATAATGCTACAGCAGATTATGGAATCTGCCTGGTATCACATGTATGGAGGAGATGCCCTCTAACCAGCAACATTTCATACAATGGACGCAAAGAAAGCAGAGGGACGAATACTGTACACCTTTTTTCTACCCAAGAGAAATTCTTAGGTCTTTATAACTATACGTACTCACAGACAGTCAAAAACCATCTAATAAACAAGCAGGCAAGTGAGTGCAGCATTAACCTGAAGAAAACAAACAAACAAACAAACAAACAAACAAAAAACCCCGAAACAGCAGGATTAAAACATCTTATCAGGTAAACTGAACCAACACCATACCGCCACAGGATCAATTCTACACATGCCAGAAGATAGGTAACCACAACGGTCACCAGGAAACCAGAAAAGAAAAGAGAGTGAAGATCAGGAGGATAAAGGGCCGGGGAGGACACAGAGAAAAAGACGGAGCTTGGTGATTACTGATGGATTAGTGTTGCAAGCTCTGGCATCGTTAGACGAGCAGCCACGCCCATTCCACATCAGCAACACCAATTAGATAGCACCAAAATATTACAACAATGTTTCCTGGACACCGTACTCATGAACAACTAGAGATAAGAGACCGGGGGATTTAAAAGAGAAAACAAGGTACAAAATTCAGCCAAGCAATGGTGTGTGTGTGTGTGTGTGTGTGTGTGTGTGTGTGTGTGTGTGTGTGTTTGTGGTGAAACCCCCTCTATTCACAGGACATAAAAGGTTTAAAGTATGTGAAAGATCAAAAAGTATAAATGCAAAACATTAAAAAACAAAAAGTAAAAAAAAAAAAAAACAGATTTTGAACAAAAAGACACCAGAAAACACTCGATTCTATATAAATAAATAAATAAAAACATCCTATGGACGAGACCACCATGTTAACAATGTGAATAAATGAAAAGAAATGAAAAGTAATTCTGAACAGGACAAAATTTTCTCTTTTTTTTTTTTTTACACAAGACTTTACGGTTAACAATAAAATAATACACGTTTATTTTAGTTTCACGTTACTCTTCCTACAAGGGGAAAAAAATAACTTCAAGATAATGGTGCAAAATACACAGTAATGCTTTGACGAGGTTTATTTTTCGTGTGAAATACTGACAACTAATTTGAATCTTACACTGACGGACTGGAGGGTGTGGTCGGGATGTCACTGCTGACAGTGGTTACCAGAGCATGAGCCCTTGGCCCCCTGCCATCCCTTTCTCTCAGGACTGGGGAAGTGGGATCTTTAACCCAGGCTGGTGATGTTTGCCCTGCCACCAGGGGGAGCAACAATGCGCTGAGTGGTGCGGCGAGGAACATTGTCATCAATCTGAGCTCCTGTAAAATGGCAAATTTTGGATTAAGATTTTTTTGGGGTGGTATCATCAGGAAAGGAGACCAATAAGAAGACAACGAGGTCGTGTTGTATAACTGCAGCCACAATTTATATTTAAGGTGGGACATCAGGGTAAATATTCTAATACATGCACGACACAAGACAGTATAGTATGTAGTACAGTACTACTGTACTGATGTCCCTCATAGTGAAACCTAGTCCTGTTGAGTCCAGTCCGTTACCTCGGGCGTGATCGCCCAAGAGCTGCAGTAGAAAAGCAACGAAAGTGAATTCCGAGGGCTTTTTTCAAACATTTTTTTTGACAATTTTCATATTCACGGCGCAGAGTTTTGCGAGTCCACATCCATGCAAACATTTTGCGGCTTAAGCACGTATATAGCACAAAAGTCCAAAGAAGGTCATGTGACCGTTTTTATGACTGTTTTTGCAACTGATTTGTGATCGGTTTGCAAAAAAAGTGAATTTTCTCTCAAGAATCATTTTGGTGTTGAACCTTCATTTTTTTTGTGACCAAAACACAAATAATTTGTGAGCAAAACAACAACTTTAAGACTTTCTCATGACGCGTGCGGACGGTTTGACAAGAGTTTCAGACTATTCTACGTCACAGCCTTATTTTCCAACATTCATGGAAATTTCATTCAGATACGAATTTGACCAAAGTGTGATGTGAATGTCATGTGACAAATTGACAGCCTGAACCGCCATTCACGTCAGTTGCTTTTCTATCCCAGCGCTAGTGTGATCACCCCCCGAAAATGTTAGAAGGTCATTAAATAAGCCACATTACTGAAAACCAGGATAATACTGAACATGTCCAGAACAAATCACAGCGAGCCTGTTACTGACCAGACAGACTGAATCCAGACTGGTGCAGATTGCGAATAGGCTGAGCGGTGGGTTTGGTTGGAGATGTCTTGTTAGAAGTCACTGGGGTTATTTTAGGTGTCACGGTGACCTCACACACTGGACCATCGTACAGTCCACGTGGAACACCACGCAGCTCAGCAAGCTATGGACAAAGAATAGAATATGAAAATAACTCACATTAGAAATAATACTGCTGCAAAACAAATGGATGCTTTATTCCTTTATAATAATAATAATAATAATAATAATAATAATAATAATAACAGTACGGTTGAATTATATAGACTACAGATCACAGTACAGTTGAAAAACTGCTGAAATAATTTTTGTTGGCGTATATAATTCCTCCCAATCATAGAAACTTTACAGTTTCACCGAGTTTCGCTTTTTGACATCCCCTCTCATCTGTGTTGAGATCCTGGTACACATACTCACCTTACTGCGTGCCTTTATCCTCTTGTAAACATAATCCGGGAAGGTTTTGCGGGTTATGTAACGTCCAGATCCCTCAGTAGTGTGAAGGTTTCCATCCTCCAGAACAATCTTACCCTGACTAATCACCACTATGGGAGCACCACGCACCTCCACGCCCTCAAAGATATTATATTCAACAGCCTGCGGAGAGAAAGCAAAAGAAAGTTCACACCTCAACTAGTTTTACAGTCACGTGCAGAATTTTGTTTTGGGGTTGGTGTAAGGAAAAAGCACCATAGAGAACACAGTGAGAGCGCCATTATCACCTACTGTAAAGGATGTGCAATTACACTTAATTCTAGTACAGTATGATAAAAAAGCATGTTCCCCAGGGTCATATGTGTCCCACCGGCATCTCACTGCACCTCCCCCCAGGGGGAGGGGGGGGCACACCCCACTATTTGAGAAGCACTGGGCTTATGGGTGCTCACCATGAGCCTTTCCTCGCTGGCATTCGTAGCATATACATGCACAAAATTCTCCTCCTTCTCTATTACAACCACCTTCGCGCCTGCTCACATGACATCTTCACGCAGTCAATGATCGGAAGGGTTAGTTGACTTATTGTTTACTCTTGTTTTATTATTATTTATTATTAATGTTAATGTATATGTATTATGAAATATTTATTGTTTTTACATGCTTATCTTTAATATATTAGGTCAAATCTACGTGTTTGTGGCAGATTATATGAGATTGGGAGGGGGTTGGAACAGATTAATTGGTTTTCTGTTATTTCCTATGGAAATAATTGTCAGGGGGCATGAAATGTTTTTCTTCCTATAGGGGGCATCACAGAAAATAATTGAGAAGCACTGCACAAGGCATTCTCAGACATGGAGGAATACACACGGAGGAATATGAGGGTAAGCGGCCCAGAAAAGCCATTTCCCCAGCAGAGCTCATAAATCAAAAGTTCTCTGCAGTGTCCAGTGTTTTTTTGTTTTTTTTTTTAATTGTACTGTCCTGCAAGAATGTTCTAAAAATTGATTGCATTGTCCGAGTCAGGTCAATTCTTTTGAACTGTACACGGTTCATGCGTACTTTAAACGACCGTATCGCAACAGTTTCAAGAGAATAAAATCACGACAGAATCCCCTGGCAGGCGGACTACACAGAGTCATTATTAAAGGCCCACAGAATTAAATTAGACACGGTGAAAAACTGAGACAGGACTGACCTCATTATCGATTTCCCTCTGTACCTCACACACAATTCATGAAACAGTGACTCTGCTCTTAAATCCAATCATACTTTACTCAAAACAACCCCCAAACAATCCCCACGCCAGGCTGAACTGGGTGTTCCAAATCGCCCCTAGGTGTCAGCATGATTATGGAATGGTTGTACGAGTTTTGGCCTTGTGATGGCCTGACGAGCTGCATAGGGTGTACCCCATCGTTACCGAGAGTTGGCTCAGACTGCCACCAGCCTCCTCGTGACCCTAATTAGGATTAAGTGGCTGAGGAAATGAAAGGATGAGTCACTTAATTAATTACCATGATGAACTGAGACAGAAGCAATAAAACATCCAGAGCTCATTAAAAAATTATAAAGACAACAGCTGCCATGAGCTATGAACAAAAGTGTGTTTTACACCATAAATAAAGAAAAAACTCCCAACAGGTAGAACATACAGTAAATAATAGAGTAATAAAGGGTGTTGCTTTGGAGTTTGTAATAGAGGTCAGCATTGTATGATGATGTCACTGAAAAATATCCCACAGGTGCCTAAAGTACAGATCTGATGATTGCTCGGGCCACAGTGTGTCCTTTACAATTTTTTACATTAATAACTTCTATATGAAACTATTTACTACGTATTTAATCAGTAAAAACTATCCCTCGTGTAACACGGATAAGGAGCTGTGTCGTGGGTCGTGGGTCGTGCTGGAGGGGACCACACGGTGTTCTCATTTCTGTATCACAGACGATGTTCGTGCATGTGCTGGCTCTCACCAGGTTGTGGCTTTTGGCAGAAACGATCTTGGTGACATCAGGGTCCCATAGAACCAGGTCAGCATCAGAGCCCACGGCAACACGGCCCTTACGTGGGTACAGGTTAAAAATCTTGGCTGCGTTGGTGCTGGTCACAGCCACAAACTGATTCTCATCCATCTTACCTGTCACCTGCAGAATAATGGAATAGAGGAAAACTGCTTTTACTCTTACACACCTGCTTATTTTTGTAGGTCCATCCATCCATCCATCCATCCATAATGTACTCATTTTATATTATATCAAGGACAGTACAGGAATCCCTCACTACTTCGTGCTTCCATTCATGTGGCTTCAGTGCATCGTGGGTTTTTTTTCTAAAAATATTAGTCGAATTAAAAAAAATAAGGAAATTAAGGAAGAATACGGGAAAAAGTGAAGGAAAATGCCACAAAAATAAGTTCAGTTATGCAAAAAAACTAAACAAATACAAACAAAAAACAACCCAAAACTACTTACATTTTTGTGAGGTGCGCATCTGAGTACGTGCACGTGCAAGCGTCTGTATGCGTGTGTATTTATATTTTATTTACTTCTGATGCATTATTTTTGAATGTTTATTTGTTATTATAAGAATTCCTAGCATTGAATATATATTTATTGATATTATATACACATATACGTATCCGTCAGTCACTGTCCCCCCAGTGCAGCTAACTGGGTTATCAAAGGCGGGCCATGTCTCTCACGGTCTATGGTGAGAGGCATGTAAAAGAACCATTGCTGACTATCGTATGCTAAAGGGTTATATAAAGGTTACTAAACCTATGCCAAATCAAACGTGCGAATCAGATGACTCGCTGTGGTGACTCCCGAGAAAAAGGGAAAAAGCCGAACGGAAGAAAGAAATACGTATACGTCAGTTGGGGAGGGGGGGGTGATCCTACTTCGTGAAATTCAGTGGTCGTGGGGGGATCTCGGTCCCAGTTAACTGCGGAAAGTGAGGTATCCCTGTATTTCGAATAAGTAACCAAATAAACTATATAAAGATTGTATTGTCAGAAGGAAACTGGATAACATTCTGAATAAGCACAATTTGTTAATGATTGAAATACACCTCTATCAGCTCACCACACACTTGTCCCAGATGATTGACATCCTCTCCTCAGTGCCATTGGTGCCCTCTGGAATAAGGGTAAAATTGTCTTTGCCCACCGCACGCTGAGACGTGTTAAAGGTACAGTGAGCACTGCCAGTTACCTGCAGATCACCACTGTACATCATACAGACAAAGTATCGAACACAACAGGAAACCAAAAATCAACCAGGATTTAATGAAAAAAAAAAAAACCCAAAAAAAACAGAATCCATATGTTTTCCAGATGTTTTAGAAAATGCTTCCCAGCTTCAGCTAATTCAACTGCAGTCAACAATCGAGCCTTCATTAATCTTTCCCTCGAAAGTGTCACGGCCCAGTTGGTTGTTCGGAATCATAACTGGGCCATTCTGTTAAATAATCATTCTAGTGTAGTGTAGTTAAAAAAATAAATAGAAAAATAAGTATATAAAAAAAATGATATACAGTTGTCCCTTGACTTACAAAATTAATCTGTTCTGAGGGCAAGCTCATACATCAAAATGTCTGTTCGATAAAACAAAAATTCCCATTGGAAACAATAGAAAACCAATTCATTCATTCCAACCCCCCCAAACTCATATAACCTGCACAAACACGTATATTTCACCGAATATATATTCAAGATAAACATGTAAAAACAAGAAATATTTCATAATAATTGATGTACTTTAACAGTAATAATAATTAATAATAAATAATAAGAAAACAAGAATAAACAATAAGTCAACTAACCCTTCCGATCATCGACTGTGGCAAAGATGTCATGTGGGCACAAAGATGTTACATGGGCAGGCATGAGGTGGTGTGTAACAGAGAAGGAGGAGTAGGAGGAGAATTTTGTGCATTTGCATACTACGAATGCCAGAGAAGAAAGGCTCATGGTGAGCTACCACAAGGCCAGTGCTTCTCAAATAGTGGGGCCCAAGGGGGGGCATGGTCATATGCCAGGGGGCGTGCATATGACCCTGGGGAACATGCTTTTTTGCCAAACTGTACTAGAATTAAGTGTAATTGTGCATCCTCTACAGTAGCTGGCAGTAGTGCGGGAAGGGGCCGAACGACGACTCTGGCGCTTGGGATCGCAGGGGATGAAGGCCGTGTAGCCGGTTGGTGCAATCGCCCCGTAGGGTGTACTCTCCTCGAGCCATGTTTCACAGAAACACAGCATGGAGCAGTCCTGTCGATCCCTCTGCGCTGCAATCTGAGCATGAAGCTCGACCATCTTGTTTCACAGGGAATGAACATTTTCAAGCAGTATCACCGGAAGTGCTAACCTTCCACTTCTAACCAAGCGCCAGAGACTCTGAGAACTCCGCCTGGGCTTATTGTTAGCCGGGGTGTGGCTAGCATTGAGCTACCATAGCTCAGGATAGGAAGGTGCTAAACTTCACAAGACTCCGATCTCATAGCTGTAGTAGGGTCGACCGGTCATAGACGAGCATAGTGCAAAACATGAACAAACAAAACAACAAATAAAACAAATTAAAACGAACAAAAAAACAATTTGACTCTGAGAATGCCACGACGTCTCCCTCGAGGCAGCGCCATCTTGGAGACGTCACTCCAAGTTCAATGTAAAAGACATGAAGCGTAATAAAGTTTATCCTTTTGGTATCATTTGTGAAACATGCTACAGAACATAAAATCTCACGCACAAACAGTCTAAACATTAACTTAGGTACTGTACTGGAATAATAATTGAAAAAGACTTTAATACAACAGTTCAGAGGAAACTGTCGTTTCTTCAGGAGAAAGTCTTATTTCTTCAGAAGAGACAGCCAGCATTTTCTATCGCTTAGCCAGAAAATACACACAGCGTTTGAGTGGCATCATAGAGCTTAACTGGTAATTAAAACGCACAAAAAAAAAAAAAAAAAAAAAAGAGGCTCATTGACAACTTGTGCGTGAATGAGGAAAAAGGGGCATTACATCATCTCAACCAATCAGCAGGAAGGAGGACAGCCATTGGTTGAATTTGAGTGATGCGTCGGTTGCTCGGCAGTCTACGAATACTCAAACCGTGATTGCAAAACCGCGAATAGTCAAGGGCCTACTATATGTATACATATATACACACATATCCATATACACACATACACACGTATATACTTTCATCAGTGTAACATCCAAGAAAAGGTGGGAGGATGGGGTACACCAGAAAAGCTCACCAGGCCGTTGTAGAACCAGCACACATACAACCATTCTTACTCACTCTCACAACAAGGGGCAATTTGGAACACCCTACTGTGCATATTTTTTATCTGTGGAAGAAAGCAATGCCAGGAGCCCAGGAATCAAACCCTGGGCCTTTCTGTGAGGCTGATGTGCAAACAACTACATCACCGAGTCACTCTATCAAGTCTATGTGTTTGGTTTCTGAACATCGGATTTAATTTCTCTATATAATTTACAAAGCTCTCTACATTTATACCTTTCTGCTTCTACGTGAGATCAGAGAAATAGGACACGTGTATGTGTCATACCAGGAGAGCAAAGAGTTGAGATAATCTGGGGTGGTGGGGTCTGGGCTCAAAGGTGGAGATGTCACATAGGCAGCAGCCTTTGCCCAGTTCTTGCTCCAGTAGTGAGTGCCATCAGTGCCCAGACTGGCAGAAATAGGCTCCCCATACACTACGGTACCTGAAGGAGAACAGTGAATCTTGAGAAATGTTCAATTCTTAAACGACTATAAAACCCAGAGAAAAATGCTGCCACCCACGCCAGAATTCTGGCACAGCACCCTAATTGATTGATTGATGTAATTCACTCCAATCATAGCAGCTGACAAGTAAACATTTCCCCCCCTTGATTGAACAGCTCACCTTTCTTCCTGGCCTGAATGATAACGTCAGCAGCACTCTTGCTCATCACCTTGGTGATATACAGAGGGCAGTTGGTTTGATTGGCCACCGTTATGGCACGATTGACTGCTTCAGCTTCCACCTAGAAAACATCACAACATTTTTTGATGGTTTTTATGCTGAGGTACAAGAAGCCCTTGATTTAAAAACAAATCAAAGCTAAATGATGACCGTGCTGTTTATGCATCAAGAACCTGATCAAAAATCCCATCAAAGTGTCACCGACAGGGGCTGGAACGTAAAAAGGGATAATGAGCTTATCTAACGCATGAATAATCAAAAAGGAAGTTTAGGAACGCCGTTTCAATGTCCCTGTTTGGATCCCAGACCCAATACCGTATTCGACGTGATAAGCGCCCAGGGCACTTAAAAAATTGGAGTGGATGGGCACTATTAAATTGTTACCAATGGAGTGGAACGGTAAGTACTTATTACCATTGAGGTGGAAAACATGAATAATAACAGAACAATAAAAGAGTTTTACTAGTATTTTTGTTATTCATTTTGTAGTATCAACCAAATTACTTACATGAAAGCTGGAAAAAAAAAAAAGAAAAAAAAAAGACCCTTCAATTTTCCTTCCCGGTGCTGTTCCTTTTGTGGAAGCTCGCCACGAGCCTTTCCTCGCTGGCATTCGTAGCGTGCAAATACACAAAAATCTCCTCCTCCTTTACGCACCACCTCATGCCTGCCCACGTGATATCTTCGCACCCACGTGACATCTTCGCCACAGTTGATGATCGGAAAGGTTAGCTGACTAATTCTTCATTCTTGTTTTATTAGTATTTATTTAAATTATTATTAATGTTAATGTACATGTATTATTATTATATATTTGTTGTTTTTACGTGTTTATCTTTAATATATTTGGTCAAATATAGGTGTTTGTGTCAGGTTATATGAGTTTGGGAGGGGGTTAGAATGGTTTAATTGGTTTTCTATTATTTCCAATGGGAATTTTTGTTTTATCTAACGAACATTTTGACTCATGAGCTCGCCCTCGGAACAGATTAATTTTGTAAGTCAAGGTACTTTATTATAAAAACACCATTAACTGCTCTGTTTGAAATCACACACGGGATGTGGCTCCTCATGTGTGTCAGACCTTGTACCTTTTGATCTGTCTAGCTTGGTTACACTTGCTAGGAGAACTAGTGCCTGCTAGCATAGCTTGCTGGGTCAATGGGGCACACAATCATCACGGTGTTAAAACTAAAAGAGGAAGACGGCTTCTTAATTACATGGACTACCTGAGCAAAAGTCCTTAATTATAGACCCCATACCCGGGGGGTGGGGTGGGAAAATCGCCAACTCTGCTCAAGCTATTGTCTGTCCAAAGGAATAAGAAGTACCTCTTCTGGGCGACTGAGGACATGACCTTCTGGCCCAGTGATGCCCAACTCCAAGATTCTTTTCTGCTCCTGAAAATATTTATAGAGTTCATGAAACCATAGTGCACAATCCTGCAGAAGGAAGAAATGCACAACTAATAGAGGCAGCGAAAGAAGAAATTAATTATTTTACCTCAGCAATGATATCCCCATTCTCAGCATGCACTTGAGCGATGGCTCCCAGGTCTCGGATCACACTGAACACCTCATACATCTGCCCCAGAACACAAGATATCACTCGTAATGTATCTCCAGACTCAGATACTGACCACTAGATCAGCAACTTGATTTTATGACAGGTTAATTAAAAAATGTACTTTACTTTAAATGTACTTTAATTGCCCCTCAGTGTCAGGCTTTCTGGGTATTTTGAAGTCCTATGAACGTGTTCACATTAACTTTTGTCTCAGCTATTTCTCAGGAATTTTTTAATAGAAAATGTAGAAGTTTTAAGTGCAAATTTTGCATGATGTTTTGGTGCATAGGCTTGGCAGTTCCTCTATTTGACCTCTGACCTTGTCAAAATGAACATGACCTTGTAAATTGCATTGAGGCCCTTTTCTTAAGTACCACAGGATGCATCATTCTGATATTTTGCTTGCAACAGATTTCCTATTGGCCTGGTGGCAAGGTGCTGGATCACTGATCCCAAGGTTGGGGGTTCAAGTCCCACTGTCACTGGGATGCCACTGCTGTCCCCCCAGTGCAGCGAGCTGGGTTATCAAAGGCCAGCCGTGTGTCTCTCTCTGTCTGTGGTGTGAGGTTCATGTAAAAGAACCATTGCTGACTTTCATAAAGAAGAGATGCATAGCCATCAGTGTGTTTCTGCCCTGTGATGGCATGGCGATCTGTCCAGGGTGTAATCTGCCTTCGCCCTTCGGGTGTTAGCCCCCCCCACAACCCTAATTAGGATTAAGCAGTTCAGAAAATGAATGAATGAATAGGTTTCCTATTGTGTTTCGGTGTGCATAAGCTTAGCAGTTTTCCTGTTTGACCTTTGACCTGGTAATAAGACGCTGATGGCCATTTTTTATACAATATCTTTGTTAAAAATTGAACAATTACATCATGACAATTGCTTAGTTTAATTTATTGTGACTGTTGCCAATTAAATAAAATACGTAAGCTAGACTGTAAGAGAGGACTGGACACATGGAGCTGGCAATGTGTGCAGCACAGTTCTTCAGATCTGATTGCTTTCATGTTTCTATGCTTGAGCTGTGATCAAATATTGCAAAACTGTTCCTTTAATGAACGGACGAAGCATGGCAAGGTCAGATTTGTGCAGCAAGGAAAGAGCGGTAACACTTCTAAATCATGACCCTGTGTGACATCATGCAGTCTAACACTGTTACATGCTTTTTTGTGACATATGCACATGTGCATTAATGATTCTGTGATTCTGGATCGGAATAATTCTCCATGTCAAACTGCACCTCGTTTTATAATTGGATTTTTTTTTTCAAGGCAAATGTAACCATACCTGGGAATCATTAATCTGGAAAGCATCCTTATAGGCCAAATAGACCAGAAAAGAGTTGACACCTATACAAAGAAATGAGAGATGCATGAACATCAAATTTGAACAAAATTAAAGAGAAGAACTAAATGTGCTACCTGTAAACCTATAAATCTGCAAAAGAAATTTTGGAAAATGATAATACTACAGGAATAAGAGTTACATTACATCAGTAAAATTAAGTATTTGAGGGGATTATGTACTGGTGAACATACCTGTTGGAATAATTATACTTCTCTGCTTATAATCACATTATAAATCATATATCTGGCTCTGATACATCAGTTCCTGGGATTCAGAGTCAGGGCAGAGGCGGCCATGTGGTAACATTATACAATATTTTAGAGAAAAACAAGGTGTTACTGAGGTAGAAAGGTTCTTAAGGTCTTGAAAGACATCGAGCGCTCAACCTAAGGAAATGGAGTGTAGACTTATTTTTATGTTTAAAGGTATATGCTTGATATGGTAGATCATGAAATCCTTGTCGACACATTACACAAAATCAGCTTATCAGAGTATTCAGTTTATTGGTTCTGAAACTATCTAATAGATCGATCATGGTGCGTTCAGATTGCTGGGTCTTCATTGAAATTCTTGATGCTTCCGAAGGGGGTACCCCAAGGCTCAGTGTTAGGACCTATTCTATCTTCATCCACATCATTGATCTGTGTAAAGACCTGTCCGACACCTTGCATCATTTTTATGCTAATGACACAATCATTTTTTGTTTGGCACCAAGTACTGTGCAAACCTTTTCCCTTTTACTGTCTGCTTTTGATGTAGTTCAGTCTCGTCTGCAAAGGTTAAAGCTGGTGTTGAACGTAGATAAGACAAAAGGTTATGATGTTCTCCAGATCTACTGTTCCATCACAAAATCTCATTGTCTTAAGTTGCCAGGAAACAGCTCACTGTTTACGTGTGTGTATGTGTGTGTGTGTGTGTGTGTGTGTGTGTGTGTGTGTTTTGGATGAGTTAAATGCAGAGGCAATAGTTTCTCCTGTGGGATTAATGCATTAAATCAGAAATAAATGAATTCACACCCAGCAGTGTTGGTTTATATAGCATGTTACACTTCAGAAGATTTCACTACTCCATTGTCCAGCTCTGTAAATATGTACAGTCATTGCTAATGCTGAAATATTATAATACGGGTCAGAGAAGTCAGTTGCAGTGTTATGGTGTGGATTTTGTTCATGGGATGACTTATGATTTCTGATTTTTTTTTTTCAGGCCGAACTAGCAACCCAAGTATGATAGTTAATAGAATTTCAGTAATACAGATATTTCATTGGGACAACAGGTAATGGAGGGTGAAGAGTAGATTGGTGTATGTAAATGATACCGTGGTCTTTCACCAGGGTCTCCATCTCCTCCTGCATGCCTTTGTGCCACTCAGTGAGGTCAACATGGAGTGAGTAATCACAGCATGACTTGCTGTCCGCCCAGTCTCTCCACTGGTTAAATGCAGATATAAGGCTAATGCCTGGCTCAGCCACCACATGGTCAACTGTAAAAAAAACACACACATACACACACACACACACACACACACACACACACACACACACACACACACACACACACTGTAAATTGTGCTCTTATTCATCTTTATTTTGATTTGCAATTTATTGGCACTGAGGTTGAGTTTGGGGTCATTAAAAACTTCACATTTCCCATGAAAAAAAAATCCTTACATTGAACAAATTAGTTAAAAAATTAATATGAAATATGTTCGACATCAACAAGGTTACAAAAAAAATTGTTTTTTTACTTGAAATGATAAATTTTGTCCTTCAAGCTTTTCCTTCATGTAAAATCCTCCATTTACAGCTGTTTCAGATTTTGCAGATCTTTGTCATTCTCGCAGTCTCATTATGGGGGGGGTGTAAGGTTTAAAAAAATAAAACCTCTTCTTCCTGTAACTCCTCCCACAAGTGGATTGGCATCACTGCAACTTCTAGACCATATGGTTAAACCACTCCCACAACAGCTTCAGACAGAATATTTAGTAACTGAAATGCATGTAAGATACACTTTCTATTTTGATATGAAATCAAATGTCATGGCCTAGTTTAACCACCCAGTCATTGCTGAGAACTAAATGAATCAGGCAGTTGTTTTAGGAAGCCCATATTTGCACATACTGATCATAGTGGTGCCCCCAGCAAGAGCAGCACGGGTGCCCTGGTAGAAGTCATCAGCAGCTGTCATGCCCCGCTCAGGCATCTGAAAGCGGGTGTGCACATCAATGCCACCAGGGATCAGCATCCTGCCATGGGCATCAATGGTCTTCACCCCACCTGGAACAATGAGGTTCTCCCCAATTTGCCTGAAGAGGAATTAAAAAAGACAAAAGAAAAGAACTGTGTAGGGTTTATGAAAAGGTTATTGTAGGTCAACTTAGAGGCAAAATGGCCACCAATTGTTTATAATTCCCAGATAGTGGCTGGTGCGATTTCCCCATCAGGGGCTTCTAGTTTCCTCTATCAGTTAACACGTGATCTCAGACTTTTCCACTTTCTACAAATTGACGTTGCGCTGCTAAGTTATAATATGTGGAGGATCGTTCCTCAGGTCACGTGTTATTTTTATTGTTATTGTAAACAGATACAGAACCAAAACAAGAACAAACACAGGTGAATAAGAGACACTAAGCCCATGAGCTAGAGCAGAATCCTTCATATTCATCCACAATGAACTCATGAAAGATAAAACATGTCAAATATTCGCTAGTTAATGGGAACTTTAAGATGAGCGTGAAGGATAAACAGATACGTACTTGATAACGCCGTCCTCCATATAGATGTCAGAAAGGAAGGACTGATCATCATTCACAATCTTCGCCCCTTTGATCAGGAGACGATCACTCTGCAAGCGGAGAAATGAACTCATCAAACACATCAGCTCAAAGTGGCAGTGATTCATAACCATAACCACAAAACTGGCATACACACACACACAGGCGCATACACACACACACAGGCGCATACACACACACAGGCATACACACACATACACACAGGCATACACACACACACACACACAGGCGCATACACACACACACACACAGGCGCATACAGACACACACAGGCACATACACACGCACAGGCATACACACACACACACACAGGCATACACACACACACACACGGGCAAACACACACACACACGGGCAAACACACACACACACGGGCAAACACACACACACACACACACACACACACACACACACGGGCATACACACACCCACACGGGCATACACACAAGCATACACACACACAGGCATACAGGCATACACGCACACACACAGGCATATATACACACACACACACACACACACACAGGCATACACACACACACACACACACACACACACACACACACACACAGGCATACACACACACACAGGCATACACACACACACACACACACACAGGCATACACACACACACACACACACACACACACAGGCATACACACACACACAGGCATACACACAGGCATACACACAGGCATACACACAGGCATACACACACACACACACACACACACACAC
>CM045749.1:28701728-28944228 GCA_024760905.1 Plotosus lineatus | reverse complement strand
CCCTGTCCCTATTATAATTTACATGAATAGCCCGACCATAGGACAATTATGTTCCCTTCCTTCACCTTATACTCAATATTGTAGCTCACTATACTACGGCTGACCTACTTTACATTTCAGCTTTCATACGGAAGTATCCTCAGGGATCGTGGGGTTGCTCATGACAACCTAGAGAAAGTCCACCCAGTCGATGCTGCACTCCTGTGTCCTATTAACCAGAACTCTGCCCGAAAACTCAGAATCAATTCTATTTGACATTTACCAACAGGTTCACAACAATAAAGCAAACAGACCCCAATGATGTTCCTCAAGTTCAACTCACCCACCTATTGGTATCACTTAATATTAAGATTAAACAATTAAAAGGTCTTAAATGGCCTGGCGAGCTGCTCAGGGTGGCCCTGCCCTCGCCCAGAGTCGGCTGAGATGTGCACCAGGCTCCCCGCGACTCTAATTATGACTAAGCGGTTCAGAAAAGGGCAGCGCTGGCCTGGTGGTAAGGTGCTGGATCACTGATCCTAAGGTTGGGGTTCAAGCCCCACTATCACCGGGTCCCCTCAGTGCACTAACTGGATGATCAAAGGCCGGCCTTTGTCTCTCACTGTCTGTGGTGTGAGGTTCATGTAAAAGGACCATTGCTGACCTTCGACAAGAGGAGCTGCAAAGTCGCCAGTGTGGTTCTGCCCTCTGATGGCCTGGTGATTTTTATCCAGGGTGTTCTCTGCCCTCACCCGGAGTCGGCTGGGATGGGCGCCAGCCTCCCCACGACCTAATTAGGATTAAGTGGTTCAGAAAATGAACGAATGTCCGAGTTAAACACCATTTAGCTTTGTATTGACGAAGCATCCGACATCGTGAAATCATGGCACGATTACAAAAAAACCAAACCAAAAAAAAACAAAAAACAAAAACGAGTGCTTGTTGGCAGAATATCCGAAAGGCAAACCGCAAGAATGTTATGTCAACATGTTTACAATCTCAAGGCTGTCAGACAGTACAATGAGCACCGGCAGTACCAATAACTAACCATTTGCTCCCAGACCACATGTCGTCTTCTCACAACAGAATCAAGCTCAGTGCAGTCCATACAGGAAGCAGGTTTATGAAACCGACGCCCAATTCTGATGAATCCCGGTTTAAGTTGAGTGTTGCTGATGGTAGAGTGCGAGTCTGGTGGAGAGGTGGGGAGCAGTACAGACATGGTAATGTTCTGAAGTGGACCAGATTTCATGGTTTGTGCTGAAATCACCAGCAGAAAAAACTGAGAGTATTTTCATTGATGCAAACCTCAGTGTTGTGATCAGCACGTTCACCACACAGCAAGAAGGGTATGGGTTCATGTCCAGGGCTTGATGAGGGTGTTTCTGAGGACAGTTTGCATGTTCAGCCCATGCGTCTGCATTCTTGGTCTTCCGCTTTCCCCCCACAATCCAAAGACATGTTCATTACGTTAACTAGCAGTTACAAATCACCCTTAAATGTGAATGGGTGGGTGTTGCCCTGAGATAGACTGCGAAACTATTCAGGGTGTACCCAGACAGGAGGCTCGAGGCTCCACGCAAAACACTTAAGTAAAGGTAAAGTCCTTTGGGCATTTTACACCCGAGTCTAGTGGCTCATTGTGGGCTGGTGGTGTAGTGGTTAGGGTGCTGTGCTCATAATCATGAGGTTGTGTGTTCGAATCCCAGTTCGATCCCCACTGTGCTCAGACCCCTACACAAGGTCTCAACCACAAGTGTGCCTCTGTTTACCCAGCAGTATAAATGGGTACCAGTAAAAATATACTGGGAAGGTAACCTGCGACAGATTAACGTCCCGTCCAGGAGGAGTTGAACTCCTGGTCGCTTCACGCTACGGAAATTGGGGATAAGCACCGCCCTGACGAGCCATAAGGCTCGGGTGTAAAAAGCCCAACATAGTTTACGTTTACCTTACCTAGTGGCACGGGGCAGTGGTGGTCTAGTGGTATATATAGGGCGCTGGATCGCTGATCCAAAGGTTGGGGGTTCGAGTCCCACTCTGCACAAGGTTGTCACTGTCCCCCCCCAGTGGAGCTAACTGGGTTATCAAAGGTGGGCCATGTCTCTCACTGTCTATGGTGTGAGGCATGTAAAAGAACCATTGCTGACTTTCGACAAGAGTAGGCTGCAAAGCCGTCAGCGTGTTTCCGCCCTGCGATGGCCTGGCGAGCTGTCCAGGGTATACTCTGCCCTCGCCCGAAGTTGGCTGGGATGGGCACCAGCCTCCCCGCGACCCAAATTAGAATTAAGCGGGTACAGAAAATGAACTTACCTAGTGGCTCATCAGGGCGGTGCTTATCACAGTTTCCGTAGCGTGGTCTAACTGGGATTCGAACACACAGCCTCCTGATCATGAGCACAGCACCCTAACCACTACACCACCGGCCCCACTAAACTAGTAGATTTAAGTGGGCTGATAATGAATGAATGAGGAAATCCTTGACACGGCCCTGTAATGTGATGAAATTCCAGAACCAGGTGTGGTTCGTACTGTCACTCATCGTCCTGTGCACTAGACACCGCATCACCAGGACATGAGAATGATACAACGTGCAGCGTTTTGATTGGTCCGAATTCTCTCCAGATCTGAATCTGAGAGCCTCGTCGGAAGTTTGACTCTGTTTACATCTTTAAGTGCGCAGCAGATTTCTATTTAAAGTCGAGATTCATTAAAGTGCACAGTGTGCTGAAGCCATGATGTTCTATCACACGCCCCAGACAGATGAATGAAATCATCATCCCCAGCTGGACGGGAAGCTCGCACTCTGTTCCCGCAATCAGAGGATTCGAGGCAAGGCACCGCGGTGAAAACTAACAGCAGTGAAAAGCACAAACTACTGAGAAACTACTGAGAAACTACTCAGAAACTACTCAGAAACTCTTATTTGACGGAGTGCAGAACTACAGGCAGACAAAGCAGAAATCAGTGTAAAAAAAACAAAAATGTTTATTTATTTAAAGCAATTCTGTGTTTCATTTGTTATTAAAACAGACAAAACAACAACAAAAAAAGCTGTGGTTCAGGTGATGTATTCAACTTTTAAATGGGTTGGTCAGTAGGTAGGAAAAATAATTTTAAAAATATATTTGCAACAGATTGAAGTCCCCAGTGTGGCTAACTGGGTTATCAAAGGCGGGCCATGTCTGTCACTGTCTATGGTGAGAGGTTCATGTAAAAGAACCATTGCTGACTTTCGTAAAGAGGAGCTGCAAAGCCGTCAGCGTGTTTCTGTCCCTTGCTAAAAGGGTTAAAAGGGAAAAAGCCGAAAGGAAGACAGACATTTGCAACAGATTGAAGAAAATCTCACACTGTGTACATAAACCGCGCTAGAGGGAAATCACGTGTACATAAACCGCGCTAGAGGGAAATCGCATGTACATAAACCGCGCTAGAGGGAAATCACATGTACATAAACCGCGCTAGAGGGAAATCACATGTACATAAACCGCGCTACAGGGAAATCACGTGTACATAAACCGCGCTACACGGAAATCACGTGTACATAAACCGGGCTACAGGGAAATCACGTGTACATAAACCGGGCTACAGGGAAATCACGTGTACATAAACCGCGCTAGAGGGAAATCACGTGTACATAAACCGCGCTAGAGGGAAATCGCGTGTACATAAACCGCGCTAGAGGGAAATCGCGTGTACATAAACCGCGCTAGAGGGAAATCACGTGTACATAAACCGCGCTAGAGGGAAATCACGTGTACATAAACCGGGCTACAGGGAAATCACATGTACATAAACCGGGCTACAGGGAAATCACGTGTACATAAACCGCGCTACAGGGAAATCACGTGTACATAAACCGTGCTACAGGGAAATCACGTGTACATAAACTGCGCTACAGGGAAATCACGTGTACATAAACCGCGCTACAGGGAAATCACGTGTACATAAACCGCGCTACAGGGAAATCACGTGTACATAAACCGCGCTACAGGGAAATCACGTGTACATAAACCGCGCTACAGGGAAATCACGTGTACATAAACCGCGCTACAGGGAAATCACGTGTACATAAACCGCGCTGGAGGGAAACCACGTGTACATAAACCGCGCTACAGGGAAATCACGTGTACATAAACCGCGCTGGAGGGAAACCACGTGTACATAAACCGCGCTACAGGGAAATCACGTGTACATAAACCGCGCTACAGGGAAATCACGTGTACATAAACCGCGCTACAGGGAAATCACGTGTACATAAACCGCGCTACAGGGAAATCACGTGTACATAAACCGCGCTACAGGGAAATCACGTGTATATAAACCGTGCTACAGGAAAATCACGGCTCTGCCTATAAATAAAAAAAGGTTTTATTGCAAACTGAGTGGAACAGAATCAACTTTGGAACCAAAATATGTGTGGAAATAGTTTTTACTTTGAATTTTTTGTTGCTCAAATCTCTGTGGTGTTTGTAAGAAATAAATTTTGCAATAATTCTTTTTTTAAATTGTTCGTTCTGACCAGGGGTTTGCCGGAGTGTATTAGAAACGGTTTTATTCCTGCAGTTTTCCTGGTGGCGCCCCACGGTACAGGGTCCACTTCACTGATCTGTAACGATGCGAACGCACCCAAAGGGCCGACACCACACGAAATACTGCCATGAACAATACAGTGCTTTGGATCGCACTTGCTGTCTGTCTGATCAATTTTGTTAAGTTCTAACCATTTTAAGGAATTTACGACAAACTTGATGCTGGCTGGAAGTTAAGATCACAGAAGACAAGCTGAGCTGACGCGCGCCGCACACGGATATTCAGTTAACAAAAAATATATTCCTGCTGATGAAACGTTCCGAAGTGGCAGATCCAGTTTCCGGGGTCATGGAGGGACGGAAAGTAATGGCAGGCTTTGTTGCCAAATAACATAGTTCCCCCACCACCAGGTGTCACTGAAATCTCGTCTTAAACTCGATCCAAGATGGCCGCACCAACGAAGGCAACAAAACAGAAAAATATACAAAATTTAACTTTGTTTGCACGGTAGGGAAAATTTTTAAAAATTTGTACCATTTTTTGAGTTGGCCTTCAACCAGAACCCCATTTTTTTTTTTAATGACCTCAGAGTCAAAGTCACTGCTGTCCCCCCAGTGCCCCTAACTGGGTTATCATAGGCCAGCCATGTCTCTCACTGTTTGTGGTGGAGGTTCATGTAAAAGAACCATTGCTGACTTTCGTAAAGAGATGCTGCATAGCCGTCAGCGTGTTTCTGCCCTGCGATGGCCTGGCGAGCTGTTCAGGGTGTACTCTGCCCTCACTGAGATGAGTACCAGCCTCGCCGTGACCATATTTAGAATTGAGCGATTCAGAAAATAAAAGAATGAATAAATATTCGGTATATTTTTGGTTACTTTTCCTTCTCATCATTAAAAGAAATTGTACACAAAATAAAAAATTCTATTTTTCTGAAGCAGGGAACAGAATAAATACCAGTCAACCCAAGTGCAGCAGACTGCAGTGCAATATATCATCGCATATAGTGAAGCCGCATTTACACACGTTCACGACATATGAATCGCTTCGCCACTCAACTCTACACGAAATCATCAGCTCCTGTTGCCTTGGTAACTCCCTGGCTTGTTAAAAAATTTCCAAGTGAAACTGTGAG
Organism: Plotosus lineatus; assembly: GCA_024760905.1. Lineage (NCBI taxonomy): Eukaryota > Metazoa > Chordata > Actinopteri > Siluriformes > Plotosidae > Plotosus > Plotosus lineatus. Next base: position 28,938,584 of record CM045749.1, on the reverse strand, counting down.
CAGCATCGTGCGAGTATCCTACAGCAGGTACATGAGCATTTTAAGGACCATCATCTTCTATTATTTTAGTTTATTTTAGCTCTTATTATCATAAATAGTTCATCATCATCATCATCATCATCATCATCATTGCACAGTAAGTACAGAACAGAGACCCCTATGCATCATTAACTGCAAGGAGGACAGAAAACTCACAAGAAATAATTACATTTTTAAATACGTGGACGCAAGTGTTGCGCCTCTGGTTTTATTCCTTGTAAAATTTGTGTGTAGCTGTAAAAGCCCAGGACGCCTATACAGTGGTACCTCGTCTATCGAGTGTTTTTTCTAACGAGGTTTCCATGATATGATCTTCGGACCCACCAAAAATCTGCTCCATGCAACAAGCAAAAATTCACTTTACGAGCGCTCTTTGAAATGGCTTTTCCAAGCTGATTAGCCTTGTATTTTTCCACGTGTATTCCTCCGCGCTCCGAGAACGCCTTGTGCAGTGCTTCTCAATTATTTTCTGTGATGCCCCCTCTAGGAAGGGGGAAAAAAAACCAACAAAACAAAACAAAAAACATTTCACGCCCCCCGCAGTACTCCGCACATGACTATAAATAGTATTGACTGCACTTCATACAGTTTGCTTAATGCTTTTTCCCGACACCATAAAAAAAAAACACACTGAGAACGCCACTGCCACCTACTGTAGTGGATGTGCAATTACACTTAATTCTAGCACAGTATGGCAAAAAAGGGTTTATATATGCCCTCCCCCATCCACCGGGATTTACACACTATTTGAGAAGCACTGGCCTTGTGTGAGCTCACCATGAGCCTTTCCTCGCTGGCATTCGTAGCGTGCACAAACACAAAATTCTCCTCCTCCTCCTCTGGTACGTACCACCTCATGCCTGCCCATGTGACATCTTTTCCGCAGTTGATGATCGGAAGGATTCGTTGACTTATTGTTAATTGTTCTTTTCTTATTATTTACTATTAATTATTATTAACGTTAATGTAAATGTATTATTATATTGGTATCCAGGACAGGAACGCAGAAGGACAGATGTTGGTAGATTTTGCAAAAAGGATGGAAATGGCTGTGGTGAATACTTTCTTCCAGAAGAGAGAGGAGCATAGGGTGACTTATAAAAGCGGAGGTAGGAGCACACAGGTAGACTACATCTTGTGCAGGCGATGTAATTTAAAGGAAGTCAGTGACTGCAAAGTAGTAGCGGGTGAGAGTGTTGCCAAACAGCATAGGATGGTGGTGTGCAGGATGATGCTGATGGTGAGGAAGGTGAAGAAGGCAAAGGCAGAGCAGAAGACAAAGTGGTGGAAGTTGAAAAAGGAAGAGTGTCGGGTTGTCTTCAAGGAGGAGTTGAAACAGGCTTTGGGTGGTCAGGAAGTGCTTCCAGATGACTGGACAACTACAGTGAATGTGATCAGGGAGACAGGTAGGAGAATATTTGGTGTGTCATCTGGAAGAAAAGTAGATAAGGAGACTTGGTGGTGGAATGAGGAAGTGCAGGAGTGTGTACAAAGGAAGAGATTAGCTAAGAAGAAGTGGGACATTGAGAAAACCGAAGAGAGTAAACAGGAGTACAGGAGACACAGCGTAAGGCAAAGGTAGCAGTGTCAAAGGCCAAACAGAGTGCGTTTGATGACTTGTATGCTCGGCTGGAAAGTAAGGAGGGAGAAAATGATTTATACAGGTTGGCACAGCAGAGAAATAGAGATGGGAAGGGCGTGCAGCAAGTTAGATTGATAAAGGACAGAGAGGGAAATGTATTGACTGATGACAGAAGTGTGCTGGGAAGATGGAAAGAGTACTTTGAAGAGCTGATGAATGAGGAAAATGAGAGAGAAAAAGAGTAGAAGAGGTGACTGTTGAGGACCAGGAAGTAGCAAAGATTAGTAAGGGTGAAGTGAGGAGGGCATTGAAGAGGATGAAGAATGGAAAGGCAGTTGGTCCTGATGACATACCGGTGGAGGTATGGAAGTGTCTAGGAGAGGTAGCAGTAGATTTTCTGACAAGAACATTTAACAAGGTCTTAGAGAGTGAGAGGATGCCAGAGGAATGGAGGAGAAGTGTGCTGGTGCCCATTTTTAAGAACAAGGGAGACGTGCAGAGTTGTGGCAACTACAGAGGGATAAAGTTGATGAGCCATACGATCAAGTTATGGGAAAGAATAGTGGAAGCTAGACTAAGGGCAGAAGTCAGCATTTGTGAACAACAGTTTGGTTTCATGCCCAGAAAGAGCACCACAGATGCAGTGTTTGCCTTGAGGATGTTAATGGAGAAGTACAGAGAAGGTCAGACGGAGCTGCATTGTGCCTTTGTGGATCTGGAGAAAGCATATGACAGGGTGCCGAGAGAAGAACTGTGGTATTGCATGAGGAAGTCTGGAGTGGCAGAGAAGTATGTTAGAGTGGTGCAGGACATGTATGAGAGATGTAAGACAGTGGTGAGGTGTGCTGTCGGTGTGACAGAAGAGTTCAAGGTGGAGGTGGGACTGCATCAAGGGTCAGCTCTCAGCCCCTTCTTGTTCGCTATGGTGATGGACAGGCTGACAGACGAGGTTAGACAAGATTCCCCATGGACTATGATGTTTGCAGATGACATTGTAATCTGTAGTGAGAGCAGAGAACAAGTGCAGGAAAATCTAGAGAGGTGGAGGTATGCCCTGGAAAGGAGGGGAATGAAGATTAGCCTCAGTAAGACAGAGTACATGTGCATGAATGCCAAGGACCAAAGAGGAACGGTGAGATTACAGGGAGCAGAGATAAGAAAGGTGGAGGATTTTAAGTACTTAGGCTCAACAATCCAGAGCAATGGCGAGTGTGGAAAAGAGGTCAAGAAGCGTGTGCAGGCAGGTTGGAATGGTTGGAGAAAAGTGTCCGGTGTGATGTGTGATAGGAGGGTATCGGCAAAAATGAAAGGAAAAGTGTACAAAACGGTGTTGAGGCCAACGATGCTGTATGGGTTAGAAACAGTGGCCCTGGGGAAAAGACAGGAGGCAGAGTTGGAGGTAGCAGAGATGAAAATGTTGAGGTTCTCTTTGGGAGTAACGAGGATGGATAGGATTAGGAATGAGTACGTCAGAGGGACAGCACATGTAAGACGTTTTGGAGACAAAGTCAGAGAGGCTAGATTGAGATGGTTTGGACATGTACAGAGGAGGGATAGTGAGTATATTGGTAATAGGATGCTGAGGCTGGAACTACCAGGCAAAAGGCCTAGAGGAAGACCAAAGAGACGATTCATGGATGTGGTAAAGGAGGACATGAAGGTCGTTGGTGTAAGAGAAGAAGATGCAAAGGATAGGGTGAGATGGAGGCAGATGATTCGCTGTGGCGACCCCTGAAGGGAAAAGCCGAAAGGAAAAGAAGAAGAATGTAAATGTATTATTATGAAATATTTATTGTTTTTACATGCTTTAATATATTAGGTCAAATATACGTGTTTGTGGCAGGTTATATGAGTTTGGGAGGGGGTTGGAACGGATTAATTGGTTTTCTATTTCCTCTGGAAGTAATTGTTTTATCAAACTTTTTGGCTTATGAGCTTTCCCTCGGAACGGATTAATTTTGTTAGCTGAGGCATCACTGTACAGAACACCAAACCGTTCATGCTCTGTTTATGTGGGCAGATGAAAACTCATGTTCTTTGCTTCCCTATGGACAGGTTTTTTGAACTCAGTGCTTGGCCTCATCTCTGAAGTAACACAATTTTTAAGCTCTGATTGGTTATCGCCTGAATCAGCTCAACTTAACTCCTCACGCCGAGTGACTTGAGAAAACTCCGTCTCGCTCAATTCTCTTATTTTCATCGTCTCCACACAAAAGCTTGTCGATCCCTGTGTGAATGCGTCTTAACCCTTTATATCCAGTAGGTAACATCGACCCTTTCCGCCACCGCAAGTATATTTCAGAGCAGTTGGAGTCGCTACACCCCGTTTCTGTCGGTGTGCCATGTGTGGATGGTGGATGGTACACTGGAAAAGCTATTAGAAGTGGACAGGCTATGGGCTCTGAGAGCAACACGTTCACACAACTGCTGAAGCAAAGATGGCTCCACCCCAAACAGCTGCACCCCAAGTTCGTCCATGCACCCAGTGGGAAAATCTGCCACACAAAGCATGTTCAACTATGACGAGATGTGATGGGGCGTTTATGTGCTTGTCCACGTCACACTTCAGGATTTCCAACCCTGGAACAGATTTAAGATTTAGAATCCCAGAAATTCCAGTACCGTCAGTAACATTACCATCACATCTGAAATCCGCCCTCACATTATTGGGTCAAATCACTGGTTCTGATCAGCACTGTATCAGGAAAACCCCAATGAGTGAAGGGAACTCAGCATATGAGACTCACAGCCTGCAATACCAGTTTTAATTGTAAAATCTATTTACTAGGAGACAAGCTGAGTGATAAACAGTGAAAGGTACCAGTGATATTACATCAGAGCTCCTGGAACGTTCTTCTCCCAATCAAATTAGTCTGCAAGAGCCGTTGTTTTTTTTGTATTAGATTTGGCGCAAAGAAACAAGAATGAATGTTCACCGTGTCCTGCTGTACCCTGGGTAATGCCAGGGGTCAGTCATTTAGATCATTACTAACAGGACTCTGTGAGTTCGAGGCTCAGTCTCAGCTTCAGTCCAGCTAAGCCCAGCTTTACCAAAAAGCCAAGAATTCATTTCAGTTTTTCCTTGTTAGCTTCACTTCCTTATTTTTCACCCTAAATTATCATTTTAAAATACAGACTTCAACTAATATACAGAGTGACCCAGTAAAACACGCCCCATTTTAAAGATAAATCAATGAAAAACACATTAAAACATAATCAGATTATTATTTTCACTTCATTCAGTCCAGTTTTAATTAATCATAATTTAAAGATGATCCCCCGCGGTGGTCGTTATCATCTATACGCTATTGGAGGTGATTTCTGATGGTTTCCGTGGCCCGACGGGTCGTGTCGGGTGGAACGGTGGCGACCTCCTGCCAACTCTTACTAACCTTAAGAGCTTCAAGAGTCTGTGGTGGATGAGTATACACTGGTGATTTCAGGTAACACCAAAAGAATGGGGGGACAAGGGGCGCGGTCAGGGTAATGGGCCGCCACCCGACATCACCACGTGAAGAGATCACCTAATCCAGAACCACCATCCTCAGCACTATTCATCATCTTCCAACTTGTGTACGTGCCATAGCTACATCTCCCTGTACGACATGTCCACTCCTTCAACATCAAGGGGTTCAAGTTGGGTCTGGGCCTCCAACAGGCCTCAACGCGGCCCCCTCCTGCACCACTAAGATTCATGTGTGTAAATAATAATGATTATAGATTATCTCGAACCTTGTCTGGTTTACCTCTGAAATGCGATTGTGTATGTGTGTGTATGTGTGTGTGTGGGGGGGGGGGTTTGGGGTCACTGTGGACACCTATGAACTGAAGTAGCTTCATGTTCCTCAGATACAAATCGAATCCTCTGACCTACAGCACCAGAGAGGAATTTCCTGTAGGCTTCTTTATTCAGCAGGTACCAGAAGCAGCAAGCGGATGGCTTCCACAGGAGCAGATAGGGAAGCCATTATAGATAAGAACACATGAGATGCCTGGATTCGTGGGAGGAGGATAATTGATGCACTTGCTTTATGCAGGATTTTCCATGGAACTTCAATTTTATAAAATTACACGAACACTGATGGGTTTCTTTAACTCTGACTAATAAAACCGAGAACAGCTTGGGTGATCAAATTCTGCACATCAAACGGGGGATGCTTCCACACTCATGATGTACACCGATGGGCTACAACAATTATAATAATAATAATAATAATAATAATAATAATAATAATAATAATAATAATAACCCCGCCCCCACTATAATTAAAAAGAGCGATGATAAGAAAAGATCTCTTAAAGCAGGAAACAAAACCGGGCCAAAGTGGGACCGGGGAGACGGCGGTGCGTCGGGACTGCGCACAGAGCAGAGCACAGGAGAGCAGATCGAATCCTCATCATCAGCTTATTGTTCGGAGAAATAATAAACAATGAGGTTTGTCCTGCGCTCCGGATTTACAGGCGGTTGTGGGATCGAGGACTGAACCGGAATGTTTCGGTACTCACAGTAATCCGGGGGATGTTCTTCTTGCCCTGGTATCCGGACATGTTGATGGAGATTGATCGCAGCCCTGGGATTGGATGATGACCGCAGGAGAACACAATATTTGTACCACTGCCGGGATTCACGCGCGCTGAAATCAAAGTGCAAACAGGGAGAAATCTCGTGCGATTCCGACCACAGCTTCCCCCCGACGACGCGCAAACACGCTTCAGATGGGTCCTGTGACAGCTACTGCGCATGCGCGCCGCCCCGCCCTGTTGCCCCATTTCATGGAATCGAAATCCCGAAACGCGGGCAGTTGGGCCCGGTGGTACAGCGCAGGGTTACTGAGTTCATCTTCGGGGTTTCAAGCCGTCACCGGGTCGCCACTGCTCAGACCCGAACCCCCACCCACCCCACCCCACCCTACACCACCACCCCAGTTCAGACAGCCCGGTTATCAGGGCCATGGCGGGCAGCTGATGTAGCTGAGTGGAGAAGGTGAGGTAGCATTAGGAGCCAGTGGGGTTTAGGGGTGAAGGCAAAGGGGTTCTGATCCGAAGGTCAGCGGTTTAGTCCTCACTATTGGGCCCTTGAGCAAGGCCCTTAACCCTGAATCACTCAGTTGTATTAAAAATGATCATAGTAAGTCGCGCTGGATGAGAATGTCTGTGAAATGCTGTAGATGTAAATGGCTCTCACTGTGTGGTGGAGCTGGTGGAGCTGGTGGAGGTTCATGTAAAAAAAAAAAACATCACTGTATTGACTTTTGTAAAAATGAGCTGCATAGCCGTCAGTGTGTTTCTGCCCCACAACACTTGGCGACCTGTTCAGGGTGTACTCTGCCCTTTGCCAAGATTCTGCTGAAATGGGCGCCAGCCTCCCCGTGACCTAATTAGGATCAAGCGGTTCAGAAAACGAATGAAATACCAAAACGCGGCTGAATCGATAAGAGCCTGATTAAATAATACCACAACACGGATCTGATGGGTTATTTTCCCAAAAGGAATTTCAAAGTAAATGATCTTCATACACACCGTCTGGGTTCCATAACTTCAGGGAAATAACCACATGATGACACGACATGATAATGACCTACATTCATTTACCAGAGGCTTAGTGTAACCAGAACCATAAAACCTGTTCATTCATTAATTTGTTCTTTCTGTTTCCGAGCCACTTAATCCTAATCAAGGTCACAGAGAGGCTGGGGGTACAGCTCACCCGGCCATTGTTGGACCAACACACATACAACTATTCACAATCACGCATCTGGGGCTGATTTTGAACAAACAATTTGCCCACGATGCATGTTTTCAGACTGTGGAAGGAAACCGGAGTATGCAGAGGAAACCCACGCCAACATGGGAAAAACCTGCAAAAATCACACTGAAATGTTCGGGCCCGGGATTGAAACCCGGGCATTCTTGCTGGGCCACCGTGACACCTAAGCACATGTTTTGTCCCCATAAGGGATAAGTCCCTATAATGTGACTATAAATCGATTTAGGAATACTGTACCTACAACACACACACACACACACACACACACACACCGTCAACATGTTTACTACTGCTAGGGTCATTGGAGGGACTTGAGACTATTTCAGTCGACAGTAGACACACATGGGGTACACCCTGAACATTTCGCCAGAACATTGCAGGGTCAACACACACACACAACCATCCAGACTCACTGAGGGGCAATTTGGAACAGCCATTTAGCCTGACTGTGCACGTCTTTGGATCGTCTGGAATTCTAACAGGAAATCCACCTTCTTGCTGTGAGGTGGAGGTGTCAATCACAGCACCACCTTTCTGCCTTACACAGTCTTGACTGTTAATGTAACTGATTAATGCAATGTTCAAATATTTTGGTCCATTTCGGGAGAAATTGCCATAATACTGAACACCGATTCATTTATTATGATGTCTCATGAGAGTCAGTTCATCTAAAAATGCCCCACACTTGGGGAATTCACTCAATGTTGTTTATTCATTCAGAGAGGCTGGAACCCATCTCAGCTCACTATGGGAGAGGGCAGAGTACACCCTGAACAGATCATCAGGCCATCACAGGGCATCTGTGCTGTTTATATTAAATAATAATTATATTTTGTTTGAAAATAAAAACAGGAGGGCCAGTCATATATTCTCTCCATGAGGACAATTTGGTCCTAACACAGATATAAGGACATGTGTATACACACACACACACACACACACACACACACACACACACACACACACACACAATATTGTATTTGATTGGACATTCATTGACATAATTCCCTGGCATGCCTGATCTCTTACACTCACTTCAATATAAATCTAACTCTCACCTGAACTCTAAAACCAAGACTGAATCCTCAAACAGCCATTGATGGACCAGACAAAATGTGTGCACTTCCCAAAATGTCCTCACTCTACTGGTGTATACCAGTCCTCAACACACACACACACACACACACACACACACAAAATAAAAATTAGTTATCCAATCAGAGGGCTGAGATACATCAGGACCACCCACCTGGCATCAGTGGTTGCTATGGGTTTCAAGCCATGTTGCCAGTAGCTTCTACATCAGGCTTACACACACTCATAACAAACAAATCATAAGAATCATCACATAAGAAAATACCATTGCAAATATGTATTTTTATTAACAGTATTTTTTTTAATATGCTTCATTCATATATTTAACTCTGTTTAATGCAGTGTCTACAGATCAGGGTGGCGTGACTTGTGGGAATTAGTATATTTAGTGTGTGTGTGTGTATATATATATATATATATATATATATATATATATATATATATATATATATATATATATATATACACTGTATAGAGAGAGAGCGAGAGAGATTGTGTGTTATTTATAAATGTATATCATTTTATATTTTGATATGATGTATTTACATGTGGTTTTCAAAATCTATTAAAAATTAAAATCTGAGGAGAGCAATCAATCACCTTCAGAAGTCGTCTATTCAAGAGTTCACCAGTGTACAATCGAATCTGAGTATAATTATAGCTGTTCTGTGAATGTCTCAAGGGTTTGTTAGAGAATATTATTGAACTATCAGCATCAGGAAGCCCAATGAACACACCAGACAGTCAGAGATAAAGTTGTGGAGAAGTTTAAAGTATGGTTAGATTATAATTAAAACATCTCACGGAGCACTGTTCAATCCATCATCCAGATGTATGGCACAACTGCAAACCTAACAAGATACGGCCATCTACCTAAAACCAGGCAGGGCAAGGACAGCAGTGATCAGAGAAGCAGCCGTGGCAACTCTAAAGGAGCTGCAGAGATCCAAAGCTGTGGTGGCTAAGTGGGTAAAGCTCTGGGTTACTGTTCTGGAGGTTGGGGGTTCAAACCCAAGTATTGTACTGCCATGCTGCTACTGTGAGGGCCTTAAAGACCTCCTGGCCACAACCAGACGTGTGGCAAAGGGTACAAAATAACAAGGAGAAAGATTAAATATTTAAAATGTCACTAAAAGCAATTAATTCTGCTTCATAGCATTTGAGAAGTAACTGAAAGTGCATCCTGGATGGACAAACCCTGGTGCCATTAATGTGTGACATCATGGAAAGGGTCAGGCCTGGCACTTTGTAAACATGGGAGAAATGATGACCCACCTGCAAAGATTTTCTGAAAGTTCTTCTGAAATATAGGACCTGGACTTTTTTTTTTGTCAAACTGAATCCAGAACAGCCAGAATTCAAACTGGGCTCCAGAACACTGAGTTCCTCTAACAGTTGCTGACACAGAGCTGATCCCATGATGCTGTGGACAAAGATTATTTCTGGTTGTGGGCAATGAGGCAAACACACCCACTATTCATTAGTTATATATAAAAAATATATATAAATGTTATTTACTCCGATCTGCCAAATCCTGGAAATGTAAAGAGAGGACAATGATCAGCTGTGCACTGCACAAATCTCACCGTTATGGAAGAGGGGATAGAAGAAAGAAATACTCAGAAGAGCCTTTTCCACGAGTCATGTGGACACAGAAAAGGTGTGCAACATGTTCAGATGAGACCAAAATGTAATGTTTTTGGCCTGAATGCAAAATACCATGTGCGGTAGAAAGTTGGTAGGGCACATCACTTGTGTAACAGCATTTCAGCTGCTATAGTGAAATGTTGCCTAGCAACCACTATTATGCTGCTGAGGCTGATTATTGACAGAGTAATTATAACAGTAAAAAATAAATATAAAGATATTAAAACATAATCATTCAATAAAATTTGTTTTGAGGCACCCTATGTTCTGGTTGCTAGGGAAATCATATTGCCTAGCAACCATTGGTGTAGTTGCTAGGGTGGACAGGAGCCTGACAATGAATTTTAATAGAAATAAATAAATACGCATTTCAAAATAAACAATATTTATGTGATACAACTAGTTTAAATTCTGCCTGTTTGCTGGTTGCTGTGGAAATAAGGTTGCCTAGCAACTGTTGCTAAGTTAGGGACAGGTCACTTTGGCACTACCTCTGAAAATGTTTATATCATTGTGCTGGACCTCTGTGCAGTTTTATCTTTTAACACCTTTTCAGTGATTCTGACATCGACCACCTGGTCAACCGCCGCATTATTCGGGGTAGAGGTAGCGCTGTTCCTGAAATGGATCACCTTTGTCTGAATCCACTGTGGGGTCGATCGCAGGTTCAAGACATTTCAGAATCATTCTGATTATTTATTTCATGACAAGCGATGCCAATGCTACTGTTCTGTAATTTGCAAATCGAATGATGCTTATACTTGTGAACTGTTCAGCAAGTCCGGCTCCCATCAATGTTCTTCAGCAGAATGTTGTCAACATCAACCTGCATGAGAAATTCTGTCATAATATGATCCTGACCAGAGACTTATTCTTCTCGTAATTGATTTTTAGCATCTTTCACCTCATTCGGTTCCCAAACAACTTAATCCCACCTTTAGGAAGTTCGCGATTATAGTGTTTACTGCACTTCATATTGTTTGCTTGGTGGTTTTTCCCTACACCGGGGCAGTGGTGGTCTAGTGGACAGGGCGCAGGATCGCTGAGCCTAAGGTTGGGGGTTTGAGTCCCCACAGGGTTGTCACTGTCCCCCCAGTGCAGCTAAATGGGTTATCAAAGACGGACCATGTCTGTCACTGTCTATGGTGAGAGGTTGATGTAAAAGAACCATTGCTGACTTTCGTAAAGAGGAGCTGCAAAGCCGTCATCGTGTTTCTGTTCCTTGCTAAAAAGGGATGTGACAGGAAGGGCATCCGACGTAAAAACCTCTGCCAAATCAAATGTGCCAATCAGATGATTCGCTGTGGCGAGAAAGGGGAAAAGCCGAAAGGAAGGAAGGATAGGGAACACAGTGAGAGCACCACTGCCACCTACTGTAGAGGATGCACAATTACACTTAATTCGAGTACAATATGGCAAAAACGCATGTTCCCCAGGGTTATCCCCCTGCCCACCTGTCACCATAACCCACTATTTGAGAAGCACTGGCCTTGTGGGAGCTCACCACGAGCCTTTCCTCACTGGCATTCGTAGTGTGCACATGCACAAAATTCTCCTCCTCCTTTTTTTGTTACACACCACCTTATGCCTGCCCACGTGACATCTTTGCGCAGTCGATTATCAGAAAGGGTTATTTGTCATTGTTTATTTTTGTTTTATTCTTATGAATGTTAATGTACATTCTGTCTTCCTTTTGGCTTTTTCCCTTTTACTCGGGAGTCGCCACAGCGAATCATCTGATTCACATGTTTGATTTGGCAGAGGTTTTTATGTCGGATGCCCTTCCTGTCACAACCCTTTATAGTAAGGGACAGAAACACGCTGACGACTTTGCAGCTCCTCTTTACGAAAGTCAACAATGGTTCTTTTACATCAACCTCTCACCATAGACAGTGACAGACATGGCCCGCCTTTGATAACCCAGTTAGCTGCACTGGGGGGACAGTGACAACCCTGTGGAGAGTGGGACTCGAACCCCCAACCTTTGGATCAGCGATCCAGCGCCCTATACCACTAGACCACCACTGCCCCACAAATGTTAATGTACATGTATTATTATTATTATTAAATATTTATTGTTTTTACATGTTTATCTTTAATATATGAGGTGAAACATACATGTTTGTGCAGGTTATATGAGTTTGGGAGGGGGTTGGAACGGATTAATTGGTTTTCTATTATTTCTGATGGGAATTTTTGTTTATCTAAACCAACATTTTGACTTATGAGCCCGCCCTCGGAACGGATTAATTTAGTAAGTCAAGCTGCCACTGTATATACTTTTATATCAATAGTTTAGGTGGAGTGAAGGAAAATAATATGAGAGAGCTTTAAGTGTACTTGGGAATTTTAATATCAATTTTGTTGATATCAACATGTGAAATTTGAACAAACTAAATATTTCTAATAATCACTTCCAAATGAATAACAGCCACAACATGCCAGCCATGAGGGCCCCGCCCTCCAAAACAGATTCAGTTATACAACAATCAAAAAAAATTAATCCAAAAAAAAAAAAAAAAAACCCCAAACAAACAAACTAACAAAAAACAAACAAACAAACAAACAAAAAAAACCCAAAAGTGTCAGGAAAATCTACATGACAGGAAATCCACCCTTTACAGTGCAGGGCGTGTTTAGTTTATCTCGCTGTAACATGCTACTTTTCATTCACAGTTGAAATACTTCAGCTTTCAATGCAGATGTTAAATTAAAAGTATTCATGCAATATACATGTTCGTACTAAACTTTTTACTCATTACATTAAAAACAAACATTTACTTCTAGTATTAGCTGCTTCCCCAGGATCCAAACTTTAATCAGCAATGTTTGTTAAGCTTCTGCGAAATGGAAAACATTGGAGGTAAAAATAACAAGAAGATTTCTCAATTCTTCAGAGTATTCGCTCTCGGAAGTCCGAAAACAGCTCAATGTTACATCATGAGGGTCAATAAAGTTTTCAGCCAGGACCTTCATGTTAAACCTGGTTCAGCTTAAAGATTCGGGAGACTTTGAAATGAAAAGGTGAAATTTTCCTCTTCACATCCTTTACACGACAGAAATGTTTCCAACTGCATGAATCGAAATGATGATGATTTTGTAATAACAGTAAAATGCCTTGGATCGTACTGTGTAAAAATGCTAAAACGCACACTGGGCCACTGAGGGACCGTACTGAGAGCTACATCGACCTCAGTTTGAACCGTGCATGTCTGACACGTGCAGATTTATGACAGAACGAGTTAGCGATGGGTCTTACAGACGTAAACATCACTGTATGGACCCTTTGGCACCCAGAAGCATATGTTTTTGTTCAACCTGGTCCAGAAGGGAATGCACTAATCACTGCAGTGTAAACTCACTTCACCATTAGGAAGAACACACACACACACACACATCCCATAATACACACTCCATCCACCACAGCTCTACCCAGGACTCTCATTATATTTGGAACACTAGCCTGATCTTATTCGCTGATTATTTCTCTGAGGTCTGGAATAATAATTTAAGCCCATCGCAGCCAACACTGGGCAAAGGCCGGGTGCGCCCTGAACAGCTCGCCCGTCCAGGTGCTGGGGCAACACACACACAAGCATACGCTCTCCGACCTATGATCAAGTTGCAACAGCCAATCAGCCTAATGTAAACATCTTTGGACAGTGGGAGGAAACTGGCGTACCCCGAGGAAGCACGAGACAAACATACAAAGTCCACAGTGAAACGCCCAAACCTGCGACTTGCTGGGGTGGTGTATTGTAGTTAGGGTTCTGAGCTCGTGATCAAGAGGTTGTGGGTTTGAATCCCTGGACCCCCGCCATTGAAGGACTCCTGGGTCTTTGTGTGCTCCTGTCTACCCGGCAGTATACATGGGTACCAGTAAGAACACAGGGAAGGTAACTACAATGGAGTGGTGTACCATCACCTGGGACTCGAACCCAGGACCTTCTTGCTGTAATGTGATAATCCACTGTACCACCCATAATATATTTATGATAATGGGAAACTGTATACACCGAAAGGTTATACATTTTGGTTATACAGCATGTATCTCCATGTCCTCAGGGTCTCCGCCTGTTAACATATGTATCACAAACCCATCCACCAAAAGCAGGTTTGGGGGGAAAAAAAAAAAAATAGGAAGGTTTTTCGATTGAAAAATCCCAGCGTGGTCCCAACTAAACCAGCGTTACTTCCAGATTGAGTTTAAAAATTGCAAGGCTATATAAGGCTGGTCCATTTCCTATGCATTCATTTGCCGATCTGCTTAATCCTGAGGAGACTGAAGCCTCTCTCTACCAACCCTGTGCAAAGGAGGGGTACACCCAGAACAGCAATTCACCAGACCGTCACAGGGAAACACGGCCAACCTTTCACACTCACACCTCGGGTCGATGTGGAACAGCCAATTAGCCTGCTGTGCATGTGTTTGGACACTGGAAGGAAACTGGTGTACACAGAGGAAACCCACGCAAGCACGAGGGAAAAAATGCCATCTCCACGCAGACACACCCTCATCAAGCCCGGGACTCGGACCCAGGACCTTCTTGTGTGCCGCTCCAGGGAGCCTTTCCATGAATCGGAAATGTTCAACTCTGTGCAATTAACAGTCGCCTGAAAACTTTCTCGCCGTAGTTCAACCCCAAAGGTGCCGTCAAGGTGAAATGAGAAATTATACTGAGAACAAAAAATAAAAACATAAAAGCATCTTTTCGTCTTTTCTTCAAGAAACAGACCTGCTGGATAATTAGCAGAGCTGGAATCGTATCACATGGAACGGGTTTTCTTTAAAGATGGAACAGTATCGGTTCTCTTCACGAAACAGAATCTCTGTCTAAATCTGATTCACTGGAAAAAAAATTCTACTTCCTAAAGCACATCAGCCACTTGCTATGTTTTTAAAATATAAATCTAAACAGAACAACACTGCTGCACCTCGATCGCACATAATGGGCATGAAACGGTCTGAGCTCAGCGGTGTGCTGGTGGTCGTGGTCGTTTAACAAAATCGGGCCGTCACAAATTGGGTTTCCCTTAAATATCAGCATGAAAGGGTGAAAGCTTCGTTTATAACCGACACCAACTTCAAATCTGAACGAGGGATAAAACACCAAAAACCAGTCCAGTCAATACAGTGTAGAGGGAAAGAAAAATATTAATTCAGGACGAAGGCAGAAAATACACTGCTTAGGATTCTCTGGTCGTGGGTCATGGACGATGTCAGCATGAGCGCTGGGAACATGGAGAACCACAGTGAGAGAAGGAGAGAGAGGGATAGAGACAGAGAGAGAGAGAGAGAGAGAGAGAGAGAGAGAGAGGGGTGAAAGAAAGAGACATATAAAGTCACAGATATTTGGACAAAACGTTGCCACCACTGCATCTTATGAAAATTTCAGGCACTGGTTTTTGTTTGGGTTTAAAATGTGCTGGTGGAAGGTGTGTTCAGCCGCTTCCCAATATACACCCTAGAGGAGAGAAAAATAATAAAATCTCACACACACACACACACACACACACACACACACACACACACAATGTAAGAACAGAAGATTTGATCAGAACACTGAAGAGCATCACCGTGCTGAATGATATTTTAGTAGGCGGAGACTTACCCCAGTCCCAGAGCGAGGAGGTGAGACAGCAGAAGAGAAGGAATGAACACTTTAAGAAACTCGGCGGAGAACAAGCCACCTTTCTTCATCGCACCCGTCTTTCTCATACTCAGAGAAACCGGACCCGAGCGTTTTGGGTGCCGGAACTGGAACTCCCTGAGCACAGCAGGCCATTTCACACTCATGAGTATAGTTTAGTGTTCAGACACGGTCACCATGAAACAGTAGAAACGAAAAGATTACGTAACCCGCTAAAGAAACGATGAGTGCGATTTACAAGCACGACGATTTGACATGGATCATGGTAAAGCATTCCCGCCATAAACACTCTCACTCACTCATGCGTCAAATACATTAATCCTATCAGGGTCCTATCGCAATAAGGCTGGAGCCAATCTTGGCCAACACCCTGAACAACTCACCAGGGTATTGCAGGACCAACACACAGACACACACACACACAGACACCTGGGGCAAAGTGAAACAGCCAATTAGTATAATGTGCATGTTTTTGGGTTACAGGAGGAAACCAGAGTACCCGGCGGAATCCCACATAATCCCAAGAGACCGAGATGTGAACCCAGGATCTTCTTGCTGTGAGGTGGACATGCTAACCGCTACACCACCGTGCCGCTCCAACTGCAAACATTCATTCATTTTCTCAACCTCTTAATCCTAATTAGGGTAACGAGAAAGCTGGGTGCCCATCTCAGCCATCCCTGTAGAGGGATAGAGTTCACCCTGGACAGCTCACCAGGCCATCGCAGGGCAGAAACATGCTAGTGGCTATGCAGCTCCTCTTGACACAAGTCAGCAATGGTTCTGTGAAACGTGACCCAACTATAACGTCACCCTGGTGACAAGATTATTTAAATTATTTAAACTGTGCTCTCACTTTGGAGGAATATTTTCAGGTCGACTGGACCAGTCCGCCACCCAACTCTCCCCTCCTTTAATCATGAGGACGTCGTCATCTGTTCCCTTCTCCACACTGTCATCATCTGACTGTAAGAGCAAAAAAAGGAGAAAAAAAAAAAACAGGCTTGGAATGAAATCAAGAAAGTGGTGAAGGAAAAAAGAAAAAAAAACAGACTGAAAGTGGGGGGAGGTGTTGGGATGGGAACCCCCCCATCAATTTTTTTTTTTTTTAATTACTTGTCAAATGCTGCATTCTGCGCCACTCAACCGGGCAGATTAACTGTTTGAAACAACGTCAATTCAACTGAGATTTTGTTATCGTTGACAGCACCACGACTATCAGAACAAACACGTGGACAACAATCAATAAACAGCGACTTCAGCTATCAAAGCTTTAAAGCAAAATTTGAATCATTTTCAGTATTTAGCTTCACAGCTGAATACTTTCTGCTAATTTCCATATTTAAATAAAACAACACCGTGCAAAGCATCAGCGTATTTTGGCCGCATAGATGATCGTGACCGTACACCAACTGTAATGCACTTTTCTCTTCGATGCCAGGTTTCTTTCGGAGCGCCGACAAACTCGTGCTCACATTTCTCCCGTGTGTATCCACCCTGAAACGGTCTTGTCAATGCCAGCCCCATTTAAACTGATGCGTCAATTTCTTTTGTCACAATTGATCGCACAATCGATGTCGTAAAAATACGTTGCAGGATTACTGCAAATATGACATTGTTAAGAAAAATTATATTAAAAAAAAAATCAGAAATTGACAGATGATAAAAAGAACAGAAATCCTCCAATAGAGAGGAAAATGTTATACCCGTAAAAAAAATGTGCACAATCTCAAAGCATGTGATGGAAATAATACCAATTCATAAATCGAGTAAATTCATAATTCAATGTAAATGTCTTACCTGACAATCTTTCTCACTCGGCATCTCCACATCAAAGGTAATCAGGCCTTCGTCATGCTCAGGACTGTGGGGTCTCGGGGGACTTTAGGGCAAGAAAACACCAATCAGTCCAGGCTTATCCAGTCTGAACTCAGCCATTATTATTTCACCATCATTCCATAAAAAATAATCAGTGAAACTTTCATTATTCTAATCCGTCTGTCTATCTATCTATCTGGAGTGTGTGTATTTCTCCCATTTTTCTTCCCGAATTTTCTCCCCATCACATGTGCCCACCACCAACCGTGGAGAGGCGGACGCACACACATTCTCCTTTTGTGACACAATGCTGCCACCCGCCTCTTTCACCAACTACTACCATTCACATGCCATTCATGAGAGCTCGGCCAATGAGCTCCCAGGCCAAGGGAAGGCTATGACATCAACCTGGGTTCGAACCTGCAATATCCATAACTGTGCACTTCATCCATGTAAAACTTGGGAGTCCAAATGTGAAAACCTCTTGGACGACAAACTCTTTTCGTAATGTGTCACTTTGGAAAACTATTCATTTTCTGAACCGCTTATTCCTAATTAGGGTTGCGGGGAGGCTGGCACCCATCTTAGCTGACTACGGGCGAGGGCAGAGTACACCCTGGACAGCTCGCCAGGCCATTGCAGGTTAGAAACACGCTGACGGCTCTGCAGCTCCTCTTGACGAAAGTCAGCAATGGTTCTTTTACATGAACCTCACACCATAGACAGTGAGAGACATGGCCACGCCTTTGATAACCCAGTTAGCTGCACTGGGGGGACAGGGACAACCTGCTGATAGTGGCGCTTGAACCCCAAACCTTAGGATCAGTGATCCAGCACCTTACCACCAGGTCACCACTGCCCCAAGTTGAAAAACTAGTAAAAAGCAAACAAACAAAAGAAACACGTTTACTTATAGAAACACATGTACAGGGATCACTCACTTTCCACCGTTAATTTAATTGGAACCAAGATCCCCCCCGTGACCATCGAATTCCGCAAAGTAGATTCAACCCCCTCGACTGACATATACGTACATGTATATATGTATATAATATCAATAAATACATATTCTAATGCATAAGATGTAAATAAAATATAAACACATACACTTTCATGTGAGGTGTGCATCTGCGTGTGTGTACACGTATCTGTGTAAATATACTTACATAAAAATATAAGTAGTTTTGATGGGGTGGGTGGGTTGTTTTTTTGGTTTTTTTTGCATAATTGGCCTTGTTTTTGCGGTAACTTCATAACTTTTTACTCTATTCTTCCTCAGATTTCTTATTTCGATGAATATTTTTAAAAAATGCAATGCACTGAAGCCACGTGAATTGAAGCGCGAAGTAGCGAGGGATCCCTGTATTTATTGCTCAGGTTTCCTTGCCTGTCTTTCATCGTTCTCTACTTTTAATATGTTGATTTTATAATTTACATTTCGGTTTTCTATCTCTTATTCGAGTACAAATACATCAGGGTCTCATCATAGTATCGACCTGAGACTCTGATAGAGACGAGTTAATTTAGTCAAATACGCTAAAACCAGCGACAAAAATAAAACAAGAAAACATGACACAGGTGTAAAATTTCAGATAACTGTTGATACTTTCAATGATAATTCCATCTATCTTTTCCTCGGGTCTGTTACCTGTGACAGGAGGATCCACTCGGACTGGACTCATGCTGGGCATCCAGCAGGATCTTTTCCATGTCTCCGTTATGAATGGAGGATGATGAGGGGACATGCTCAAGTCCTCCAGTCAGACTCTCCTCCTCTACTTCCTGCACAGCCTGTAGGTGTTGTGGAAGCTCAGTCTCACCCTGGTTCCTATTGGTCACAGAAGCAGCCAGGCTTGGGATCGACTGCTGCCCCCCAGATGCCATGTTCCCATTCAGTTCCAACTCCACCCAGGACCCTGAGGAGCAAATTAGCCCATTATAACTGATGGGTTATAGCAGGGTCACCTATTCCCCAAATAAGCAATAAAATGTCTGAAGGTTTGTGTCGACAGTGCAGTCACCAAGAGTTACGGCTAAGTTAGCAGGAGCTTTTCCAAACCGACACTTTACATTCAACCATTTTCCAAATTCTCTCATATTCTACTTTCACCAGTGTGTGTTAATAACATTTCAGTAGAGGGAAGCAGGTTTTCAAACAATGATGCCATTTTGTCCTAAATATTTTTCCTTCTACTTTTACAAATTCATTCATTTCATTTCATTTATTTATTAAGGACCACACAACCAAGTTGGTGGAATTTGCTGTCGGTACAGCACTCAGCTATGACAAAAGTTACAAAGGACATTAACAACACACATCATACAACAAAGACAGCACACATGAAACCAAATGATTACAAACATATCCATAACAACAACAGTAATAACGGACAACAAAAAGACAAACAAATGCTCCACCACCTGCTGCAGAGAAACAACTGCACATCAGGATTCTACCACCACCAGGCTTTACATTAAATATGGTGTTTTCTGATGGTAGGCTGTATTGGCTTTCTGATAAATGAATTGTGCAGCGATCAGGCCACATACTGCATATCAACATAAAGACTTGAAGACGCGACCATAACACTCATGTGTGTTTCTTGATGGTTGGACTCCAGGCTTCGTTCCAGTTTTCTGTTATAATAAATTTCTCTCACCTAGATTTTAGAGTGTAGACCATAGGGATTTGTGATCCTTCATCCACAACAGCATTAATAAGGTCGGCAGTGATGTCAGTGGGGGACACCTGGGGCAGTTGGTATTCTAGTTCATTCTAAACGTGTTCAGTGGGTTTGAGGTCAGAGCTCCGTGCAAGTGACTCATCTTCTCCCTCACTGTGTGCGCAGGGAAGACGGTCATGGTAGAACAGGTTTGAGTCCCTTGTAACCCCATTTCACTGGACTACGGCATGCAAGGATCATGTAGCGGTAAGGAGTGGAATGCAGTCTACAGAAGAGTTTCGGCATTTTTACACGGAAAATGGGTAAAAATCCTACGGAAAAGTGGAAATTCTTACACTCTCGGAACATTCACAGCATGTGCAGAACAGGTACGGCAGAGTACGCCAAAGTGACCCCACGGAACACTCATGGAATTTCAAAAGCACATCCATGGAATATTTTGGCCTGTCGGAAGCATACCGCAGTGGAGGAAGACTTGAAGAATAACCACGGAATATGAGATTGTTTTTTGGCTTTATACCTTTCTTTCAGGGGTCGCCACAGCGAATGATTTGCACGTTTGATTTTGCATAGGTTTTTACATCGGATGCCCTTCCTGACACAACCCTTTAGCAAGAGACAGAAACACGCTGATGGATTTGCAGCTAATCCTTACCAAAGTCAGTAATGGTTCCTTTACATGAACCTCTCACCATAGACAGTGAGAGACATGGCCAGCCTTTGATAGCCCAGTTAGCTGCACTGGGGGGGATGATGAGAGAATAATTGTGGAACGTTTGCGGATGACAACATTTTTGCTTCCGTAAGTCTGCTGTGATCCAGTGAAATGGGGGTATAAGTTCTAGTGAAGGAAAGTTGTAACCCAACTGTTGATGAAGACATTGTAGCACCAACTTTGGGAAGAAGTTACATATGGGTCTGATGATCAATGTCCATGAACTTTTGTCCATATAATGTGTTTGATTTTGATCTCATCCGAACTTAACACTTGGTCTCAGAATCATTGAAATGCCTTTAGGCAAAGCTAAACTGAGACTTGACCTTTACTTGTAATTGTTCTATATAAAAGTTATATTTCTGGAGCATTTGTGATATTTTTGATCATACTTTACCAAAACTTCCTCTTAGTTTGTTTAGTCCGCTTGGTAGCCTGTCTGACCGGTTTCCTTCTTGCTTTTCCATCCACAGAGACGGACAGCCTGATCGAGAAGAGTTCTGAGTAATACCAAAACACTTCCCACTTCTTGACTGCAGAGAAGTCTGACTAAGATTTTATCCCTGAGATCTTCTAACAATACTTTGCCATCCATAGTTGATTATTTGCTTTCAGTTATGGATACAAGTGCTGGAATGCTCTAGAAACAGCTGTCTTTTCTTTTGTTTGTTTGTTTTTTTGCTGATTTAAATCAGCATGATCACAGGTGGAAGCCAATTGGCTTTCTATGCAAAGGAGAAGGTGAGTAGTTACACCTGATTGACTTTAAAGTATTTTTAAAAGACGTGAACCTGTCACCATTTCAGTTATACGTGAACTGATGATATATCTTGGCTGACATATTATAAATCGTATCACCTAGCATTGAGGAAATACAGCAGGGAAAATATTTTTATATCTTTATTTTAAGCTGCAAAGCAACAAAAAGTGAATATTTTGAAAGGGAAGCAATTCCTTTCTGTGATCTGTAGGTCTCATCTGTCCATCTATTTTTTAATCCATCTCTTCTCCAACAATCATGTATGATCCTTTTTGTGTTTGTTTAGAATCACACACCAGTTGCCAGAATTGTGTTAGTTACGCATTCCACTCGCTTTTCATCTGAGAGGCATCACTTGTCTCCTTGCATTAAAACAATAAAACGCTCTGGGATACACTCACCCCAGTTACCTAACAAAAGCCTGCTCTTTTACTGACCTGGAAATCCTACCATCCCCTTCATGCTTAAGCTGTAAAATCTTAAATATGGATGTTTCATTACTTTTAGACAAGCAACAAGCAACCAATACAAATTGGAGTCTTCCAATACAAAAGAATTACCAAAATTCTCAGAACAAATTAAATTCGTAAGTCAAGGTACCACTGTACTTCCTGCATAATTATTCAAGGTTTATTGCATTGACACTTGTTCCACTTGAACAGAAGCTCCATAGAGTTCCAAACACTCAGCAGGCCATTAACAGCAGTTGAATGGTACATGGATTATCTGCATCAGCAGTATCCAAATGGACCAGAATGTACGACAGTATCAGGCAGATGGTTGGCACTTATTGTTCAGATTCAACCACAGAGTTTACTTGAACAGATGAGACTTTTATTTGTTGACCCATTCAGAATGAAGAGAATGTCTGATGTACAATCAATAAATAATAATGAACACAATGTCCTGTGTCACTGAAGAATAACGGTGTTTTGCCGGAATGATGAAACAGCTGAACACATGAACAGAGAGCTATGCTTGTTATTGTGAATGTTACCATGACAACATGAAGTGCTTAAGCCCTGTCCGTGCACTCGGATTTCTAAAAGAACTTCCCCGGCCTACTTCCACTAGACTTTAACTACATATTAAAGGACGTTAGAGGTCAGTGACCATTCGGTTATGCGACATTAGTGCAAATAACAATTTATTTGGCCATTTGATTCAGAAATTAAAATTTAAAAAAAAGGCTAATTGTGTCTTTCCTCCTTCCATGTGAGTCAAAACATGAAATTGTGTAAGTAACGTAAAGAGGGTTTAAATCTGTGTGAAGGGAGTGTGATTCGAAATCACATGTTCCAATCCAGTTTTGAGCTGACAGGTACCGCTACGTATCTCGACTGTCTAACATAACAAATATGTTTTAGACCGCATGGGGACGTCTGTCTGTCTTCCTTTCGGCTTTTTCCCTTTTACTCGGGAGTCGCCACAGCGAATCATCTGATTCGCATGTTTGATTTGGCAGAGGTTTTTACATCGGATGCCCTTCCTGTCACAACCCTTTTTAGAAAGGGACAGAAACACGCTGATGGCTTTGCAGCCTCCTCTTTACGAAAGTCAGCAATGGTTCTTTTACATGCCTCACACCATAGACAGTGAGAGACATGGCCCGCCTTTGATAACCCAGTTAGCTGCACTGGGGGAGACAGTGACAACCTTGTGGAGAGTGGGACTCGAACCCCCAACCTTTGGATCAGCGAACCAGCGCCCTATACCGCCAGACCACCACTGCCCCTGGGTACACTGGGGACGTCTAAACATACAAATATCTAATCGTTGCTGTTGGGTGGAAACCTATCTCCAAACTGGGGGGTAGGGGGTGGCCAAAATTCCATCATCCATCACCCGTAAGGCGTCTCTATGGAGGTTTTGAGACATAACCTGAGACATAACCAATCAAAAGCTTTAAAAACCGCCACTGATATATTTCTCATAACACCTTTGGATCTTAGAACGTCACTAAACATCGTACTCCCTGGGCTGCTTCCGTCTCAGCAGAAATAAGGGTAAAACATTTTAGTTGTATCTGATTACGTATGAAGGAAATCAACTCCACTGGACGTAAACATCTCAATCAATCAGTCCGTACATTATTTTACTTTTTAAGAAATGACTAGGTTCATGTTACAGCACATTACCTGCTCATTTACACACACAAAATGATACCTATCATCACTGTCAACTGACTCATATCCCTGGATACACCACTTAATAATAATTCTGTTAAATTTCAGTTTGTTCTGAATCAGTTTACTGGGCAGCTGAGGGCGGCAGACTGAAACAGCCCGTATTCAAAAATTCATCGGACACAGCGCACCACTGAGTGTACATACACGTCTGGAGTTAAACAGCAGTGTACCCCACTATACCCCACTTCTCACCTAAACTCGGCTTTGATTGGCCGCCACATGCCCTGGCAACCCTAACAGGTCCTGTACCCTATTTCAAACAGAATTGTGATAAATTACTGTGAAAATACAGCATATTTTTACACGTCTAATTACTGATAATAATGTAATTATCAATAATGATAATGTGGATAATAATATGACATGGAGAATAAAGATGAACATTGTGAATCTCAGGCCATTTAGATTATTTCTGCACTCATCTTTCTGTGGATTTGTACCCAGATCTTCGTGACTCAAAAAAAAAAAACAATTAAATAGAAGCTCTGGGTCTACACTGGGGCCTCCTCCAAAGCGAAAATGCACAGATCACCACTAAAGGGAGGCCACCAGGAAGCATCCAATCAGATTCCCAAACCACCTCAACTTACAGTTCCACCATTACTGTATTCCATCACAACTCCATGATTCAGTGCTGGTACCCAAAATGGAAATGCATTTCTTTATCATATTTATTTTCAAAGTCTGTCAGTGTTTAATGTCTGCGGACTCTTTAATGTAATTGTACAATATGCTTAAGAATACTAGGAATTTTAGGTTTATCTAATAACAAAACAACAACATAAAACTGTTCTCATAGCTTGAATTTTTACAGATTCCTCTTTTTAATTCCGCGCCTCATCTCCATTTTTCTGTGGGGGGCCTTGTTTTTGTTTCTACTCAGCCCCGCCTTTCATTTTATTGTAATATTTTATCTAACGCGTGATAGGTCTTTCTTCTGTCAATCATCACCCGTTCGCGGGCTTGGTCATCCAGAAACGACACAATCCTATTGTCCCTCCCTCAAATCCGCTCATCCTAAAAAAAAAAGAGTAAATTCCAGCCTCTGTGGAACAAAAGGTGTTGCATAATATTACTCAAGACTGACAACAAGCAAGCAACAGAGAGTACCGAGTCCAAACATACACAAAGTCGAGTTTAGTTTCAATAACGTTCTTCAAAACTTTACCGTTCAGCCCTTGCTCTTCATTGTTATTTTGCTGCACGGAGGCTGTGGTAGACATGTTGCCTCTCCTACACACTGTCGGGTCCAATGACGTGTTTACAGAGACCGCCTATCCAATAGGATTGGTTGTGGTTGCCATAGCCAATGGGTGATAACTTCCGGTCGTGGCAAAACCCCTTAGATGTAAACAATTCACTGTCAGTAACTGTACATCGGTTTCTGTTCATCTTTCATTAATAAAAAGATCTAGAAATTTAATCTATGGCCTTGTCTTCTTGTCTCCTTGTCTCTTGCTCCTAAAATTAAGAATCGCATCAGTGTAATGATTAATTCTTTCCCTACAGAAGGTTTAATGCTCCAACTCCGCTCAGAACAAACGCTGGGATCTTTGGTCACGTGACTCCTGATAGAAAATGTTCCTCCAGGTTATGATATCGATCCTGCTGTTCATTTTATGGTTATTTATCATGAACGCTGAGTTGTGGCGCCTGTCGAGACTTATGCAAAGCTTGGAGGAGCTGGCAAGCCGTTCAGGGTGTACCCCGCCTTCAACCAGTGTCGGCTGAGACGGGCTCCAGTTTCTCCTCGATCCCAGGCACATCTGCAGAGGAATGAGGTCAGGAAGACATCACTGATGTGCTGATCCACTCACACCCTGAACAGCTTACTCATCCTGGGACCAAGGAGAGACTGAAGCCTGTCTCAGCTGATACCCCTTGAAGACAGGGTACACCCTGAACAGCTTTCCAGACCATCACAGGGCCAATAGACACACAATCATTCCCTTTCACACCTGAGGACACTTTGGAATAGTTAATTTACCTACTGTGCATGTCTTGGATTGAGGAAGGAAACCAGAGTACAGTATTGTACAGTACATGGAGAAAACCCACACAAGCATGAAAAACATATCCATAATTCACACAGAAACACCTTCTCTGAGCCCGGGACTCAAACCCATGACCTTCTTGCTGAAGCTCACATGCTAACCAGCATGCCACCCAAAATGATTAGTTATGTTATTATGGTCAGTCGAAGCAGACGACTGGGGACTCTGCGCTCATAGTTTTATTGGCAGATTTTTCACAGGGTAGGTTGCTAGCTCTTCTCGCAGACCCTCCACAGCATCTGGTCTTCCCTACTGACCTCCTATCCATGGACTAAGCAGGCATGTCCCAGTCTAGTTTCCGAGATCAGACGGAAATCCTGTAAGGGAACAGAGATGTACACGATACTGCGTGTGAACATGTTTTCCCCTCACCGAAGGTTCTGGGTTCGAGTCCTGGGATTGGCTCGGGTGTTTCTGTGTGCGGTTTGCGTGTGTTTGCGCCAAATATTCCAGTTTCCTCCGACAGGCCGAAGTAATGCATATCAGGCTAATCGGCTTTTACAAATTGTCCCTGGACATGAGTCTGCATGGTTGAGTGTGTGTCGGCCCCAGCGTGTACTGCACCTTCATTCTGTGTCAGCTGAGACAGGCTCCAGCCTTCCTGCGACCCTGAGAGAATTAAGCAGCTTTGTATGAGTGTTTTCCTGGGGCGGCACAGCGGCATAACGGTCACTATGTCCCCCTCAAAGCAACAAGGTCACGAGTTTATATGTGCTCTCTGTGCTTTCACAGGTTTCTTCTGGGTACTCTGGTTTCCTCCTCCAGTCCAAAGACATTCATGCCCGACTGTTCAAAATCACTCGTAGGTGTAAGTGTGAATGATTAGGTGTGGTCCACTGAGCTGGAGCTGTTCAGGATGTACCCGACCTTTACCCAGAGTCGGCCGAGATAGGCTCGATCCGTCCGATAGCAAACGAGTGCGTCAGTATGTTCTCCCCTGCTCACTGGCGCCGTTCGGTGGTGACTTTCAGTGGTAATCTGTTCACGTCCAGCTTTGTGTTGATGATCCAGCAGCAGCTCGCCGCTTTCCAGTCTTTGTCCTCAAGGCAAGTGCGCGCTGTGCCTTGGATTTACTGGACAGTTTTTATTTCTGAGCCATCTATTTAAAGACTGTTAACCGCGATGGTGTTAGTACACGTTGGATACCTGGTTCTACCCGTTTTCGGCTCAGTAAGAAATCGAGGTATTTATATTTACTTGTTATAAACCATTAACATTAGCTGTGTACGAAATCTTCCAAAATATCACTTGCTTGCTAACATAGCTAAACACCTCCCTGATATCAACCCCATGTCGACCTTGTTATTCATTCCGTCCAGGCTGTAAAAGCCAGTGATCAGCACATCACGTCCTGGCTGGGTTTGCCCTCCTCGCTGGCGAGTAAAGCAAGTGAAGCGATGAAGGGAGGATTTCAGATAACCGTTGCATGACCGATCTGTGTTCAGTGCTAATCTGTCGCTGATTTCCCTGTTTTGGAGGATATATACATGATCGTGTACCAAGGCATTTACATTAACTTGTGGGCTATTGCTTTGTCCGTAGTGTATACATATATACATGTTATTTATTTTTATTTTGTTTTTCAAGTGGTGTCTAATTTCTCCTCAGCATTAATATCCGTGCTAATGAGGCCTGAAATCGTAGCTAATTCATTGTGGTGTCACCGACGATTGTCTTGTTATTTGACACGGAAATCCATTTCCCTCAAAATACAAACATTAGCCGTGTTTCAGTAGATCCTAAACCCGAGTTATCGAGGAGAGAAACTGTGAATGTTGTTGTTTTTGTGGGATTAGCATTCAAACTGCAGTTCTTTGTGGTGGCCGCTAATCAGCTAGCGAGCAACTGGCTAGTCAGTTATCTGCAACAAAATCAATAACAAAAAATATATATATAAAACCAGCTTATTTTCTGAGCAAAATGTAAGGTTTGGGTTCGTCGTTATTTATTCATTTGCTTGCATTTGATGACGGATCTCACAGAGCGAGATATTTACTACATTAGCACCGAGCTAACAATGCTAAGCTTGCTCTCACACCGTCTACTAGCTGCCCGACTCTGACTAGCTAGCTGAGAGAATGTAGCTAGCTGGTTAGCTAAGCTAGCGTGGCACCGATTTTTTTTTTCCTCCATGGAGTGGCATCAACGATTTCATTGTGCTTTTATTTCTGTTTCTTATTTCCTGTCTCATAGTATCGAGGCTGGCTCTACATTCTGCATTATCCGATCTTTGTCGTCCCCCTCCATTGTGTAGCTAATGATCATCTGCTGCTGTGTGGTGTGGCCTCTGCCTGTTCTCTGCATTTAGCTGTTTTGTGATCCCCTTCTTCATTTCCTCTTTCCATCCGAAGACGACATTGGTATTTGAACACCCAAGAACAGTTGCTCCCTTATGTTAAAGACTAAAATAATAATAATAACAGCACTGAGCTAAAATGTGTTTCTGTGTGTGAAGTGTCCATAGTTAACCCGAGTTCAGTAGCACTAGAGGACTCGACTCATCCCTCCAGCCTTGGTAGTCAAACATGTGTAAATTCCTGTAAAGTGGATGCATTTTGCACTTCATAGATCCTCAACCAAGAAAACATCACAGCCTCCCTACCAGCAAAGGTGCATTGTACCCATCCATTGTGTTGGCTTCATTGTTTATTTATTTATTCATGATTCTGCAATCAGACCTTGTTTATTTAAAGTCAAAGTTAACATGTCCTGGAGTAAATCCCAGTCGCTGGTATTGCGGCGACGCTTTTCCTGCTCTCATCGCACGACAACCGAGTTTGTCAGTCGGTTTGATGGAGTACGGTGTGCAGGACATGGGCTACTCCTGGACCAAAGTTAGAACCCTGTGCCCTATAGACCCATTGAATGTCGTTCTTTTGATTTTTTTTGCAGTTGCCAGGTCAGATTTTTTTTGTTTGTTTGTTTTTTTATTTAACGGATGACGAAATACAATAGTGTCGTGAAAACCAGAGAATGAATTCAAAACAAAAGAAGAAGCTTCAGTAAAACTGGATTGGATCTGATATCGTGGTAAACTGTTTGCCGGTGCAGCTGTTGTTTCCTGATCCGAACAACGTCGCTGATAAAAACAGGCCGGGTTGGTCAGCTACATGTCTGAACGTGAACTTTTCAGATGTTAATGTCAAGTTTTTATCTGATGCACGACCCTGAACTTTAGACAGATGGATGATTGATAGATGTGTAGGTGATTGATCTTTGGATAGGCGTGGTTATCACCGTGTTCAGGAGGTTTTGGTATCATAGGTATAATTTCAATTTTCAATTTCAGACTATAGCATTTAACACACCTCCAAAGATTAAAAATAAGATATTGATATGTTTTAACGCACTTACGACATATGACACGAGCTGCATTAAATTTAATTTAATGATTAAAAATGTTTACTGTGCACAGAGATTGCAGTTACTTTCTCTCACGTTAGCATTTAAATTGAAAAAAAAAAAGAGTGCACTGACTTCAGGGTTTGTTGTGGATATGGTCAGTCTTTTAATATTCATTCATTCATTTTCTGAGCCGCTTAATCCTACTTAGGGGCACAGGGAGGCTTCTGCCCATCTCAACTTACTCTGGGTTAGGGCAGAGTACACCCTGGACGGCTCACCAGGCCATCGCAGGGCAGAAACACACTATGTAGCTCCTCTTGACGAAAGTCAGCAATGGTTTTTTACATGAACCTCAGACCATAAACATTGAGACTTGGCCAGCCTTTGATAACCCAGTTAGTGCACTGGGTGGACATTGACAACCCATTTACCACCAGACAACCACTGCCAAGTGTTTTAATAATAA
Source organism: Plotosus lineatus (assembly GCA_024760905.1). Classification (NCBI taxonomy): domain Eukaryota; kingdom Metazoa; phylum Chordata; class Actinopteri; order Siluriformes; family Plotosidae; genus Plotosus; species Plotosus lineatus. The sequence continues at coordinate 28,908,772 of CM045749.1, read as the reverse complement.
AATAAAATAATAATAAAAATTGATTAAATAAATAAAGCTTTGGCTAACCAGTCATCCGTTTATCACATTAAAATCACCAAAAAATAAAATTGAGTAGTTCACGCACGAGCTGAATACAGTCGAGATTTTGTTTTGTTTTGCCAGCCTGAAGAATCCGGGCTCACGGGATCAGCTGATCCGTGATGTCATAGTTCAGTGGGTCTATAGGGCTTAAAAAGTATGAAATAATTGTGTAGTAAACAAGAGATGAAATGCTCTGTGCAATGTGATGGCCACGCAGATGTTACACTGCACCTGTGTTTCTCACCCAGACCCGAACCACACGGCTTTAACAACTGCCTCAACAAGACCGATCAGTACACATCACAAAATTATGCTAATTAATTACTTGATCTCTGCACTAACAAATTCCAAAATGCTATCCATTTCACAGGGATGTTTAATTTCCTGCACTGCTACAAATATCCTCTCTTAGAGTGGAAATGTCTATTGTTTGGTTGTGGTTTCTCTACCTTTTGTTCTGGTAATAGACTTCAATGCATGATTCATATTATTCATATTATTATTTTTTTTATTCAACATTAGACTCCAATGTAATCTTTCTGTAGAAAAGATGTACCCTGCTATACTGTAATGTGCTGTAGCCAACACATCTGCTCATTGGATGCTGCTTTTGTTCTGTTTAACCCTGTACGGAGCATGGTGGGCCTTGCCTTTGGTCAATGTTGTTTTATTTGTTGCATGGTATTATTATTATTATTATTATTATTATTATTATGACACAAATCCACCTATACTAATATTTTTCAATAAAGAATATAGTATTTTTCCTAACCTCAAGTGTGCTTCTTGCTGGTTTCCATTTATTGTTCCCCCTACCCACCCCCCTACCCCTGCTGTGATAAAGACAGATTCCTTGCTTTCTTCGTCATAACCGCGCAATGAGTTTACATGTGGCCATTTATCAAGGTTATTTAGGTGCTTGAAAGTGCAACGTGAAGCCAGTGGTCCGTTGGGCCATTACATTGATACTACAAGTATACCTCGACTTAAGTCATTCTAGATTATACGTCGGTTTTCAAAAAATATATGAAAAATAAAGTTTGTCTTTTTAATCATTTATTATATATTACAGTAAGCCCCACGTACTCACAGATTTTACTCTCAAAGGCTTTTTTCATAATGTTTTTAAATTAGCGCGGTGGTTCTCAATTATTTTCTGTGACGCCACCTCTAGGAAGCAAAAAAACAAACATTTCATGCCCCATGCACGACAAAGTAGTAATTACTTGTCTATAAAATTGTTGGGAATACACCTCTTCATAACATTGTCTCTTTATTAACATTAAAAATAAAAAAGCATTAAATAATTAAAACCTCACTTAATTCTAGTACAGTATGGCAAAAAAAGCATGTTCCCCAGGGTCATACATGCTCTCCCTGGCATCACACCACGCCCCTCTATTTGAGAAACACTGAATTAGCGGCAGCCCCAGCAAATTTTACATATGCATCATCGTGACATTACTGGCATGTGATTCAAATTTAGCCAATCGCTGAGAGCTTTTGTTTCTCCCTCCTGCTGATTGGTTGCAGATAATTTGTACACCTCTTTTTTTATCCTTCGCGCACATCATCAACGTGATTCGAAGTAAGTTTTTTGTGTGTTTTTTTTAATGATTATTGAAGCGCTATGATGTAACTCAAATGCCCTGCATCTTCTCTAGCTTCTGGTAAGGAGCCTAAGCGCGTTATTTATTCATAAATATTATCACAGTACAAAATTAAAAAGTTTTTACTTCATTACTACATTTTACTGCATTATTACTGTATTAATGAGTAAGACTCGTAAGTAAGTAGAATGTGTTTAACAAGCATATTTTAGCGTATGTAATATCATACATAGGGTTTTAAAACAGTGTCAGTAATTCGCAGATTTCCGGGATACATGGGTAGGGGTGGAACGGAGACCTCGCAAATAATGGAGGCTTTCTGTATATTACATATACTTGGTATATTAAATATTTTACACACACACACATTATATATATATATATATATATATATATATATATATACACATATACACACACACACACACACAAAGGTATGAAAAAGTATTTGAACCTTTTGGAATTTATCAAATTTCTGCATAAAATCACCATCAAATGTGATCTGATCTATGTCAAAATCACAAAGATGAAAAAACTGTCTGCTTTAACTAAACCCCCCCCCCCCTTTGGTAGCAATAACTTCAACCAGACACTTCCTGTAGCTGCAGATCAGTCTGGCACATCGATCAGGACTAATCTTGGCCCATTCTTATTTACAAAACTGCTGTAGTTTAGTCAGATTCCTGGGATGTCTGGCATGAATCGCTGTCTTGAGGTCATGCCACAGCATCTCAATGGGGTTCAAGCCTGGACTTTGACTTGGCCACTCCAGAACATGTATTTTGTTCTTCTAAAACCATTCTGAAGTTGATTTACTTCTGTGTTTTGGATCATTGTCTTGTTGCAGCATCCATCCTCTTTTTAGCTTCGACTGTCTGACAGACGGCCTCAGGTTTTCCTGCAAAACATCCTGATAAACTTTTGAATTTATTTTTCCATTAATGATTGCAAGTTGTCCAGGCCCCGAGGCAGCAAAACAGCCCCAAACCATGATGCACCCTCCACCATGCTTCACAGTGGGGATGAGGTGTTGATGTTGGTGAGCTGTTCTATTTTTCCTCCACACATGACGTTGTGTGTTCCTCCCAAACAATTCAGCTTTGGTTTCATCAGTCCACAAAATATTTTGCCAAAACTTCTGTGGAGTGTCCAAGTGCCTTTTTGCAAACATTAAACGAGCAACAATGTTTTTTAGACAGCAGTGGCTTCCTCCTTGGAGTCCTCCCATGAACACCATTCTTGGCCATTGTTTTACATATAGTTGACATGTGCACAGAGATATTGGACTGTGCCAATGATTTCTGTAAGTCTTTAGCAGACACTCTAGGGTTTTTTTTTTTTTTTTACCTCTCTGAGTATTCTGCGCTCAACTCTTGGCGTCATCTTTGGTGGACGGCCACTCCTTGGGAGAGAAGCAACAGTGCCAAACTCTCCATTTGTAGACAACTTCTCTGACTGTCGATTGATGAACATCCAGACTTTTAGAGATGGCTTTGTATCCTTTCCCAGCTTTATACAAATCAACAATTCTTGATCACAGGTCTTCAGACAGCTGTTTTGAGCGAGCCATGGTGCACATCAGACAATGCTTCTCATCAAGACAATTCTTAACAGGTGTGTGTTTTATATTGGGCAGGGCAGCTTTAAGCCACTCATCAGTGATTGGGCACACACCTGACTTCAATTGTTTGGTAAAAATTGGTTTCAATTGCTCTTTAATTCTCCTTAGGCAGAGGGATCAGTTACTTATTCCTCCCCCTTCTGTCATTGTTTGCATGCCATCCTCATTAAAATATGAAAACCTATAAATGTTTGGGTGGTTTTAGTTAAAGCAGACACTGTTTTTTCATCTGTGTGATTTTGACAAAGATCAGATCACATTTGATGGTGATTTTATGCAGAAGTGTGAGAAATTCCAAAAGGTTCAGATACTTTTTCATACCACTGTATATATATATATATATATATATATATATATATATATTAGAGGGAGAGAGACAGAGAAACATAGATAGATAGATAATATTTACAAGTACAATACAAGTAAATCTGACCTAGGCTAGCCTAGAGATAAGCTAATTCGATTTAAGTCGTTTTCGACTTATGTCGTCTCTTCTGGAACAAATGAATGATGTAAGCTGAGGTATACTTGTATTTCTACAATATTAGGAAATCAATGCATGGCTGTCTTACATTGTACTGGAGTTAGATTTTTTTGTGGTGGTGTTGGGGGGGTTGTAATGAATGATACTGAACATTCAAAACTGCACCTTTAAGTCTTTCCTCAAAAGTCTGCGTTGTGGTGTGTGGACGTATCCAAACATTCCAGCACTCTCACCCGCCCTCATTCGTAAAGCCGCTTAATTCTCCTGTTTGGGGGTCATGTAGGCCGGAGCCCATCTCAGCCGACAGTGGGTGAAGGTGGGGTACACACTGACTGGCTCTCCATACCATTGCATTCCATCACACTCACACCCCAGGGAAATTTTCAACATCCTAACATGCATGTCTTTGGACTGTTGGAGGAAACTGGAGAATGCAGAGGAAAACCAAGCAAGCAAAGTGAAAGCATGTAAACTCCATGCAGAAATGCCCTCGCCGAGCCCGAGAACCTGTGAGGTGTACGTGCTCACCAATATGCCGCCTCAGTCGCGCACTGTGATTGATTCTTTGTTCCACTTACACCCGGTAGACATTTTGGTGGGGGGTGGGGGTGGGGTGACGATGGAGGGTTGTTTCTTCACACATAATGGATATAAAATATATTCTGGTCTCTGATGTTAAAAAAAACAAAAACCTTTATCTCGTTTGGCTGTTATGAAATGACCCAATATTATTTAGAATTTTTAGTGAAACCGGATAAAATTCTTAAGCTACATGGCTCGGCCTGGGTGAGCTGTACACCGTGGAGTTGTGAACATGCTGCACCTTCATCATGCTGTAGTTCTGACAACATGATGTAATATCATAACATCTGTTTCCATCTAGAACAGGGATCACCAACGTGGTGCCCGTGGGCACCAGGTAGCCCGCAAGGACAATATAAGTTGCCCGCGGACCTGTTCACTGCTATTTTTAGGACAGGCCCATTTTTAGGACAGCGCCACTCTCCATTGAGCTGCATATAATTTTTTTGAATATATTTTTAAATCAAGTCAATATCTTCACATAGATGAATATCATTAATTATTAATAATAACATCTAATTAAATCTAATTAAATGTAAATTGAGCAAATTTGTAATTTCAGAGGTGTGTATCGACCTAGTAGCCCTTCGCATTAATTGGTACCCATGAAGTAGCTCTCAGTTTCAAAAAGGTTGGTGACCCCTGATCTAGAACTACAATCCTATTTCGTTCCAATCTTGGATTAAACATGGAAGAGCGAACCGCTCCATAAAATCCCCTTTTCTCACATCCCAAAGCTTTTCAATGGGGTTAAAGTCAGGACTCCGTGGTGGCCAGTCTGAGTGTAAATGATTCCCTGAATCCGTTTCACTATCTCGGCCAAAATTTCATTTCCATATGATTATAGAAGAAATGATCCATTGATGGATAACATGATCATTCAGGTAGTCAGCTGATTTTATTATTTTTGCCACGGAACATCTCTGAGTTCAGACTTGACCAATTGAAGCAAACTCAAATCATAACATGACTTCCGGGGGCTCGTACAAAAGCTGAATTTAAGTAAATAGATCCCCAAAATTTCAGAATGAGTATCAGCTGGTTGAGAAGAGACTTGCCTCTTGCTGTTCGTCTGTGATGGACCATCTCGATGATGGCGGCGTGTAACAGTTTTTGAGTTGGTTTGGTCTTCTGCGATGTCCAAGGCCTTGTAACGGGGATTTTTCTCCACTGCGCTCTTCATGCATCAAAAGGGCCATTATGACCGGGCGGCAAGACTCAAGTCTCTTCTTTGACTAGCAGATATTTCATCCTGAAAGTTTGGGTGTCCATTTACTTCTGTCCTGTCTCTGTACAGGGACTACTATGCATGACTGATGTCTCACTTGATGCTCTTCCCTTCTTACTCTGACACAGCTATCACACCAAGACCGGGTAGATTTGGAATCCACACAAACCAAGTGATCTTTTCTATTGCCCCAGAGGTTGATTTTTATGCTCCCCCGTGAAATTAAGCCATTTATTTCAGTTTTTCTCACTAACAAGTGGTTTTCTTCGGGCTGCACTGCTGTTTTTTCTCAATTCTGTGAGATTCACAATAATTCTAATCATTAAAATTGTATTTTAGATTTTCTCGGCATATCGTGTTTCTAACCTTGAGAACTAGATTACCTAACCCAGGTGTGTGTAAAGAGGGCACAAAGGAGAAATAAAGACTTCAAAAAATCATGAAAAACCAAGAGAGACTCGCTCACACAATACCAAACAGGATCTCGCTTTGCCCCGATCATATTTCGATGATACGTAGGAGGAAATCAGAAAACATCAGAAAACACCGGACACTGTAGAATTTTGGAGAAAACTTTGGTGAAAAGTCAAATATTGTAAGAGTTTTTAAATACAGGTATACCTCACCCTACGTCGTTAATTGGTTCCAGGAGAGATGACTTAAGACGAAAAACAACTTAAATTAAATTAGTTTGTCTCTAGGCTAGCCTAAACTAGGCTACGCCAAATTTACTTGTCTAGGCTAAACCAAAAATAACCATTCCTAGTTCTGTACTTTATTCATGAATGCAATTTTTAATAATATATGGTTAATAACAATCTATTTTATTAAACTTTATTTGGTAAACAATTTTTAATTTTCCATATTTTTTTGAAAACCGACATATGAAGAACAACTTAACTCGAAACAACTTAAGCTGAGGTATACCTGTATTTGTGTTTGTGTGCGCTCAGATTACATTGGGGGAAGGAGTCCCATTGGAACATGTCGGTATTACTTAGTGTGACAATGGTTAAAAAAAACCTTTATGAAAACGTTGGGTGACAATCAGAGAACATCGAAACCATCGGCTGTAATGTCAGACGAACCTCAGTATATGATCAGCACACCGTTATTGTTAAATTTGCAAAAATCATCTCAGATGCACAAACAGATTTTCCATCACTTGCCAGCTGCTGTTTTGTTTTTGAGGTTCTCATGTTTTTGTGTGTCAAGTTCAAATGTCTTACTGCACCTTTTACACAACTGGAAATGGCTTGAAATGTATAACAGAAATTTCCTCTCTCGGTTTATGATTGTTACTTTTTTAAATTTCAGGCCAGTTATATCCTCCATTCCTGCACACAACTATAACTATACCTGACTATCATCACTCCCGCTGTTCTACAATCAAATCCTTGAGCATCTGGACAGGGTCACAGATGTGTTTGTCTCTTTTACCACCACAGTGGATTTGAAATAAAACACTCAAGACATGACTGCAATATAGACTGAGAAAGTCTTAACGATCTAATACATCAACCTTTTAAAATTAAAGCAATTTTATAAGTTCGCCATGAAATACAGCCTGAAAAAAGCAATCAAAACTAACTAATATACCACAATTATTTCCTAATTAATAAAATAAATGTGGCATTACAGTTCAACCTTGGTTTTCGAATGACTTCCTTTTTGCACAAGTCAGTCTGCGAACAAAATGTTGCAGCACGGACGATCAGTACATGAACAATCTGTTCGGCAACAGCTGGCAGCATGTCAGCGTCTCTCAGAACACCCACTATGAACTTTTCTCCAATTTTTGGCGATATTTCTTGTGTTGTGGATTATTTCGTCTCTATTTTTAACATGGACGGGTCCCTGTGGAATCTGGGACATATACTAAAAGTGGAAAAGACAAAAGGAAAATAATGAGAAGAAATGAATAGAGGTGAAGAAAAAAATGATAGGAAAGTTTCACTGTATTATAAATAGATATACAGTGGTACCTTGACTTGGAAAATTAATCCGTTCCGAGGGCGAGCTCGTAAGTCAAAATGTCCGTTAGATAAAACAAAAATTCCCATTGGAAACAATAGAAAACTAATTAATCCTTTCCAACCTCCTCCCAAACTCATATAACCGGACACAAACATGTATATTTGATCTTAAATATTAAAAATAAACATGGAAACAAATATTTTATAATAACAATAATACATGTACATTAACATTAATAATAATAATAATAAAACAAGAATAAACAATAAATCAACGAGCACTTCCAATCATCGATCGCGGTAAAGATGACACATGGGCACCAAGATGTCACGTGGACAAGGCCAATGCTTCTCATATAGTGGGGCATGCCCCCTTTGGCGGTGTGGTGTGATGCAGGGTGGGGGGGGTTGCGTATGACACTGGGGAACATGCTTTTTTGCCATACTGTACTAGAATTAAGTGTAATTGTGCATACTCTACAGTAGGTGGCAGTGGCACTCTCACTGTGTTCCCCATGGTGTCGGGGAAAAGCACCGAGCAAACAATATGAAGTGCAGTAAACACTATTTATAGTCACGCTGGGGGGGGGGGGGGGGTGAAATGTTTTTTTTTTTCTCTATAGGGGGCATCACAGAAAATTGAGAAGCACTGCATAAGGAGTTCTCGGAGCGAGGAGGAATACACGCAGAAGAATACGAGGCTAATCAGTACGGAAAAGCCATTTCCCCAGCAGAGCTAGTAAATCAAAATTTTGCTGGTTGGATGGGGCAAATTTTTGGTGGGATCGAAGCTCGTATCATGGAAAATTCATTTTCAAAAGACACTCATAAGTCAAGGTACCACTGTATTCCATATTTTTAATACCTAGCAGTGACTGGCTTGTGCACATCAACAAAAGCGGAGTTTCCGCCCTTGAGATATCACCCAAGGTTTTATTGTAACTGTGAACAGATGCTCACTGTGGATGTTTCTCCTTTCACGTTTGTCTTCAGTTAGTGAAAAATGTTTTAGTTTTTCCTCTTTGAAGAAGCTTTTGCTGCAAAAAAAGAATAAGAAGCTGAAATGGGAATTTTAAACCAAACTTAAAAAGCTTGCATGCATGATAAATGTCTCTGTGCATCAAAACACACTATTGTTATTACAACCCTTTTCATTCATTCATTTATTTTCTAAGCCTCTTAATCCTAATTAGGGTCGCAGGGAGGCTGGTGCCGATCTCATCTGAGTCAGGGCGACGGCAGAGTATACCCTGGACAGCTTGCCAGGCCATCGCACGGCGGAAACACACTGATGGCTATGCAACCTACTCTTGACGAAAGTCAGCAATGGCTCTTTTACATGAACCTTCTCACCATAGACAGTGAGAGACAAGGCCGACCTTTGATAATCCAGTTAGCTGCACTGTAGGTAACCGTTTTCATGGAGGAAAAAAGAACAATCAACTCTCACATGGGGACTGTACTGCCGCTGCACAGTGCAAATGTGGGATGAGAGGGCCGTTGAATATGTAGTTACTGCGGAAGTGTAGTGCATTAAATGTACTGGAATATGTACCAGGTTTTAACAAGCAGACGCCTGTGTAATGTATATAACTATAATGTAGTATTATGCACAGACGGGCCTAGTTTTATTTTATTCAGAAGTTCATGAATTTCTGTCAGATTTGTTAGTTTAATATCTGTATACTGTTCTTGTTGCTGGATCTTGCCTTTTTGGAATTGTCTTGTCTTGAGAGGGTGGAACAAATTACAAATTGCAGCCATTTTAATAGGCTAATGCAAACTATAGAACACATTTTAGAAGAGTGCAACTACATCTGTCTCTTGGTTCTATATCGAAACAATGACATCCTGTGCATAAACATCTCAAATATTGTGAGCTCTCACCGGACTAAGGAGCCCGAGTTTGGCTCAGCAGGAACGCTGGCAGTGAGAGCATGAGGAATGGCTGGACTCAGTTGGAACTGTTGCTGCTGCTTTTCTTTTTTTCCACAGGACTTGCCCAGGTGGATATGCCGTCAGAATCTCAGAAGCGAGTCCCGTGGCCTCTTGCCATCCATTTCTATTCATAGCAGAGAATTTAAGCTGGTTCTGTGTGATTTCAGCATTTGCAGTGCTTGCCTTTATACAATCCTCAAATCCTTTTCATGGTCTGCCCTGGTTTCTTTTGCCTCCAGCAAGTTCTTCATTAAATAACTGCTTTGGTGTCCTCCGGTCATCCATTCGAATCACATGGCCTGTCCATCTACACTGAGCTTTAATGATCATGACTTTAATACTTCTTTCAACATGATCAAGAACCTCCAGGTTGGTGATTTCTTCCCTGCCATTTGATGTATAGAATGGCTTGCAGGCTTTGCATATGAAACTGCTCAAGCTGTTTTAGATGTTCCCTGTATGCTGTCCAGGTGAACCATACAAAAAGCTGGTGACAACAACTGCCTTATACAATTTTAGCATGGTTGCAAGTTAGATGTTAGTCAGGTTCAGTACACAGGATAATAAGCAACCAAGAGTCTGGTTTGCCTTAGCTATACTGGCTGTTATTTGCTGGTCAAGTGAGCCGTTAGTGGATTTGATCAGCCTAAGATATTTGAACTCCTCCAATGTCTTCAGATCGGTTTCACCAATGCTGATTGAAGGATGGTGAAAAGTTGATTTAGGAGCTGGTTGATAAAGTACCTCAGTCTTCTCTAGGCTGTTCGTCATGCCAAACAGTCATCAGTCTTCAGCAAACTTGTTGACAGTGAGTTGCAGGTTGGACTGCCTATGAGGCATAAGAGCACAGTCATCTGAAAAAAGTGCCTCTGAAACCATTTTCTTAGTTGTTCTGGGATTAGCCTGCATGTGTCTGAGGTCAAACAATGATTCATCCATCCTGTATCTCAGGTACACCCCATGATTTAGGTCTTGGACTGTATGGCTGAGCACACATGTAAAAAAAAGAGGTTGAACAGAACTGGTACAAGCATACATCCTTGTTTCACACCTACTAGTTACTATACTCAATGAGGTAGAAGTAAATAAAAACACCTGATGAGGAATATAAATATATTTAGTGTATCAGCACTTATATTACAGACGCTCCCCAGCTTATGAAAGAGTTAGGTTCCAGACGGCCGTTCGTTAGATGAATTTGTTCGTAAGTTGTTATGGGGCACTCTTTAGAGGGAACGTATGTTTAAACCTTGTATAAGTAACCTATACGAATTTGTACTGTATACAATCTCTCTCTCTCTCTTTCTCTCTCTCTGAGTTATTACATAACTGTTATGATGCTCTTGAGCTCAGTCTAATTGAAAGCAACCCCCCCTCTCTCTCTCTGTCTGTCTCTCTCTCTCTCTCTCACTCACATGCACAGGCGACACTACAACTGGACAATTGAACTGATCATCTTCCGTGTTTAAACTCCTGGTTCCTCTCAAGCACAGCACAGCGGACCTGATCAAATTTACAGAGAGTTTCACTCTTATCCAGTTCATTATAATACTGGAGTCGATTTGTTTCTTCTGTGAAACTTTTGGCAGGAGTTCAGAAATGTATGGTTCTGCTTCTCTTCCCTGACCTTGTCAGCCATGCTCCCCCTCTGCCGGAGCCTAGTATTAAGTGTACGTCAAGATAATGTTTAATCATATCCCATACTTATATTTATGATATATCTTTTGATAGATTTTATTCTATTACTACTTGTTCTTCAATTTCATTTCACTTTCACTCTCGACCTCGGACCGGATGTTCGTAAAACGAATGTTCGTAAGTGAGGGGAGCGTCTGTGTCAATAAACATCAGTGATTTATTGGTGACTATATATGTTCCTTCTAGCTTATTTGACAGATGATTTCTTTGGATCGCAGCCATTTCTTTCCTTCTCAATATTCTTCTCATCCTGTCACTCTGGTGCAAGTTCATCTTGGTTTCATCTGTCCACAAAATATTGTACCACAACTGGATTGGGTTTCTCGCAAAGTCTAATCTAGTCTTTCTGTTCTTGAGTGTTTCCAGTGGTTTGCATTTTGAGATAAAACTGTACTTACATTTGTGAAGCTGTCTCTTCATTGCACACGTTAACAATTATAAGCGTATCGCCTCCAGTGTGTAAGGACAGAATTCTGCGATCGTCCAGTTTAGTTGTTTTCAATGGCCCTCCGAGTCTTTTTGGTGTTTCGGAGCGCAAAACTTGTATTCATTCAGGTCATAACTGATCATAAAGGTTCTTATCAGTCAATTACTTTTGATCCTATGAAGATGGAGGAAGTACGTGTTTACATGGTTATAATTAGTAGACGTTTAATGCACCATTTTCTCCATCCATTAAATTACAGATTAAAGGCTACACTTCAATCACTGGACTGCTTCATTACATGACATTCAAAATAACAAAAATTGTGACACTGTCCAAATGCTTATGGTGCTAACTGTATTTTCTGTGTACATTTGTCATGAGAATTTTTTTTTACTGTGGTATTTTCCTGCATGCTTTGCCACCACAACTGTACAAGTCACTTAGAACACACCTTCATCTGTGCCAGACCAGAGATACTCCAGGGTTTTTGAGGCAGCAGGTGTGGCCAAGGAACTCCCTCTGGGGGCTCAGCTAGCTGCTTGGAATAGTCAGAGAATAATAATAGACTTACTTGCATCTGTCATTGAAGAGTCAGCTGCTGAGAGGTGAGAAGTGACCATGAGAACCAAAAATGGAACTACATACCACTGCTGACTACCAACGAGACACCCTGGTAGTATTACAAGTCAGTAAATCTGTGCAAAACACTCAAACTTCACTCTGTGTTCTTCAAAAGTGCAGAGAAGTTTGAGGAGCTTCAGATAGGTGATCAACAAGAGTTGTACATTTATTTAAAAACCATTTACCCAACATAAGTTGATGTGGTGTCATTGTTCTTGCAGGATCTCAGTTTAACAGGCATCAGCATAGCCATGCTACCTCTTGCCGGCATTTCCATATAGGGCCTCAGACCCAGATCCCTGTTGACTTCCCAGTGCCCCATCCAGGACAATCTCAGGCGGGCATGAACCCGCACCTTGGCCCGACGCACCAGACAGCTACCCATTTGCATCCCCCTCTTGGCCAGATACCAGCACCACAGTTCCAGGACATTCAAGGCTCACCCTTCCTACCTCAGGCTTTACACCAGCAATACCTCATCCAGCAGCAGATTCTGGAGGCACAGCACAGGAGGTTCCTTCCGCAGCCCAGGTGAGAAAATCCATACTGTTACCACGTCATGTAAAAAAGTATAGAAAAACTCCACACACTCCTGTTAAAATGGCAGGTTTTTGTGATATCAATAAATAATAATTAAAATAATCTGGCTGGTCTACTGCAGACCTCAGTCTTCTTTCAATGTCAGCTTTTTTTAACTGTTGTTGATTTGGAGGTATAATTTAGATCATTTCATGCGGAAAAGTGAAATTCCTCATCATCTTTAGCTTTTAAGCAGATTCCTGCAAGTCTTGTCTGTTGTTTTGAAATTTTAAATTCATTTATTCACAGCAACGCTTAATCCTACTGGGTTTGAATTCAGGCGCAAACCTATCTCAACCAACTCTTGATAAGGTTGTGTGTATGCTGTCCTATGATGGACTGGTGAGATGTTCAGGGAGTGCCCCGCCTCCACTCCGTGTCGGCTGAGATAGGCTCCGGTCTCTGTGTGACCCTCTAGGACTAAAATTTTAACAAATGAGTGAGATCGAGTGAGAGATATTTCGGGTCATATAAAAGTGGAAAAGGTTATACAATTATATATCTTGGAAGAAGATAGAAGAACAAGAAGAAGAAGATTTTGGCTGCTTCTTTTGTGGAATTTTATCAAAGTGTGTAGGACATTTATATCAATTGTATTGTATTTGGAAGTCATAAAATGCTCACTGAAAAAAAAAAACAACAACAACTGAAAAAGACATAATCACATATTCTTGACTCTTTTAAATCATATCTTTATTCTTTTAAGCAGACATGGCCAAGAGAGAACAGCACACCATTCTCCAACCATCCGTGCACCGTATGAATACACCCCCTCCCTACATGTTCCTCCCCCTCCACCTGTTCCACAGCAGCCGCGTTATCTTGCAGAAGGAACAGACTGGTAATGTTAAAAATACTGATTACTGAAACATGTTCTCGCGACTTTAGTGAGTCAGAGATGATTTACTGGGACTTCCTATTTTTTTTTTTGTAAAATTATTACAGCTCATGAATATAAGGCCGAGCTGTTTCTATAGTAATTATTAATTTCAGCGTTTATTTCAAGATCTTTAGACTAAATATCACATTTTCACATTGATCTACATGCAAATATATGTTTTCATATGCAAAAGGACACTATGAACCCATCAGCCCATCTTCTTCCTTTCAGGGACTTGAGTGTGGATCCTGGTCTACCTCACTCCCACTACCACGTCCCTCAGCTCCCACAGCACTATCAGCACTACCTGGCTTCTCCACGGCTGCACCACTTTCCCAGAAACGCATCCTCAGCACAAGTGGTACGTCTTTGCATGGACAGTACAAACCACAGCAAAATGATATGCGGCAGTTCATGGATTGATTATACAAGTTGCGTGTTGTTATTTTACCGTTTCCAGTGCAACTCATTCGCACTGTAGTTTATCGTTACGGTTATAGAGTAGGTCCCCGCCCATTCGCGGTTCACCGGTCGTGGCCTCGCATACTCGTGGATTAGTGGCAGCCCCTGGCACGTGATTCAAATTTAGCCAATGGCTGAGAGCTTTTGTTTCTCCCTCCTGCTGATTGGTTGCAGATGATGTGTACACCTCTTTTTTTCCTCCTTCACGCACAAGCTGTCAACGTGATTGCTTGAATTGTGAAGATAATTTTTTTCGTGTGTTTTTAATGATTATTTAAGCGCTATGATGTCACTCAAACGCCCCGCATCTTCTCTAGTTTCTGGTAAGGAGCCTCAACGCTTTGTTTATTCATAAATATTATCAGAGTAAAAAATTTAAAAACTTTTTACTGAATCATTACTACATTTTACAGCATTATTACTGTATTAATGAGCGAGAGAATGGGTTTAAAAAGCAGATTTTAGCATATGTAATATCATATATAGGGTTTTAAAACCGCATCGATAATTTGCGGATTTTCAGGATTTGGGGGCGGAAAGCTACCCTCGTGAATAATGGGGGCCTTCTGCATGCTGGTTATATGATACATGATTTTAGGAACGAACATAATCTGATGATGTGCTTAGTGACACTGTAGGTTCCACTTGGAGTAAAGTATTAAAGCTGATGTTGGTGTAAAGGTTAGCACATCCACCTCATAGCACAAGGACCTGCGCTCGAGTCCTGGGCTTTGCCGTGTCTTTGCGTAGCTTGCATGGTCTTTTCTTGCTTGCGTGGGGTTCTCCAAGTTCTCCGGTTTCCTCCGACAGTTCAAAGACTTGCTCATTTGGTTGAACTGGCAGTTCCAAATTGTCCTTGGGTCAATTCATATGAAATCATCCCAAATCACCAGATCTCCCTTCGGTGGTGGTGGTGGTGGTATTCGCTTGCCTTTGATATACTGTTTGCTGTATTTTGTAGTCGGTACTGATAGACGTAATATGCAACTGGGTTCAGGTCAAAATTTTGATCAGTTTTGATTCCAGTAGGGTTTGAAAAATGGGTCATGTCTGTGTCAACTGTCTGTGTGCCATTTGTAGTCATCTTGCATTCGACATGCCTCGATTCAGATGGTTTTGTTTTTCACAGGTTGTCCATGAGATCAGAAACTACCCTTATCCACAGTTGCACCTGTTGACCCTTCAGGGCCTCAATCCTTCCCGTCATGCGACCGCTGTGAGGGAAAGCTATGAGGTAGTTACTCCCTACTTTTTTCTGACCAAGAGGAGTAAATATATAATGAAGAAGCTATTTGAAAATTGCTAACTTCAGGAAATTGTTTAACTTGTTAAAAAAAAAAATTCACAAATTAATTTATCCTGAAATTACTCTGGGTTTTAGAATCAGAATACTTTAATGATCCTGGAGGAAATTGTGTGCACCCAGTTGCTCCATACAAGTATCAGTGACAAAGATATTGTGTCCCAGTTTACACAAGGGCACGATGTCCACAATCTGCAACATTCAAAAAAAAAAGCATTGAACTCCACAATGACCACATTTATGACTGCGCCCGGTGCATGACTGGGGCATGAAAAGGAGGCAGGGAGCATCCACGAGATGAAACTTGAAGGAATCGTGTTGCGATTTCGTTCATCTGCAGATGTAGTCTAATGTTGGAGAAGCAGCTTTTTAGGACCAAAAGGTTGCTGGTTTCATTCCTGAACCAGCAGGAAAAAATGGGTGTTTGATGGGGGAGTGAGCTGCACCTTCCCTTCTTATACCTTCATGCCTGAAGTGCCCTTAAGCAAAGCACCTAACCCCCAACTGCTCTCTGGGCATCCTGGTGTGTGGCAGTATACGTCTGTGTGTGGATTTATATTTTATTTACATCTTATGCATAATTTTTTAATGTTTAACTATTATTATAAGCATTTATAGCATTGAATATGTATTTATTGATATTATATACACATATACATGTATGTATACATCAGTCGGGGGGAGGGGGGGGGGGTAATCCTACTTCGCGAAATTCAATGGTCGTGGCAGATCTCAGCCCCAATTAACCGTGGAAAGTGAGGGATCCCTGTATGCCATTATAATATTTATCCAGAATGCTTTTAATTTCAGGAACTCTTACAGCTGGAAGACCGTCTGGGGAATGTGAATCGAGGAGCTGTGCAGACAACTATTGAGAGGTTTACATTTCCTCATAAATACAAAAAGGTGAGCTGAGCTGAAGGACACTCTGGTGTCAAGTAACGCGTTTAGTGCATGTTTAAGGTTTCCCTCTGCGCTGTGTGTGAGCTGGTCGTAAACATGAGGATTTTACCCAGTAATTTATTGATGATCTTTGATTTTGTGTGTGAAGTTGTGCCTGATGGTGTGCTGGGCCTTTGGGGTACTGAGCCTTCCCCCTCTTGTGGATTGATGTTGCAGTAGTTTGGGTGCTGGGCTCATGATCAAGAGGTTGTGAGTTTGAATCCTCACCAAAAAATACTGAGGAGGTAACCTGGACAAATGTCTCATCCTAGAGTTGCTACTCCAAGTTGCATCCGAGATACAGTAGAATCTCCACCACAGAAACCACCTGTGGAAAAATCATAAATGGGACGAGGAAGCTCCAGCGTCTTCTTTTCCTTTCTGCTGTTCCCTTCAGGGGTCGCCACAACAAATCATCAGCCTCCATCTCACCCTATCCTTTGCATCTTCTTCTCTTACACCAACTGCCTACATGTCCTCCTTCACCACATCCATAAATCTTCTCTTTGGTCTTCCTCTAGGCCTTCTGCCTGGTAGTTCCAATCTCAGCATCCTACTACCAATATACTCACTATCCCTCCTCTGTACATGTCCAAACCATCTCAATCTAGCCTCTTTGACCTTGTCTCCAAAACCTCTTACATGTGCTGTCCCTCTGATGGACTCCTTATGAGGAAGCTCCAGCATACAAACTCAAATTCAGTGTTTATGAAGCCACTTCCTGAAGAACCCTGGAGCTTTTTGAATTAGAAATTAGACTTTGGTGCTCTAGTTGTTTCAAAATTAAAATAAAGGCCTGAAAAGTTTGAAGTTTCAAGAGTTCCCTCTGAATATTCCTCCTTTATTCACTGATGAAGTCCTGAAAGAGAGCAAATCCATTGCAGGTCATGCTTTCTTTGGTTAACCTGTTTCTAGTAATATATTGAACAAGTTTATAAACACAACACAAAGAGGAACTCAAACCCAGAACCTTCTTGCAGTGAGATGCTAATCATGTCATCAACGTGACTGCTTGAATTGTTTGAATTCATGTGTTTTTCGTGTGTTTTTAATGATTATTTAAATCCTATGATGTCACTCAAACACCCTAAATCTTCTGTAGCTTCTGGTAAGGAGCTGCAGCGCTTTCTTCATGAATAAATCTTCTCACACTACAGTTTGGAGATGCAATCCTCTTCTTAAATCAATCTTTGCACTCCTCTAATTTCTGCAGTAATACTGCAATCGCACTTTTTCGACACCTGGCAACGCGTCGCACCGAAACGTGTGTCGCAGGCTATGAGGTAAATCTTCCTCGACAGAAATGTTGAAATGGAGAACTGATATATTTTTTTTTTATCCAATTTTGCAATTTTTTTAAAACCTTGGAAAACGTGAATTATTTGTCAGGCTTGTCCTTCTAAACCATATTCAAAACAAACCAAAAAACCCATCTTTTTCCATTTTCATACATTTTTGAAAATGCTCTAGGGAGCCACTAGGGTGGCGCTAAAGAGCCACATGCGGCTCGTGAGCCGGGGGTAGCCGACCCTGTGCTAAAATTATAACCGACCTGATAGTCACATTGGTATTGATGTCTTAAAGAAGACTGTCAATGAAGAGAGTCTGTACACCATCTGTCGAGATGTGCATGTGTTCGCTTCCCACACACATCTCTGAGCCTTGGGCACTCATGACCCTCAAGCCAGTTCATTGGTTGCCTTTTCTTGGACCACCTTTGGTAGAAGTTTGCATTCTAGGAACATCCCTCAAGACCTGCCGATTTCGAGATGAGTTTATGCTTCGTTCTTCCACCCCTTGTGTACTGAATCATTTCATGATTCTTGACAGGGATGTCTGTGCATTGAATTGTGAAGACTGATATGCTTTTTAGGTTTTTTTTACCTATTGCTAAAATACCCATCTATTTCTGTATTCTTACACAATCCATATATATTTTTGTAACAGAGAAGACCACTGGAGCTCAAAATTGGGATGGATGAAGATGAGCTGGATACGGATGAAAAGTGTACAATTTGCCTGTCAATGCTTGAGGATGGAGAGGACGTGAGGTAGTATGCAAGTTCAAATATTTTATTGTCAGCTTGGGTATATTCTTCCTCTACAGTTGTGTGTGTGTGTAAATTATAAAAACAATTCTTCACCTCAGGCCTGGTGGAGATTTCTATATATTCTTTTTTTTTTTTATAAGTTGTTCCACATTTTTCTCCCTAATTTAGTCGTATCTGATATCCACCCATCAAGTGGTTCCCTATCACATGACGACCACTGACCAGGGAGGAGCAGAAGCACGCACACACACCCCTCTGTGACATGCAATGCTAGCCCTGGGTTCAAAGTTGCAATCTTAATATAAATTATTAATATTAATATTCACACCCCTTATCGATAATCATTGAATATTCATGACATTTTCTCTTTGGGGATACTCAGCCTTGCCTCACCTATC
Organism: Plotosus lineatus; assembly: GCA_024760905.1. NCBI lineage: Eukaryota > Metazoa > Chordata > Actinopteri > Siluriformes > Plotosidae > Plotosus > Plotosus lineatus. The sequence continues at coordinate 28,889,909 of CM045749.1, read as the reverse complement.
TCTCTCTCACACACACACACACACACTCACACACTCTCTCCTTCAGACCGCTGAGATTGTACTGTGATGTCCGGCACTAAACAGTTTACAACACATCAATGTTCCCTGTAATTTTTCCTCTATCTGGGCATACAGACAACCTCCCTGTGCACACCGAGGCCCACTGTGAGCAACATCACAAGTGCTCGCTGTGGCCACACCCCAGTATCACACCTGGGATCATTGAAAGTTTCATGGCTTATTAAACACAGTTTTATAGATGACATCATTTTCCTCCCTGAATTTGAAATATATGACGAGCATTTTGTGTCCTGTCATGTCTGGCTCTCATCTACTATCAGGGTGTGCCAGGGTGCATTTTTAACCTCACACATAGTCTCATTCTGCACTCTCTCATTGATTCACAAATTGAAAGGTATAGTTTTTGCTTCGCCAGCTTTCTGCTGTACTCACAGACTTTGCGCAGTTCTTTTTTTACTTTGGTTTGGGGAGTCGACGTATCATATTCCCTGGCCGCTCGTTTCGTCGTGATAACGGGGTTAGCATTAGCATCACTTCACTCAGCAGCAGTTATTATTTTTATGGAGCGTGTATGAGCGCAGCACGTGACGGTGCCGTGATTGGCTGCGTAGCGTGATTGCATCGCATCGTGTGATTGGCTGGACACCTGTCACTCACTAAAAATTCTATCCCGTGTATGTAATTAATCTGCAGCGTGTTCACTGCGCTGGATCGGTTTTCTTGTGCGCTGAGAGCGTTCGAGCGGTGCACCATTGCGCAGTTGCGCAGCTTAGAGGGAACGTTGCAACACATACTTTTATTCTACTCAGTTGCACGGTTTGGACTTCATGGTTTGGACTTGTTTGTCAAGTGCATTCCAGATATTAGGATTTCTTAGGTCATTTGTCCTGAAAACTCAAATACTTGAAGATTTTCTGCAGAATAACTGTGGGCAATATCCTGCTGAAATAGACTAAAGAGCCAAGCAGTTGGATTTTTCGATTTGGTCTTAGAATCTTCAAGGTACATTTTTGCAAAGCACAGCTGAGACTTGACCTTTTTTCTTGCAACATTCTATACAATCATGTGTGATATTGTTGTGAGATGCACACAGTGATCACTCTTTGTGATAAATTCCTGTAACTGCTTTTAAGTTGTTATAGGACTCTGGGCCTCTCTGACCAGTTTCCTCCTCACCCTTCCATTCAGTTTGGAGAGACAAAGTTGATCCAGGAAGGGTCCCAGTATTTGACTGTGGAATTCACAGTGTTCCTATGACCTGAAAAAAAACCCTTTGAATTTTTTATTTATTTGTTTTTTGTGTCCATCTTTTGACTTCTGCCCGTCTATAACTTTATCCCTGGAATCTTTTGACAGTGCCTTGTCACCCATAGTTTATTGTTTAGACTTCCAAGCACCGGAATACTCTAGCTGTTTTGTTTTTTTTTTTTTATGTTGAACAAATCAGAATGATTACAAATGAATCCTATTTGATTGGCGTACAATGAGAAAATAATTGCGGGTATACCTCGACTTAAGTCGTCGCTCTTGGACCCAATTAATGACATAAGCCGAGTTATACCTGTAGTTATATCTGCTTTAACAAATATTGTTTTATATCTTTCATTTACCTGTTATTATTTCATCCCGTATTAAGCCCATGTAACATATAATGTGTACACACACCCACACACACTAAGCTAACTTATAATTTAACGACTTATTTATTTATTTCACCAGGAGGTTACCCTGCATGCATCTCTTCCATCAGACATGTGTTGACCAGTGGCTTGCAACCAATAAGAAGTGTCCGATTTGCAGGGTGGACATCGAGACCCAGCTGACTCCAGACAGCTGATGTCTTCTGTAGCGTTGGTGAAAGGTCTGCCACCCCCCTTCCCCCCCGTCCCTTTCTGGGTACTTTGCCAAATGTCTGTCTCTCCATCACCTCTCACCTTTGACCTTGCCTTCTGAGCCAATTTGAAACGTGAATCTTTAATCCATGTAGGGTTAAAGCCGAATAGCAAAGTGAGGGAAGAAGAAGAAGAAGAAGAAGAAGAAGAAGAAAAAGAAAAAAAAGAAGTCTGAGGATTCATGGAGAAGAATGTTCGGGTCAGATCTCTGCTGGTGTCCGGGGCAGGTTTCAGTGTGACCTTTGCCGAGTCTGTCTGGTGGTTGTTGTTGGTAATTAAAATCCCCTGCATGGACGTTCAGTGAGTTTATGACAGTGAGTGAAATTCCTTGGAAGATCTTGACTGCAGACAACCTAAAGCTTTTCCTCCGTCACAATGTTTCCTGTTCATTATAAATAAACCTTATGAAGCTTTCGAATTTTCAAATGTTAGTAGTAGTCGGTCATGTATCTCACATGTTCTGCATTCCTGTAGTGCAGTTCATCAACAAAAATATTCAAAATGAGTACGACGTGGGAACAATATGTGAATGGAGACGGTAATTTGTATGAGATGTAACACGTAGTTAAAAGTGTAATGGATTGAAAATGAAAATATTTTGAAGGAACATTTAAGGAAAACTTTATTCTCACAAGTTAAGTATTCCCACGGTCTGAAACGACACTAACGATCATTAACTGTAAGCATCCGGAGTGTTATTTAATAAACTTTCTGTAACCATGGTGACAGAGAGACCAGGCTTGTTTGAAGCTATGATGATATGTACTTGTGCTTATGAAATGTCCATGTGTGGAAGAGTATCCTCAAAATGCATGTTCTGTGAGAAGCTGAAGCTTTTTTGCCAGGAACATAATGGAAAGATGGGCAGCTTGTGCATGACATGATATCCTACTAATTTCTGAAGACACTGTGTTCTCGACATGTCACTAAAGAAACCGGGAGTGAGATGTATACCTTAATGCCTGTAGGACAAGCACATCTAATAACAACAGCCTACTTCTCAGTATTTCCTTTAGCAATGTAAAGTGTTGATATCGCTTGAACGTACACCATATGTAGAGTATGAAGCTAACTCGGAAAGCAGTGACATCATGCATGAAATCCGTTGCTGCCATTTGTAGAGGAGATGAAAAGGGAGAAAAGCCATTGTTTTATAGATACCAAACATAACTTTTCTAAACTGAATTTTGAGTTTGTTTCATTCTTTCCATTCTGTTCTTCACGTTTTCCCCCTTTAAATGTTGATGATTATGCCAACTTAGTTGTGGGGTTGTTTCAGCTTCTAACATTTTTAAATACGTAGCTGCAATGCTGGAATAATATTTATTGTTGTCTTAATGTAGCTAGCTGTTATTTTTGTAAATGCACTATATTATGAGGTTGCCTGATTTCAATGTGATTGTGAATGTTTCTCTTGTCTTTGCTTCTCCGTTTGCACTCAGTGACTGGTCTGTTTGAACATGTCCACTGTAGGTGCGCCTGACAGTCCCATCCGAAACAAATGGTAGTGCAGCCTGACATTACTCAACAGCTTCACTTGTATTACTTCAATTATTTGGTCCCATGTAAATGTGTGTGTGTGTGTGTGTGTATTAGTAGCATTTCTAACACTAATCTGACAAAAAAAAATTCATAGCACACCGCCTCACAGCAAGAGGGGCCCTGCTTTGAATCCCTGACCCGCCAAGGGCCTTTCTGTGTGGAGTGTCTTCTCCCTGTGCTTGGCCAGGTTTCCTTTGGGTACCCCAGTTTCCTCCCACATTTCAAGGACTTGCACATGTGTCTACAATTGATTGTTCCAAATTGCCCCTATGGTGGGTGTGTGTGTGTGAGTGTACGTACAGGGGGTGGACAAAATAATGGAAGCACCGAACATTTTGGCATCATCATCTTTGAACATAATTTCAACAATCAAAACTTGACATGCCGGGGCAGTGGTGGTCTAGTGCTATAGGGCGCTGGATCGCTGATCCAAAGGTTGGGGGTTCGAGTCCCACTCTGCACAAGGTTGTCACTGTTCCCCCCCCCCCAGTGCCGCTAACTGGGTTATCAAAGGCCGGCCATGTCTGTCACTGTCTATGGTGTGAGGCATGTAAAAGAACCATTGCTGACTTTCGACAAGAGGAGCTGCAAAGCCGTCAGCGTGTTTCCGCCCTGCGATGGCCTGGCGAGCTGTCCATGGTGTACTCTACCCTTGCCCGAAGTTGGCTGGGATGGGCACCAGCCTCCTCGCGACCCAAATTAGGATTAAGAGGGTACAGAAAATGAACTGATGAAAACTTGACATATTTATTGATTCATACAACTTGTGAATTGTTTCCAAAGGAATTTGAAGCCATTCTTCAGTTCGAATCCCCTCCAACTCTTTTAGAGACGATGGCGGACTTGTGCTTTGCTGAGGACGTTTGTCCCTCTCTTTCAAAGCCACTCATTACTTTTGAGACGGTAGCTCTTGAAACACCGAACATTTGGGCAGTTTCTGTTACACGAGCACCGACCACACCAGAACCAACTATTTGGCCTCTTTTAAAATCAGAGCTCTGCCATTATGGGGTATGATTCATGTTTTCAATATCTGTTTAATGTTTTCAATATCTGAAAAGGAAAAAAAAAACATTTATTTTACATCAACATATCAAATAACAAAATTATTATACAAAAAAAAAACAATAACATATGCCAAGTTTTGATTGTTTATATTATATTCAAAGCTTATGATGCCAAAATGTTAGGTGTTTCCATTATTTTGTTCACTCCCTGTATATGATTTTGTGTGTGTGTGTGTGTGTTTTCCTGCAATATCTGGGGTGCTATACAGGGTGGGATAGGCTCCAGCCCCCTTGCCGCCCTATCAGAAGAATTACGTGGTGTAGTGATGCTGGGAGAGAGTGAAATGCAGTAATGCGTCCATTAATAAAACTTGTCCGCTTTTGGCTGCATTTCCCAGTATTAAAGTAAATTGTAAACGATTCTGATAACGTGTACTTGAGAAATAAATAAATGGATAAGTTCTTTTCCATTTCTGTTACATATTAAATTATCTTTTTAATAACAACAATAATAAAAATAATAATAATTATTGTTATTATTATTATTATTATTATTATTATTAGTCCTGTGATGGCCTGGCAAGCTGTCCAGGGTGTACCCTGCCCTTACCCGGGGTCGGCTGAGATGGGCGCCAGCCTCACCGCGACCCTATGTAGGATTAAGTGGTTCAGAAAATGAATGAATTATTATTATTATTATTATTATTATTGTTGTTATTATTATTATTATTACTACTACTACTACTAGTACCATGATTGTCTCAGTGAGAGTTTAGTGTAGCTAACCCTTATCCCTTAACCTTTAACCTTTACCCCTTAACCCTTTCTGGCCTTTCCGTGTGTGAGCAGTGTTCATGTCTGTTGAGCTTCCTTCTGTGACTTCGATGAATTTTTCCTTTCGGAAGGTACAGAGCAGTTTTTTCTCATTTCCTGTGCACAGCTTTCGATAGTTTACACAGGATATTGTGCAGTAAAATGCCTTAAGTATTTAACAATCATAATTTATGACTAACTTTAGCTATTATTGGTGCATATTTAAGTTTTGATTTAGTTTAGCGATCGAATCCGTTTATTTATTTACATAGGCATAACTTGTATAAATACCTCATTGTGCATACGTTAATGGGAGCTTTGCATGCATTTGTAATCTAAAGGACAACAAAAAGAGAAACAAAACCAGAAAAAAGTGAAAAGGATCTGCTGAAACTTGTCAGTGTGTGGTGCTGTGGATTTGGTTACATTCCATTAATGCGATTTCATGGAATTCTTTCGCTGTGATCTAGTAGACAAAACTATAGACTGGAAATGTTCTGCATGTATCTCCTATTTTGCACTTTCAGCTTGGCTACCCTCTCACTGGCATTTGGAAAATGTGCACCATTTTATTTTATTCTTTCTCTCGAACTTGGTTAGTATCTAACATTCTACAACACAGCTTAGTGCGGAGTGAGATGTACTGTGATCAGCCAGTCGTCCAAAATGCTTTATATGACCTGGATTCTATTACATAGAGGCCAGCCTTTTTTGAACCTTCCGTTTGAATACTTTGCTCCCTTTTATTTATTTATTATTATTTTTAAACGCATAGTAACAGGGTCTGAAGCTAAATGTCTGTCTGAAGCTGTCTATCTATCACCAAATGTAAAGTTATTTGAAAACAACATCACATGGTACATTATTTCTAAAAAAAAAAAAAAAAAATTGCAGCCAAAAAGTGCAGAAGTCCCTCCTACTTAATCGACAAGATTTCGAAGAAGAAATAAAAACACAATTCGACAGTTATTTTCTGAATAGAATTGACAAACAAATTAAAATTTCTTGGTCGAATGGTGTAAAACATGCCTCGTCATACGATTTGTCTCACCAGCCTTAATTTTTTTTCGTTGCACGACGACAGTAGAAGATTTTGGACATACAGCAATATTATTATGTTTTTGCAAACCGAATGAACAGTAGATCCTAAAGCACAAGCTCTCTAATGCATGTCTTTCTCAGGTTTTAATATACATATGAGAATGGATAGATATGTTAAAATATTTTACCATAAAACTTTCTGATGTTTTTTCTGCTGCTGATGTTAAAAAAAAATCGAATAACCTGCCAGTGAAAGGGAAGTGGCTCTCTTTGTATAAGACACTGCTGTTGCTGTTACTGCGCAATGTTTTCTGACATTAATATTTTATAGTTGAGTAGAAAAAAAATATGTAAGGACGATATTTAAGCAATAGCTTGATGATCATCATGTATGATAATTAGATTAAGTGTATATTGCATAAAAAGAAAATAATTAGATTCACTTTTGGTGGATTTTGTACTGTATTTATTACTAATGATGCAAAAACTTGCATAGCTTAACCCAAACTCTTCTTTCTTTTTTAATTTCTTGTCTTGTATATGATCTTTTTGTATGTGTTTTTCAAATAAAATCTAAAAAAAATGCTTTAAAATGGCTCATTTTTATATAAATGATTTATGAGGTACTAATATTAATATAATGTTTATAATAAAATCTCATGTACCGTAGTTTACGGACTACAAGCCACACTTTTGTTGATACTTTGGCTGAAGGTGCGACTTGTACTCCAGAGCGACTTATATGTGAAATTATTACATATAATTCTGTTCGTCATAATACCAAACATAATTCCACATTTGTTATTTTTACACTCACAACCACAAGAGGGCACGCTAGACTTGGGTACCAGTACCTGCTCATCCTGTACCACTGAAGACATGTCCCCAAAAAAGAAAATCCTATTCTGCGGATTACAAATTGCAAGTAGTGAAATATGCAGCAGGAAATGGTAATCGAGCAGCAGAAAGAAAGTTTGGAGAGAATGAGAAACTTGTGAGGGACTGCAGAAAAGCAGAGATTATTATTGCTACAATCAAGAAAACAACAAAAGCTAATCGCGGGCTAAAAGCTATATGGCCACAGCGAGAGGAACGAGCTCGCTCATGGGGGCTTGAGCAACGTGCCTCAGGGAGGGGCTTGTCAACAGTGCAGTTGCGTCTCCACATCTAGGTTGTTGTCAAGGAGATGAATATAAATGACTTTGCGTGAGGACTTTCTTGTTATTACCGCTTCATGCAACGTGACCACGTCTCTATCAGAGTGAGGACCACAACGTCACAAAAACTGCCAGAAGATTTCCAAGCCAAGGTCGACAGTTTCCATGAGTTTTCAACTTATAGTCCAGTGCGACTTCTATATGTTTTTTCTTCTTTATTCTGCATTTTTTTTGGCCAATGCGACTTGTACTCCGGAGCGACGTATAGTCCAGAAAATACGGTGGATAAATATTGGCTGGAATTGATATTCAAAACAAAAATATTACTCAACTGTTCAGAACATTTTATAAATTCATATCTATAAAATAAACTGAAGAAAAAATAAAAATGAAAATGGAAAAAACATTTTAAAAAAAAAAAAAAAAGAATGAGTGTCAGTATCTGGGGAACAGAACTCTTTCGATCTGTCCATCGGCTCTTTCCTTGTCCAACCACTTTCCGCAAATGAAAATTGTGGTCACCCAGTTGGCAGTGTTAGTGATCTCTACACACTCCAGGTACCAGCCCGGTGCTTGACCAGTGTTGTCGTGCTCCACTTTTACTCGAAGGAGATCCCCCAAGTCCAGCAGCTCTAACATGAAACGGTCAGTACGGCTCCTCTCGAACAGGTTCCTGAACTTCTGCTTCAGTGAATGTTTCCCTGAGTCTCCGTTCACACCGTAGATGGTAATGAAGACATTGGCATCGGTCCCGGCCCCCTTCACATCACCTGTGACGACAATAATCTCATATTTGATGGGGACCAAGCTGCGCACTTTACTGGCAAAGCTCTCGACGCACTTAATGCACTCAAACGTCACAAACTCGCCTTTCTTCATGGTGGTGAGAGGGATCTGGGCATCACAATGGAAAAAGTACCTGGAGTGGTGTGAGGGACAGACACAGAAAAAAATCCAATATTATCCAAAATTTCCACACAAGGAAATAATGTAGCGATATAAACGGTATTTATTAGATTTTGTACATCAAACTCACTTGTTCCCGAGTTCTTGCTCCGTCACCACGACCTCCTCAACGTGCCAGTAGGCCTCATTTTTCACTTTTTTATCTTTTGTTATATGGCCCAGAGAAATGCTAACAATGTCACCCAGGAGTTTGGAGGAAAACTCAAATGAGTCGGTTGCACCCCTAGATTATCAAGAAAAAAAAAAAAACCAAAAACAATTATACCTATAATCAGGTTAAACTTCATGTATCTACTTCAGAAAAGTATGAAGACTGTGAACAGACTGAATAAATGAAGGGCGGCGGCAGAACGTGTCACTTCTCTCGAATATGTTTGATCCAAGTTAGTATTCAGGGATCCCTTTAACTCATTCATTTTTCTGAAATGCTTAATCCTAACTAGGGTGGCGGGGAGGCTGGCGCCCATCTCAGCCATCTCAGGGTGACGGCGGGGAACACCCTGGACAGGTGAAGGCCAACGCTCACATAACCATTCACATTCACTCTCTCACACCTACAGTACAGGCGTTTTGGAACAACCAATTAACTGTTATACAGTGCATGTTTTTAGACCGTGGGAGAAAACTGGAGTACTCGGAGGAAACCCACGCAAGCACGGCGAAAATGTGCAAACTTCACACAGAAAAGCCCAGGCTGGGAATCAAACCCAGGACCTTCGTGCCGTGAGGCGGACGTGCTAAACACTGCGCTACCATGGCGCCCAGATCCTTTTAACCGTCAGATCCATTCCATCGTCCTCCCCGTATAGATTTTATTTGAGAAACGCTATTTAATTTGAGTGAATAACGGAAGTAATAGTTTCTCTCATGATTCAAGTGAATGAGTTTTCATTTCCTGAAGACTGCCGAGACACATTAATGATAAACTTTATAGTATCTCTTGGTGCAGCCAGTGCTGACGAACATTTTAATTTTCTAATTTCTAACATGATTCATTTCTGTTGTTCGCAGTAGTTCACAACGTTCACGTAAATGTTCGCGAGAGTGTTTGTGAAGGTCACATGACAGTTGGACTGTTCGCGAATGTCAGTGTTAATGGTGGTGATGATTAGCAACTATTGGCCACTCCTTTGCCCAGTTTAGGTATATCTAGGACCTTTTGCCAACTTCTGGTAAAATACCAGATGAATGTCTGGTGAGTTGTCCGGGGACCCCGCCCTCGCCCTGAGTCAGCTGAGTTGGGTGCCAGCCTCCCTCAGACCCTAATTAGAAATCAGCGGCTTAGGAAATGGGTGAATGAATGTCAGACGAGGGCAGTGGTGTCCTGGTGGTAAAGGTGCTGGATCACTGATCCCATGGTTGGAAGTTCAAGCCCCATTCTCTACGTGTTGCCAATAACCCCCCCCCCCCCCCCCCCCCCCGCACTAACTGGGTTATCAAAGGCCGGCCATGTCTCTCACTGCCTATGGTGTGAGGTTCATGTAAAAGAAACATTGCTAACTTTCATCAAGTCGAGCTGCAGAGCTGTCAGCATGTTTCTGCCCTGCAATGGCCTGGCAAGCCATCCAGGGTGTACTCTTCCCTCGCCCAGAGCCGGCCAAGATGGGTGCCAGCCTCCCCGCAACCCTAATTAGGATTAAGCAGTTCAGAAAATGAATGTCAGGCGAATCCTGGAAATGAACCAGCCTTACCCCCTAATGATAGACCCAACCCTATAAAAACGGTGAGCAAACTCCTCCCCCTGTGTTCACTACTTTGAAAACCATAAAGAACTTTTAGTGATCTGTGATACAACTGTCTGCAAGTGTTTGAGAAAAAGAAAAAAGTAAAATTTCTTTGCAACCCTAAAAACGGTTTGCGAGCTGTTTTACAACCTTTTACGAATCCTGACAAACCCCAAAAATCACCACTTTCGTCAGCATTCCGTGAGATTCAAGCTTTTACGGTGCCCTGGTTTATCTGTTGAGTTGATGTTTGGAATAAACCCATTCGATTCAAATGGCCTACTGGTGAATGAGCCCAGATCTGCCAAGCTGCTGTGAGAACCGCCGCTCTAGTTTGTGCTCGCTGTGCAAAATCATACCAAAAAAATCTCTTTTTCTTTGAAGAATTTTCCATCATAAACTCCTTGGAACGCGCTCGTTTCCCCTCGAGCACGATGCACACATTCTCTTTTGTTCCTGCACCTTCATAGTTGGCTGTAGTAATTTTAATATCATATTCTAGAATTAATATAAAAATAAAAATTGTTTAGTTCCCATGAAACACGGTTGCTTTCAGTCATGAATACAAAATCACATCAATACATAAACAACGTGTAAACGAATATGAAGCACGGCACATACTGGTCTTTTCACTGAGGTCTAGGATATCATTGTTGGCACAGGCCAGTTCCCGAATAATTTGGCCGTCATCCTCACTTTTGGCCAGCCAACGGTCACAAGGAAATCGAAAGGTTTGGCTCATGAACTCATCCGTTACATCGATGCTCTCCAAATGCCAACCGGGAGCAGGACCTTAAAACAAGAAGAGAAAACTCATCACTTACTTGTTTACTGAACCACTTAATCCTACTGGGGTCGCAGGGAGGCTGAAGAAGCCTATCTCCGCCAACACTGGGCAAGGTAGGGTACACCCCACAGCTCACGAGACCATCTCAGGGCCACACACATACAACCATTTACACTCACACATAGGCTCAATTTGGAACAGCCTGGTAGACTAATGTTCACGTGTTCGGACTGTGGGAGGAAACAAGAGCACCAGGAAGAAACATGCAAGCATGTATAGAAACATCCCCGCTGGGCCTGGGACTCGATCCCACAACCCTCTTGCTGTACTGTGCGACATCAAGTGGCGCTGACATTAATATTAGAAGTGCTTTTTGGTTTGGCGAGAGTCTGTAGGTACTTAGCTCTCTGTCAGGGTACATCCTTGTTTTGGGAACATTAAATATAAAATAGGGCGGCTAACACAGCCGTCTCACAGCAAGAAGGTCCTGGGTTAAAGTCCTGGGCACAGCTCAGGTGTTTCTATGTGGACTTTGATGGGTTTCCTGAGAGTACTCTCATTGACAGTAGGATAATTGGCTGTTTCAAATTGAGAGAGTGAGAGACACTGCTGGCCTTTGATGAAGTCATCTGCACTTGGGGGGGGGATGGGGGGGGCAGTGGGCAGAGAGACTGCAGTGACAACCTGGTGACAATGGGGCTCGAACCACCAACCTTGGGATCAGTAATCCAGAACCACCAGGTAACCACTGCCCCAAGTAGATTGAATAAGAGTAAATGATGTATTATTTTAGCACGAGCTTGTTTACAAAGATAAAAAGTAGATCAAGATCACTTACACATCGTGAGATAAAGTTTTATACTGAGTGAAGATACGTTATTGATAAGATAGTGAAGTTTGAGATGGCAAAGATACGCTGAATATATTTACATAAATAACTTGAATTATTTATTATAATGAGGATAATCCAAAAAAAGTTATGCTTTAAAAAAATGCAAAATAAACTATAGCTATATAATAATAATTAGTATTAATGATAACATTAATAGTAATGATGATGAATATGATAATAATGATTATACATGTTAATATAATAATGTAGTAATGAATAATTACATACTGTTATTATTATTATTATTAATAATAATAATAATAATAATAATAATAATAATAATATACAGGGCTTCTAAACTGGTTTCCTCTGGGAAATTATGATCTGACCAAAATAAATAACTTACTTCACAGTTCCAACAAAAGTGCCTTGAATGAACTAAACAGATTACAGGGATCCCCCACTTACCGCAGTTAATGGGGACCGAGACCCCCCTCCCGTGATCGCTGAATTCCGTGAAACAGTGTCGATCCCCCTAACTGACATATACCTACATGTACATGTGTATATAATATCAATAAATACATATTCAACACTATAAATGCTTATAATAACAATTAAACATTCAAAAATAATGCATAATATGCAAATAAAATATAAATACACACACACACAGACATGCACCGCACATAAAAATATAAATAGTTTTGTTGGGGGGTTTTGGGTTGGGTTTTTTTTTTGTTTTTGTTTGTTTGGGTTTTTTGCATAATTGGCCTTGTTTTGTGGCATTTTCCTTAATTTTCCCCCTTATTCTTCTTTAATTTCCTCATTTTTTATTTAATTTTAATTGAATATTTAAAAAAAAAACTGTGATGCACTGAAGCTGCATGAATTGAAGTGTGAAGTAGCGAGGGATCCCTGTGTGTGTGTGTGTGTGTGTGTGTGTGTATATATATATATATATATATATATATATATATATATATATATATACATACATATATATATATATATATATATATACATATATATATATATATATATATATATATATATATATATATACACACACACACACATATATATATATATATATATATATACATACACACACACACATATATATATACATATACATATATACACATATATATACATATACATATATATATATATATATATATATATATATATATATATATATATATATAGTTGATATGTATTTTTCTGTGCATATTCTCCTTTTTTCCCCCCTCACTACACATTGTTCTCTCTTACCCTGTTTGTATTGACACTGGGCACGATGTCCATGATCTTAAATTAACAATAAATAAAAAACATGGCGCTCCAGCTCCATTATTTCTGAGAACGATTGCAGTATAATAAGGAGGCAACTCTCACGCCAGAAAGGAAACTTGAATGATTTGTGTTTCCAAGCACTGTACGTCATGATGCCCTACAATGGTGCACTAAGGTCTGCTGCTATGTTCCCATTATCACGATTCGTGCTACGATTGAAATCATGATCTTAATCATGGAGAAATAATGCTGTTCCACCAACACATCGCAAGAAAATCAGAGTCAAGCAACTATTTTACACTTCAGCTTCGTTCCCAGTGGCACAAAATTCGTAAAATGAGTAAAATCTGACGATATTTATTTCAGGAGCATTATGACTCTAGAGCAGTGTGATCCGGGTGAAGAGACTGAGCCCGTAGTTTTTTTCTAACCTTTATTGTCATGCCACACTCGGATCTTGCTAAGCTCTCCCAGGCTGAGGACGTCTGGAAAGCGGAACACGTCCACCTGATTGCGCTCAAATTTGTTCCTGTTGCTGGATTCCTTCAGGGCCAGAGTGCCCGTGTCTCCATTCTCCCCAAACACAGCCAAAAACACGTTCGCATCTGTGCCTGCACCTGGAAAACAGTATGAATATAATGTTATCCCTCATTCAGTCTCTCAACCGCTTAATCCTAATTAGGGTCACAGGGAGGCTGGCGCCCATCTCGGCCAACTACAGGTAAAGGTGGGGTAAACCTTGGACAGCTCACCAGGCCATCGCAGGGTAAACACTCAAACAAACAGTCACACCTAGGAATGATTTGTAAAAGCCAATTAACCTACTGTGCATATTTTTGGACTGTGGGAGGAAATCGGAGGACCCGGAGGAAACCCACACAAGCACGGGGAGAACATGCAAGCTCCATACAGAAACACCCAGGCTGGGAATCGAGCCCAGGCCACCTTGCTGTGAGGCGGCCGTGCTAACCACTACGCCACCCTGCTGCCGTTATCCCTTATTCATTTTGTGTATTTTTCTTTTATCATATCTAATGCACCTTACAGTGTAATATGAGCTTACACAGTGTGTGGCTTTTGTGATGCAGTAATTCGGGCCTCCGCCCCACAGCTAGAAACGGCACTTCCAGGTGCGGTTTTCATGTTCTCCCTGAGCTTGCCTCGGTTTCATCCAGGTATTTCAGTTTCTTCTCATAGTCCACAGACAGGGGCAGTGGTGACCCCGTGGCAGTGTTAGGTTACTGAGCCCAAGGTCAGGGGTTCAAGCCCCACTATCAATGGGTTGTCTCAGTTGTCCCCCCAGTGCGGCTAACTGGGTTATCAAAGGCTTTCCATGTCTCTCACTATCTGGTGACAGCCATGTAAAAAAAGAAAAAAAAACATTTCTGCCATCACCCAGAATCGGCTGAGATGGGCACCAGCCCCTCCGCCCTCACGATCCTGATTACATTAAGCTGTTCAGAAAATGAATGAATGAGTCCAAAGACATGCACATTAGACGAACTGGTTCCAAATTGCCCCGAGGTGTGAGTATGAATGGTTGTATGTGTTGCCCTGCAATGGTCTGACAATGCACCCTGGCTTCACCCAGTGTCGGCTATGATAGACTCCAGCCATGATCGGATTAAGTGATTGTAGATGAATGGTGAGTGAGATTAAGGATTGTAGTTGTAGTTCTCTGAATAACCTGAAGAGAGCAGTGTAGACACAAAAAAAATACCCATTTAAGCGCCACTGTATTACAGGTCAGAAATTTTTTTATCTTTTACATTTGTGCAATACTGACAACTACACACAATAAAGCATGCATGTGTAACCTACCAGAAATGTCACTGGTTTTAACCTGAATGATATATGTGGTTTTCTCCACCAACTCCTCATCATCCACCACTGCAGGGAGCTCACAGATCGTCGTCTTGTTCGGCCCTTTTGTTTTGGATAGCCAGCCCTCATAGGTGAAAACCGACACTTCCTCTGTGATTGGGTTTCGCATGATAATCTAGGTCATGTAACATGACAAGAAGACAATGATAACAATGAAACATAAACCTCCAAACACTGTTTATCATCCGCTATCTCGAACCAGATTACCGTATCCAGCAGGTGACTGATTGTGCCGTCAAACAATAAAACACAATTGGCTTGTGTGTAATTGTAACCAAAGAGTAGCGATGAAGACTCACTCGACTCATTAATAACTCTCTCATGTTTAAGCCAAACCTTGTCAAGAAACCAGTCAGGCCGGCATCCTGTTCCATCAATGCAAACTCTTAACTTTTTAAGCGGAGCGATGTCATCTATCTCCAAATTAAAGGTGTCCTCCTGATCTCTCTCAAACCTGCAGGACAAGTGGAATACTGGTTATCTCAAATTCTTATTATAATACTGTGATTCATTCATCTGAGGCAAAGAAACGACTTGAATAATAAACATCTGTTACCTGTCCTCATTCTTTGGTAACAAGATCTCCTCTGTGCGCCCATTGGCTCCAAATAATGTTATAAATATGTTGGTATCCGTCCCTGCATACTGAACATCTCCTGTAACAACCGTAACCTCATAAACAATCTGAAAAAATAAGTTTAAGATAAAAAAAAATTACAGTTCTGTCCATCTGTCTGTCTGTCGGTCTGTCTATGTCCCTGGTGCTGAAAGTCCCTGAATTCACCGTCACCCTCAACAGTATAAAATTCACTCATTCATATATTCAGTCATTCATTCGGTATTTGAACCGCTTAATCCTATTAAGGGAGGCTGGAGCAGCCTATCTCAGCCGAATCTGTTTGAAGGAGGAATACACCCTGAACAACTCACTAGACCAATCACAGCAACAACACACACACACAACTAATCACATTCACACTGACACATAGGGGCAATTTGGAACAGCAAATTAGCCTGATGTGCATGTCTCTGGACTGCTAAAGGAAAAGAAGTCCCAAAAGAAACCCACTCAAGCACGGAGAGAACATGCACACTCCACACAGCAGGGCCCTTGTTGAGCTCCACACTTGAACCCAGGATGTGCTCACGAGTGTGACACCAAACTGCCCCAGTTATTTTATAAGAGACTTTCAGCGAGGGAGATTTTTTTTAAAAGCCATACGGAGACGTCCTCGCTGAGCCCAGGACTTGACCCCAGGGACTGCTTGCTGTGAGGCAGACGTGTTAAGTCTTACACAGAGATGCCAATCCTATCACATCGTACCCTGGATGAAGGTGGGGTATAGCCTGAACAGCTCACAAGTCCAGTGGACAGACACCCCCCCCCCCCCCCCCCACGCACACACACACACGCCCGTGTGAGTGTCTTTGGACATTGAGAGGAAACCGAAGTACCCATGCAAGCACGAGGGAAACATGTAAACTCCACACAGAGACACCCTCACTGAGTCTGGGACTCCCACCCCACCCCAACACAGACATTAATAATAATAATAATAATAATAATAATAATAATTAGTACTTAACCATTTGAGTTATATTAATAATGACAGCATCAAGTATATTGAACAATCTTGATGTAAGTCCATCCCCTCTATCCTTGGCGAGCCAGCAGTCACTCTGGAAGATGCACTTGATGCCTTTCGTGGGAACTGCAACAGCCAGTTCCTCCACCAGCCAGCAGCTCTCTGGAGTAGCACCATTATGACCTAACTAAAGAAAATGAATGGAGGGTGTGTGTGTGTGTGTGTGTGTGTGTGTGTTTGTGTGACTGCATTTGATATCACTGAATTTAAAGAATAATCAGCATCAATGGTGCATTTATTTTACCTCAACGTTTTTAATTTCTCCTACATCCAACCCATAACATTCAAAGTGTTCCATAGTCTCAGGAGCAAAGCATTTCCTTCCCTCAGGAAGATCAAGCCACAGTCTGTCTGTTTCATGATCATTTGCACCGATGATGATCACAAAGACACGACTGGTGGTGCTGGCATCACGGCCTGATCCTGTCGACACCGTGATGTGATACGGGATTACTGTAGGTTCGGAAATAAAAATAATAATCATGTAGATGATGTGGAAACACTGTTGGCTAATGTAATACAATATTAAAGTAACTGTCCAACGTGAGCATCATACGGTTTTGTTTAAGAACCAAATTATTTTAAATTATAATTCACATCTTCTCCACATTCATCCATCTATGTGCCTAATCACTCTGGGTGAAGGTGGGGTACATCCTGGACAGTTTGCCATTCTATCACATGACCATCATGGACACAACTGTTTGCACTTACGCTGAGGGGCAATTCAGAACAGCCAGGTAGCCTAAAGGTCATGTCTGTGGAATACCAGAAGAAACAGGACTACCTGGAGAAAACCCAGGGAAGCAGCTGGAGAGCATGCAAACTCCACACAGAAACACCCTCGCCAAGACTCGATGGGACTCGAACCCAAGACTTTCTTACTGTGAGCTAGATGTGATAGCCAGAACCCCACGATGCTCAATCATTCCTTCATTTTCTGAACCGCTTAAGCCTAATTAGGGTCGCTGGGAGGCTGGCGCCCACCTCAGCCGACTTTGTGCGAGGGCAGAGTATACCCCGAACAGCTCGTCATTCCACCCCAGGGCAGAAACACGCTGACGGCTATGCAGCTCTTCTTTACGAAGGTCAGCAATCGTTCTCTTACATCAACCTCCACGACAGACAATGAGAGACACGACCGGCCTTTGATAACCCAGTAAGCTGCACTGGGGGCAAGGGGTGGCGGCAGCGGGAGGGGGAAGGGTGTCACCATGCTGCTCCTGCTAATTAAAAAAGAGTATTTATTTACCAGCACACTCCTCGACCGCTGGTGATTTTCTCTTCTTTTTCCTCTTGTTCATGTTGCTGTCCAGGCTGGGCTTAGAATTCTGTGAATTCCTTTCACCTTCATACCCCTGACAGAATGGAGGGTACATATATCATCAATACATAATTTTGCATTAAAAAAACTAAAGACTCTTTATATATTTCTAATCGTGGTTTCTACTTTCTTACCTTGACATACAATGTTCTCTCAATCCTTTTGTCTTCTTTCTTTTTTGAGAGCCACCTTTCACACAAGAACATAAAGATTTCATCCGTGTCTGTATCCACGATTTCCACCTGCTCCAGGAACCATTCGGGTCCCATCATAGAATTATCGTGCCGTATTTTGATCTTAAAAACCTCTCCGAGGTCGACGGCCTCAATGCTGAACTTATCAACCTGCAATAAAGAATCACGGAATAATTCACCCGAAAAACCGAATGAACTTCATATAACCTGCTGCGTGTACTCCTATTTTCTTTTGTATTGGATTTGAATAAACAAAAAAACAGATATGCATCTCAAAGGGTAGGATCGAGAAATACTGCTTCTGTCATTTAAAAAAATAATAAATAAAAAGAAGAACGCAAGAAAGAACAGAAGACATACCGCTCCTCTCGTGAACTTATTCTTACTGGTCTGTGATTTGCTGAGTTTGCGTTCTCCTGTGTCTCCCAGTTCTCCATATATGGTCAAAAACACATTGGCATCTGTACCTGCTCCATACGTATCACCTGTTTTTACAGACACTTCATATGTGTGAGCTGAAGAATACAGGGAGAAAAAAATCAAAGGAAAACTCTGCTTGTGAGAAATGAGCTTCTGACATGTAACAAATTTCTTATTTATCGCAGGCAGAGCAATTTCTTTGCCACCGTATTACAGTGTCTGTCACTCGACAGATATGTGCTATAAGTCATAGCTCGGTAAAGTAAAAGTCTGCGAATGCCTGTCCAATCACATCCATGCTTACTTTTACATTTAACATCATCATATCTCAACTGCAACTCTTCCAGGAAGGGCCAACTCCCCACCCACCCCCTCTGTGTGTGTTTGTGTAGATGTTTATTTGTTTTGTTAAGGTACACATGCTTCTTCTCTGATAGCAGTGAACCTGATTGTTCTTCTCTTTTAATCCTGGATGATTGAGTCTGGCTCCTCTCATGGTTTCTTTCTCTGGTTCATTTGGCACCACCACAGATTTACTCATTAGGGATGTGTAGGGTTGATAGAGTTTGTGATTTTTAAAATCATTTTAATTTAAAAACATAAGTGTAGCTGTTTTGCGACAAAGTCAGTTGTAAAAGGTGCAATAGAAATAAAATGGAATTGAATTGAATGAAGAGTGGCTGTTGGAATTTGTGCCAGTTCACCAGAAGTGAATTAGTGAGGTTGGGCATGAATAGATCTGGTGTACAGTCAGCACTTAACCAGTTCAACCAAAAGTGTTCGGTCACAGTTAGATTAGTACAGGCTACTCAATTTCTTACAAACCAAGTATGGCATAGCATGTCGGCTTTAAACAGGACATTTCACAGGGGCATTCCCACGCTTAAAGCACATCAAATCCCACGAGTTCCCCTCGGGAAACTCCTAATACTTGAGCAGACTAAGACATTTTAGACAGTTGTGTGCAACAATGTCGTGGAAATGGTTTGGGAAAGATCAACACTTAGGTGTGATGGTCAGGTGTCTGCATGGTTTTGGCCATATACATTTGATTACTCGAAAGTAAAGACTCAGATGAAAACATACTTTCCAAAGCATCTTCCACTTCAGTCTCAGTGCACTTCAGAGTACCGTCCCTCAGTAGCCTCTCTATGATGATGTCTGAAGGTACAAGTTCTCGCACTGTCTCGCCATCATCTTCAGACTTCGCCAACCATCTCTCACATGGGAAGATGGTGGTCTCAGATCCCTTCAGAAGGATAGAGATTAAATTGGAAGTACTTCTGGAAATAACGGTCCAGAAACATAAATAGCAGAAAATTCTACTACCTTTGCTTTCCTTAAAAGTCTTCTTATCTCCACTCGATCAAGGTGCCACCCAGGATTGATACCTCTGTTGTCATGTCCAATGCGAATCTTCTCAATGACATCACCAACATCTTCCAGCTGCACATGAAAAAAACAACAACAACAACAACAACACACATTAATTACACCAAACCTGAGGAAAGATAAATAAAGACTTAAAAAAAAACTTTTTAAGGAACACTGTACTCACTTCCACAATGAACATGTTTTCTGCTCCCCTCTCAAAGAACATGCGCCGCTCTCTCTTATTCACGCACAGAGATTTTTGGTGAGAGCAAAGTCCATTTTCACCGTAAAGAACAATGAACACATCTGCGTCTGTTCCGGCTCCGAAAACATCACTTGTAAAGATCTTTATCTCATACGGCACAACTGTAAATCAGAATTATAGAACACTGATGGAAAAAAAACCCCACTTAGAAATCATTATACCGTTTATTTGAGCATTATACAGTCGGACCCGGCACTCAGAGTCCAGTTTCAAGATGAACAAAATGTAATTTCTTATTAAATAACCAGGGCAGTACTGCGGTATGGTGGTTATCACAGCCTGGGGATGAGGCTGGGGCTCGGTGAGAGCCTCTTTGTGTGGAGCGTAAACGCTTGATGGGGTTTCTTCTGGGTACAGAAGCCCCCGTTATTCGCGGGGTTCCATTCCTCCCCCACGCGCGGATCCCGAATATCCGTGAGTTATTGATGCGGTTTTAAAACCTTATGTATGATATTACATGCGCTAAGATCTGCTTTTTAAACCCATTCTATATCCAGTCTTACTCATTAATACAGTAATAATGCAGTAAAATGTAGTAATGATAAATAAAAACTTCTTAATTCTGTACTGTGATAATATTTATGAAGAAATAAAGCGCTGAGGCTCCTTACCAGAAGCTAGAGAAGATGCAGGGCGTTTGAGTGACATCATAGCGCTTAAATAATCATTAAAAACACTCGAAAAAAGTCTTACTTCGCTATTCAAGCAATCACGTTGATAACGTGTGTGAAAGAGAAAAAAAAGGACACGTGATCTGCAGCCAATCAGCAGGAGGAAACAAAAGCTCTCAGCTATTGGCTGAATTTGAATCACGTGCCAGTAACATCTAAGCCATTGGCTAAATTTGCCGGGGCTGCCTCTAATTTGGTGCGTCTCAAGTAGTGGGTCGTGACGCCAGGGGAACGAAGAGTGAATACCCAGAAGAATATCAGCTGGGCCAATTGTGGCCTGATTCGTTCGTTCGCCCTCTCTTGGAGAGGGAGACGACCATCTTCACTGGTAGTTCATCCTAAGGTAAGTAAGGTGCTGGATCACTGATCTCAAGGTTGAGGGTTCAAGTCCCACTATCAACGGGTTGTCACTCCCCTCACCCAGTGCACCAATTGGGTTATCAAAGGGCAGCCGTGTCTCTCACTGTCTGTGGTGTAAAAGAACCATTGCTGAATTTCATCAAGAGGAGCTGCATAGCCATCAACATGTGTCTGCAATGCGATGGCCTGGCAAACTGTCCAGGGTGTACACTCTGCCCTCACCCATAGTTGGCTGAGATATGTGCCAGCCGCCCCAGAACCCTCATTAGGATTAAGCGATTCAGAAAATAAATGAATATCAGCTAAAAGATAAGAGTTGTCGCGTGAACTTTTGTAATTTCTTAACTTCAACTGTCAAGACAAGTTTTATATATTTATCTAACGTTTAAATGTTTTCAAATCTGCCTTCTCTGCTCTGATTGGTCCTTTTGGCAAATGAAAGCTCTGTGCTCAGTGCACTGGGAGGCAGATCTGGATGGGAGGAGATACCGCTATGTATGAGGGCACACCTACCAGTAATCACACCCACCCCCAAAAAACAACAAAAAAATAAATAAAACAAAACAAACTGCCGAAACAAACCTTGTATTTACAGTACAGGCAACTCAAACAGCCACAAAGGAAACTTAAATATTGTTATTCCTTCACCAGTAAAATACATTCTGACTGTTACAAGTTCATTAAAGGGGAGGAATATTTTAATACATGTTCCTCCCCTTTAATTAACTTGCATATCTTAACTCTTAGAGTTGAAGACACTTCTCGTTAAGTTGAGGTTACTCGTGTCTTAAAGGCAGAAGATAAACATTTATTTCTCAAAGTAACCAACGTGAATTTTTGAGTGTATGGAGAAACTGAGCACACGGTGTAGAAGCGATGATCTCTTACATGGAGTGTACAACTCAGTCTGCAGCTCAGCAGGGTACAAATCTCTCACCAACGCTCCATCATCTTTGCCCTTATCCAGCCAACGGCCACATGGGAAGCAGAGTTTCAGACCCTGAGAAGGTGCATTAATCTCCACCCAGTCCAAAAACCAACCTGAACCTCCTGAATGAGAAGCAGTCAAATGGGTCACCATCATGTTTACTGCATTGGTGATTGATATCTAAACTGGCTACCACCCATTAAAAAACCCTCATTAATACAAACACGTCATTTTCCTCAAGATAAGGATCACGTTGGAGTTGACCGTCGTGAACTCACTGCTGAACACCACCCACTACTATTCAGACATCAATGCTAGGAAGTAGGTGGCTTGTCTTTTTTTCTACCAGCCTTTATACCACTTCATAATCAGCTGGGGGTGAAAGATCAGAACCGCACAGTCACCGTATTAGTACATACTCCTGAGTTACTCTCAATGTCTAACCTGTATCTACGCACCACCCAACATCTCACACTGATGTGACATCAGTGTAATCGAAGAATATATATACAAAAATATCTATAAACATAACGTACATATTAATATGATGATATTGCATTATAATAGAAATATTAAAACATATATAAATATGTTTTAAATAAAAACAGGAAGTTGTAAAAGAATAAACCGTGGGGGGTGGGGTGGGCGTAGTGTTTTGCATGTCTGCCTCAAAACAGGAAGGTCCTGGGTTTGAGTCCCGAGCTCAGGTATGCGTGTGTATGAAGTTTGCATGCCCTCCTTGTGATTGTGTGGGTTTACTCCAAGTACTCCAATGACCCGCACATTAGGCTCAGGGACTGTTCTAAGTCCCACTAGATGTGTGTGTGTGTGTGTGTGTGTGTGTGTGTGTGTGTGTGTGTGTGTGTGTGTGTGTGTGTGTGTGTGCAGCCTTGCAATAGTCTGGTGAGCAGTTCAGTGAGTACCCCTCCTCCACACAGTGAGGGCTGAGGTAGGCTTCAGTGTCCCACGACCCCAGTGGTATGATAAACAAGTGAATGATGAGTGATGAAACTGAATTAAGGAAAGTAGCAACTGTAGCATTTGAATGAAATTTTATAAAGAATTAATTAGTGGAAATTGTAGATAATCATAGACATAAAGACTAAATAATTGTGGTGGAGAATGTAGT
This sequence comes from Plotosus lineatus, assembly GCA_024760905.1. NCBI lineage: Eukaryota > Metazoa > Chordata > Actinopteri > Siluriformes > Plotosidae > Plotosus > Plotosus lineatus. The sequence goes on along the minus strand of CM045749.1, from coordinate 28,866,633 downwards.
TCATTACAATCTTGCTGTTTGTTCATTTAAACATTTCCCTATATATTATGATACACATAAAAGGTATATATACAAAATCCCATTCATATTTCAGTCAAAATATTACCTCATAATGGAAGCAAAAATAAAAAACTAAAAATAAAAAGCAGTGATTACAAGGCTCCGCAGTAAGGTTCAGTCAGGAGCAATAATCTGGCCGCAGTTGGATTTGATTTTTTTGGGCTGTGCACCTCTCCGGTTGTTTATAAAGCTCAGTGGTTTAAACAGTTGAACAACAAAATCTTGGTCAGGCGTCACTATAACTCGGCCTTGATTTTCATTCAAAACATTCATCCGCCATTTATTTTAACAAAATTCTCACAACTTCAGACGTACCACAGTAAGCACTACGAGATCTTACCAGCATTGTCATGTCCAATTCTGATCCTTTTAAGCTCTCCGAGGTTAACAGCTTCCACAATGAACTCATCAATGTATGCTTTCTCAAACTTATTCCTGTGAGTTTTACTCGCCTTTAGGTTAATAATTCCTGTAGAATTAATGACGAATCAGACGAATAGAAGCAGTAAACAACAATAAAATAATAAAAAGTATATGCAGCTGATTTCAGCACAAAAGCCTCCAATGAAAGTGGTAATTATATGAGAATATAGTGCCTCAAATATTATATATATATATATATATATATATATATATATATATATATATATATATACACACACACACACACACACACACAGTGGTACCTTGAGTTACGAGTGTCTTTTATAATGAATTTTCCATGATACGAGCTTCGATCCACCAAAAATCCGCCCCATCCAACCAGCAAAATTTTGATTTACGAGCTCTGCTGGGGAAATGGCTTTTCCGGGCCGATTAGCCTCATATTCTTCCACATGTATTCCTCCACACTCCGAGAACGCCTTGTGCAGTGCTTCTCAATTATTTTCTGTGATGCCCCTATAGGAAAAAAAAACATTTCATGCCCCCCAGCGCCCCACGCGCAACTATAAATAGTGCTGACTGCACTTCATATCGTTTGCTTGGTGCTTTTTCAAGACAACATAGGGAACACAGTTAGAGCGCCACTGCCAACCACTGTAGAGGATGCACAATTACACTTAAGTCTAATACAGTATGGCAAAAAAAAAAGCATGTTTCCCTGGGTCATACGCGCCCCCTGTCATCACAACGCGCCCTACTATTTGAGAAGCACTGGCCTTGTGGGAGCTTACCACGTGCCTTTCCTCGCTGGCATTCGTAGCGTGCACCTGCACAAAATTCTCCTCCTCTTCCGTTACGCACCACCACATGCCTGCCCACGTGACATCTTCGTGCCATGTGACATCTTTGCCACAGTCAATGATTGACAGGGCTAATTGACTTCTTGTTTATTCTCGTTTTATATTATTTATTATTAATTATTATATTATAAAATTATAATATTATATTATTATTATAATATTATAAAAATTATTAATGCTAATGTACATGTATTATTATGAAAAATTGATTGTGTTTACATGTTTATCTTTAATATATTAGGTGAAATATACATGTTTGGCACAGGTTATACGAGTTTGGGAGGGGGTTGGAATTGATTTAATTGGTTTTCTATTGTTTCTGATGGGAGTTTTTGTTTTATCTAATGGACATTTTGACTTACGAGCTTGCCCTTGGAACAGATTAATTTCATAAGTCAAGGTACCATTGTGTGTGTGCGTATATATATATATATATATATATATATATATATATATATATATATATATATATATATATTTTTTTTTTTTTTTTGCTTTATGATGTTTAACCTGATGGTGCAATGGTTAGCACGTCCGTCTCACAGCAATACGATCCTGGGATTGAGTCCTGGGCTCGGACATTGGCGTTTGCTTGTGTGGGTTTCCTGTGTAAACTCCATGTTAGGCTTCACTGCCTGTTCGAAATGCTCCGAGGTTTGAAGATGAATAGTTGTGTGCGATTTGTGAGTGTGTTGGCCCTGCGATGGTCTTTTGGACCTTTGCTCTGGCTTCATCCAGTGTTGGTTGAGATAAGCACCAGAGGCCCCCCCCCCGTGTTCATAGTAGAATTAAACTATTTGGAAAATGAGTGAGTATGTGTTGTGCTTAACCTGTATCATCATACTCTCCATAAAGAATTGCAAAAACATTGGCATCTGTCCCAGCGTACTTCTTCTCCCCAGTCTTAATCCTCAGCGTGTAAGTTGTCGACATGTCTATGAAAAAAAAAAAAAAAAAAAGTCACGAGCCCATCAAGAGAACTCAGACATTTATAGAGATGACTGTCCCACTTTGTACAAATTACCATATTTTCTTTACCTTTCTGCTCCAGCCCCAAGGTGGTTTCTAACCCTTCCTCATCCTTCTTCATGAAAGCCTCATCCACAGGAACCAGCTCTCTGACAATCTGTCCGTCATCTTCATCAACAGCCAGCCAGCGGTTACAGGGGAAGTAGTACCTGCATTAGCGTCCAGTTTAATACCTTTACACTGAAATTTTAATTTGAATAAATATCCTTTTCCTGAAGTTTAATAGCTCACACTTTGCATTAAAGTAACAGCAAAATCACTTCATATACTGTAATATAAAATGTAAAAATCTTTTATAATTAACATTTCTTAGTTTAGATGCACTCACGTGATGTCATCTTTTGTATCTGTAATCTCGACTCGGTCCAAGTACCAGGCTGAGTTCGCATAGCTGTTGTCATGGTGTATCCGAAGTTTCTTCAAGGCTCCAAGTTCAACTGCTTTTACGATGAATACATCTGTCTGCAACACATCAGGATGTGAGCCTATATATATATATATATATATATATATATATATATATATATATATATATATATATATATATATATATATATATATATCGTAAAGTTAGAAGACAGTCTCAGAGTAAGATTAATCTTACTTACCTTACCACGCTCAAATTTGTTAAGGTTTTTAGATTTCTTCAGTGGACGCTCCCCGGTGTCACCATTCTCACCGTAGATGTTGATGTAAACGTTGGCATCTGTTCCAGCACCCCACATGTTCCCCGTAAAGACACTCACTTCATATGTGTTTTCTGTGAGTGGATTTGTTCTGTGATTATTCATTAATGCTTAATTAGTCTGTAAAGTTGTTTACATGACAGTACAATGAAGTAAACAATCTGTGTGTAGACTCAGGAACAAATCAAGAGATTTCAAGGTTCTCGTGCATTTATTTACCCTCTAGATCCTCATTGTCCTCCGGAAGAAGTTCCACGATCAGCTCCCCATCCTCCTCATCTTCAGCCAGCCACCGATCACATGGAAACGTTATCGTCTTCACTACCTCCTGCATCACTTCCTCACTCTCCTCATCATCATCTTCATCCTTCTTTTTCTTCTTTTTGTTCTTCTTCTTGTCTTCTTTCTTCTCTTTCTTCACAATGGCCATGACCAAGTACTTCAAGACCATTTTTTCTAAGTACCATCCAGCACCAATTCCTGATCCATCATGGCTAATGCGGACTTTGAAGATATTCCCCACATCTTTAGCTTCAGTCTGCTCCAAACAAACAAACAAACAAACAAAAAATTAAAATAGTAATAATATTAAAGTAATGAAGCATTGTCCAAAACATCTAAGATAAAACAATTTAAAGTACTGCAGAATGGTATTCTCTGGACTTGTTCAGACACTGGATTGCTGTTTGGAAACCGGATTGAAAGGTCAAGATTTCACCTCCCGGCTCTGTTTCAAATTTTCTGGTCACCCGAACCCGCTGGTGGACACCTGTGGTGAGAGGGGCTGTCAAGCTGAAAAAGGAAACCTATCTTATTGGCGTGTAGGACTCCCAGAACTTGCTGCAGCCTGAGCCATCGCCAACGCAAAATCTTGGGTGTGGGCGGAGTTCAGTGAGGGCCTGGAAAAAGACTCCCAGTTGGCCTCGAAAAGGATCTAGACCACCATCCGATGCCTCAGGAGGGGGAAACAGTTCTCCACATACACTGTTTAGTGGGTAGGCTATGTTGTCGGGACGTGGAGGGAATACTTTGAGGACCTCCTCAATCCCACCGACACGTCCTCTGTAAAGGAGGAAGACCCAGTGGGTTTGGGTGTGGTTCACTCTTCACTGGGGCTGAGGTCACCGAGGTAGTCAATAAGTTCCTCAGTGGTCAGACTCCAGGGTTGGATGAGATCTATCCTGAATATCTCATGGCTCTGGATGTTGTAGGACAGTCTTGGTTGACATGTCTTCACAACATCACGTGATCATCGGGTGCCGTATCTCTGGAAGGCAAACTGCGTTGGAGTCCCCGTTTTTAAAAAGGTGGACCGAAGGGTGTGTTCCAATTATTGAAAATAAACCTTAACCACTAAATCCTAATTAGGGTTGCGGGGAGGCTGGTACCCATCTCAGCTGACTCTTAGTGAGGGCAGAGTACACCCTGGACAGCTCACCAGGCCATCGCAGGCGATGCGAAATGTGCTGATGGCTCTGCGGCACCTCTTAGCGAAAGTCAGTGATGGTTCTTTTACATGAAGCTCACACCATAGACAGTGAGAGACACGGCTGGCCTTTGATAACCCAGTTAGTGCACTGGGGGGAACAGCAGTGACAACCCGGTGATGATGGGGCTTGAACCCCCAACCTTGAGGTCAGTAATCCAGTGCCTTACCACCAGGCCACCACTGCACCCTGCTGGTGGACTCTGAATGAAATATTAAACAGATCATTATCACTGTAAGAACCGTTAGAGGAATTCTGAGGCTATAAAATTAAATTGGTATGAAAAACCTCATTCCAACTGAAACAAGAGGCAGAAAGGCACGAATAAAGCATGGAGAAGACAATCAATCTTAATCTTGACCTTGAATATATCAGTGGTTCCTCTTTCAAAGCTGTTTGACCTGCTTTTCAAGGCAATAATGTCTGTTTTCCCCTCATCTCCATATATTTGAAGAAAAACTCTGGCATTGGTTCCTCCTGTCCAAACATCACCTGTTACCACGGTAACCTCATAGTTTATTACTGTATGGAAAAGAGACAGAGATAAAAATTACACTGAAAAAAATCTGTAACTATAAACATACGTGCATATATATATATATATATATATATATATATATATATATATATATATATATATATAGAGAGAGAGAGAGAGAGAGAGAGTATATCTATTTGTCTTCACATATCATACAGTGTGAAATAATTACATTTGTCAATATCAACTATTTCGCTTGGGTAAAGCTCCACTTCAGTTTTGCCATCAGCTTCATCTTCAGAAAGCCATCGATGGCAGGGGAACATTAATTTTTTGCCCTGGTTGGGCACCTTGATCTGCACACTGTCCAGAAACCAGCCCGCCCTCATGCCTTCATTGGTGTGGCCAATCAGCAGACGGTTGATCTGGATTGAGGTCAATGACATCAGTTAAGAGTTTAAAACGAGCATTCGTTATGTAAGAAATCAGAGAGTAACGTTACAGCCATACGTACTTGACCAATGTCAAACGTATCAACAGTGAAGATATCAACTTGGCCGGTTTCAAAGTAGTTCTGCAGGTCGTTAGACGAAACAACCAGCATCATTTTACGAGTGTCACGTTTCTCACCATAAAGCTTCACAAAGACCTTGGAGTCCGAGCTGGCTCCATTGATGTCACCTGTCTTTATTTCAATATGAAAGCTGGTGTCTAAAAAACAAGAGTTCAAAGAAATATGTAATGTACAACACAGTCCGAATCTGATTAATTCATCATAAAATGATTGTTTAAAATGTTTGGCCTGGTGTGCATCGGTGTGTAGGCCCACATCTGCCCCATACTGCTCTGTACTGCCTTGTCAAGCAAGACTGCAGTAACCTTAATCCTAACCCCTAATTGTTTATTTTCTTTAAAATTTCTTCCAAAAAAACACCAAATAATAATGACTTTGTGTTCATTTTTCCTCAAAACAATAATTTTGCGGTTACTGCAGTCTGGCTGATCAGGGCAGTTTCAATCCTTTTCACCACACACTGACTGTCTGATTTACACTCCTAGAAATCAGGGAGGTCTCATCTTATCCTGGACGGACCAGTGTGGGTGCAGATTTTCATTCCAATCGAGTCGGAGCCACACCTACCAGATATTTGAAAGTGATTGATAAATTTAAACAGGTGGACGGTAATGTGGCACAGTTCCCGGGTGTTTCTGTGAGGGGTTTGCATGTGCTCTCTCTCTCTCTCTCTCTCTCTCTCTCTCTCTCTCTCTGACTTCAACATCGTGGCATCCCATTTAAATACGCTTAATAATATGTTGTAAAGGTGATCAAATATATTTAATATTCGTCGGCATGGTGGTGTAGTGATGAGCATGTCTGCCTCACAGCGAGAAGGTCCTGGGTTCGATTCCCAGCTCGGGTGTTTCTGTGTGGAGTTTGCAAGTTCTCCCCGTGCTTGCATGGGTTTCCTCCAGGTACTCCGGTTTCCTCCCACAGTCCGAAAACATGCACAGTGGATTAATTGGCTCTTCCAAATCTCCCCGAGGTGCAAGTGTGAGTATGAATGGTTATGGGAGTGTAGGCCCTGTGATGGCCTGTCGAGTTATCCAGGGTGTACCCTGCCCTTGCCCAGTGTCGGCTGAGATGGGCGCCAGCCTCCCCGCGACCCGAATTATGATTAAGCGGTTCAGAAAATAAATGAGTGAATGGATGTTTAATATTTAAATAATGATTGTCTGCGATGGCCTTGCGTGCTGTCCGGGGTGTACCCCGCCGGCCTCGTCAGCCTCCCCGTCACCCTAATCAGGACTAAACGGTTTAGAAAATGAAAGAATGAATGAATGATGATTCTAACAATTTTTGGGTTCGGGTCAAAGGTCTGTGATTATTTTGAGTTGTATTTTTGAGTAAATTCCGGGTATTTAACTCTGAACTCTGAATGAAATTTTATATGTGAAGCTCTTTGAGTAACGCTCGCAATATAAAAGTACCTGGACAAACTTACTGAACAGTCTTTGTCCATCACCAAATGGAACTAATTCCCGAACAATCTGGCCATCGTCCTCATTACGGTCAAGCCATCTAAAATTGATGAAGAGGTGCAGTGCTATAATCCACTGGGATACCAATCCAAACATAAACATGTCAAGAAAAGAAAACACCACACACCTGTTACACGGGAACTCGACAGCCTCGGACTCCGCCTGTCCCTCTTCTCTAACCGCCACTTTATCCAGGAACCAGCCACAGCCTCCCCCTCGTCCGTCATGGCCGATCCGTACCCTGCGTACCTGCCCTATCGACACAGCCTCGATTATGAACTCATCACCCTGTGAATGAACACAAATGCAAAAATCTGAAGTAGAACCGGCCAACCCGAGCCGAAGGTTCTATCACGTCTGCACTTCACCGAGCGTTGGATTCCATACACAGTTCTACTTACATTGCCTTTCTCAAACTTGTTGACATTATTCTTGCAGTTAACTAATACGCGGTCACCCGTGTCTCCTAAATCTCCCACCAGGCAGAGGAAGACTGAGGCATCTGTTCCACTTCCACTAACCGTTCCGGTGTAGACCGTGACTCGATATTTTATAACTGCAAATAAATCATGTGATGTGTTGTCGGGTGCTGTATCATAGACCACAATAATATCAAATAACGTGATTAGATCTTGAAATATTCTGAAACATTCTAATGGAAGAAATGCTTTGAAATCAAATTTGCCATGACAGGCTTTACATTAAAGTTCTGCAAAGAGACTCTTGTAACATGTCTTGGGCTCTTGCCTGCCAGTGGCTCTTTGATAAGGTCTCCGGTTGCAGGGAGCTCCCTCACCACTTCGTTGTCATCTTCACTTGTATCCAGCCAGCGATTACAAGAAAATTTGTACTTTTCTTTTGTAAATGTTTTCATAAGCGTCACCTTTGGGAGCGAAATTAAATAATCACACATAGGCTGGAATATCATTTCAAAAAAATTCAAACATATTTTAAATAGGAACTTTTTTTTTTTACCTGGTTTAAATGCCATCCTGCAAATGGATTTCGTTTCTCATGAAAAATTCGCAATTTTTTCAGAATTCCAAAATCAGGGAGTTCAATCTAAAACGTACATAAAAATTCAAATAACTGATTGACATTCATGGATTTCTGTTCGGAGCGAAAAGTGGACTCACGTAAAGCTGATGTTGGTCCCGATTGGTCCCAATATTTAGCAATTGTTGTTGAGAATTTTTCAGCATTCGTTCATTTTCTGAACTGCTTAATCCTAATTAGGGTCATGGGGAGGCTGGTACCCATCTCGGCCAACTCTGGATAAGGGCATGCTACACCCTGAACAGGTTGTCAGGCTATTGCAGGGCCAACATTCACACAACCATTCATACCCATATTCACACTGACAGGTGATTTGGAACAGCCAATTAACCTACTGTGCATGTTTGTGGACTGTGGGAGGAAACCAAAGAACCTGGAGGAAACCCACACAGGCACGAGGAGAACATACCGACTCCACACAAAAACACACAAGCTGGGAAACGTAGTTTGGTAAAAACAAGTAAGTATTGAGGGGGGGGAGTGGTGGCCCGGTAGCAAGGTGCAGGATCACCGATCCCAAGGTTGGCTGTTCAAGCCCCAGTGTCAACTGGTTGTCACTGCCCCCCCCATAGTGCAGCTAACCAGGTTACCAAAGTCCCGCCGTGTCTCTCACGGTCTGTGGATAGTTTTTCATGGAGAAGAACCATTGCTGACATTTGTAAAGAGGAGCTGCAAAGCCGTCAGCGTGTTTCTGCCCTGCGACGACCTGGTGAGCTGTCCAGCGACGGGCACCGGCCTCCCCATGATCCTAATTACAATTAAGTGGGTCAGAAAATGAATGAAATGAAATAAAAGGTAAACATCTGTAAAGTGTGCAAAACCACTGGCAAAGATTTATTTAAAGATTGATACAGATCGGTACATTTCAATAACTCATCAGTAAAGATGAATAAAAATTCATCGAGATCAATGAAACATCAGTGAAGACTGGGCCGCATCGGCACTACATGGAAAGCAAACATTGGGACGTATCGGGATCGTGTGAGTCTACCACTGAACAAAATTCTTTCAACTCTATTAACACTAATTACCATAAATTTATCAAGCTGACCCTGCTCAAAATTGTCTGTCTTGTTGTCCAGCTTTATCTCATCAGACTTTCCATTCTCACCATAGATCTGTAGTACAATAGAGGCATCTGTACCTGCTCCAGACAGATCAGACGTCCAGATCCAGAGAGACCACGGATATTCTGATAAAGACAACAAGACTTCAGTGGTGAAACACATTCTGGGGACACAACAGACTTCTCGCTTCTTTTAATTATGTCCGAGATAAAAAAAGATTGTTTACTCTTTTGTCTCTTTTGTCGTAGTGAGACCATTTCATACAAATCTCTCTCAATTAGTCCATCACCCTCATCTTCATCCAGCCACTTAGAACAAGGAAATGTCTGCTCAAGCCCCGTGAAAGGACAGTAGATCACGACCTGAAACATACAGGCAGGAGCAACAGAATTTCATGCCAAGACCCGGCAAAAAACCCCACAGTTCTGAAAACAGTGAGAAAAATACTATTATTTAACCCAGACCACAAACAACCCCCCCCCTCTCTCACTCCCTCTCTCACTCCCTCTCCTTCTCTCTCTCTCTCTCATTCTTATGCAAGACAAATGCAGAATAATTGCCTCAATAATTATAGGAAGACCTCAGACAGTTGTAACTGTGGTGTGTGTGTGTGTGTGTGTGTGTGTCAGTTGTGTGATGGACTGGCAAACAGGCCAGGGTGTACCCTGCTTTATCCAGGGTTGGCTGGGATAGGCTCCAGCATCCTCATGACTACTTAAAAAATAAATGAAAATTTTCCATTTTGAGAATTTAAATCGTTTATTCTGGAGGCTATTTTAGACGCGTTACGACTGTCGCAGTCATGTGACAACCGTCCATGTGACTCAATTTAAATGGTTTTGTGATCTGTAAATACTTTATAAAGCCACTTAAATGCACAGCATTGTTTCGAACACAACACATTATTGCTTGTAATAGAAAATCAGCTACTTCCGTGTAAACCAGTGCTTCTCAATTATTTTCTGTGGCGCCCCCTCTAGGAAGAAAAAAACAAACATTTCACGCCCCCCTCCTCCACCCCCACCGCCCCGCGACCAACTCAGTAATATTATTTGTCAATAAAATTGTTCTTAGTACACCTCTGCATAAACGTTGTATCTTTATTAACATTAAAAACTAAAAAAAGAAAGAAATATAGTTCAATTTACAATAAAGAAAACCTTCATTCACATCGGTTTTTAATCTGAAATAGAACAGATTTAAAGTGCACCAATGTGCCTGAAATTAAAAAAGTACATCTTTACTTGAACTCGTTTAACTTATTTATATCTTCTTATCTCCATCTCTCTCCACCTTCCTCTTCGTTCCTGTTCGAAATGTTTCCGTGTTGTTTGAGGGGTTTGTTTACTGAGATTCATAGCGTTTACTCGTGCAAACAATCGCTACACCCACAATGAGAGCACCACTGCCAACTACTGGAGTGGAGGTGCAATTACATTTAATAATCTGTTCGGCTGTTCCCTTTTTTCTAATTAGGGTCACGCGTGGGGGGGGGGGGGCAGGCGCCCATCTAAGCCGACTCTGGGCAAGGGCAGAGTACACCCTGAACAGCTCACCAGGCCGTCTCAGGGCAGAAACACACTGACAACTATGCAGCTACTCTTGTCAAAAAAGTCAGTAATGGTTCTTATACTTGAACCTCACACCATGGACAGTGAGAGACATGGCCGGCCTTTGATAACCCAGTTAGCTGCACTGGGGGGGGGGGGGACAGTGACAACCTTGTGGAGAGTGGGGCTTGAACCCCCAACCTTAGGATCCGCGATCCAGCACCTTTTACCGTCAGGCAATCACTGCCCAAAACTGTGCAATTACACTTCATTCTCATACATTATTCCAGTAAAGCATGTTCCCCAGGGTCATATGCGCTCCTCTTGGCATCACACCGTGCCCCCCCCCCCCCCCCCCCGGTATTCCAGTATATTGCGTCCCCCAAGGGGGGGGGGGGGGGTGCGCGCCCCATTATTTGACAAGCACTGGTGTAAATAGATTATGAATTGTTTGAAATCATATTGAAAATACCCCCAAAAGTTTTACACCTCTCCCTGGTCCCCACCTATCATGTGATGTCATTCTGTCACTCACCTTTTCACAGTACCAGCCCGCACTGACACCGTCATTGTCATGACCAATAGTTATGCGACCCAGAGGGCTCAGCAAAGCTGCAATTTCTACATTAAAGATGTCGATGCGGGCACGTTCAAATTTGCCACCCTCCAGAAAGACCTTTCCACTGTTTTTGGTGCCCTTGGAACCGTGCATGACTAAGTGGATTTTGGAGTTTGTGCCTGCTCCCCTGATGTTTCCTGTAACCACCTGAACGTTGTAAACAATGCCTGCAAGATAGGATTACATGCAATGGAGTTAGATTCTCTTCAGGCAGCTCTTACTTTCCAGAAAAAAAAGCACGGGCTGAAAGACACTGAGTGGTTAAATGTCTGTCGGAGAATGAAACGTTTCACCAAAATAATAATTCAGATCCTGTTTCTAAGATGCACTGAAATTTTAAAACTGTAATAATAAATTTGCCAAAAAAAACCTTATCAGACGGCTTTTGCTGAACAACAACAACAATAACAACAACAACAACAATAAAAACTTTATTGCAACAATGAGTTTAATACATTTGATACAGATGCATCCAGAACATTCTCCTCTAACTGGGTCCTTTACCTTATTCTGTAAAAATATAATCAAAATATAGAAATACTCTTTCCTACCAGTGGGATGACTCCCCCCAACCAAAATATCTCTTTGAATTTTCCCATCGTCCTCATCCATGGCAAACCACCGGTTAATAGGGAACTCATACACTGCCTTGTTTCCCAGGTCGTCCACGACAACCTGAACACATGCAAAATTAAATCAGATGATAATACAGCCGAAGGGAAATATGCGGCTCATTTTAGTGAGTTGGTATCACAGGCCTGATGGGAATATATGGATTTAATGTGAATAATCTATCTGCAAATCTATGTGCTGGGTACTGCGCCTCTTCAATAGGAAAAACAATCCTTTAAGTAGAGTGGTGTTTCCTTTCAACACAGATAAAGTGACTACAGCCCAGGAGAATGACCTCATCTCAAAGTGTGTTCAGTGACAGATGCAGAGGAAGGTACAGAGCCAAACTTCAAGCTCAGAGGTTCATTAAAACATGACAAAACATCCTATAGCTGGATTAGTTTCTCCAGGGTTGTTTCTACACCTTCCTTCGCACTCGCATTTATATTTCATGTGGATTATAAGCAAGCTATTTAGGAAAAAGGGGTTCATTTAAGATTCTGGTAGTACAGAAAATAAGAATAATGGATGTGGTGAAGGAGGACATGAAGGCAGTTGGTGTAAGAGAAAAAGATGCAGAGGATCGGGTGAGATGGAGGCAGATGATTCGCTGTGGCGACCCCTGAAGGGAAAAGCCGAAAGGACAAGAAGAAGAAGAAGGAAATAAGAATAATGATGATGCAATGGTATGCAACAGATAATTGTACAAGAATCATGGCGTTACAACCTTGTTCCGCAAACGTAAATGAAAATAAAAGAGCGAATTTGATTAAAATAAATCATTTCATCAGAATAATTTTCAGTCGATTAGTAGCAAACTAAACTTTTCGTTACGTGGTGATCGGTTTCAGGGAATAAAAGACTGAGGTTGAACATTACCTTGTCTACAAACCATCCAGCAGAGGAGCCCTTGTTGTTGTGGCCGATTGTGATCTTGCGGACTTTACCCAGGTTTGGTGCATCGATAGTGAACTTGTCCTCAGCGCCTCTCTCAAAGTTGTTTTTATCACTGTCGAGCCTCCTTTCCCCTTTAAATACATACAGCAGAGCAGCTGAATAACGACCTGGCTGTGCAAACGAGACATTTTATACTATTCTAGATAAGATACATGAAGAACATGTCGAATACCGGTATCACCATTTTCCCCAAATATATTAAGGAATACATCCGCGTCTGTTCCACTACCTTTAACATCGGCAGTAAAGACGCTCACCACGTACTTATTATCTACAAAACAAGAAAAAATACACGAAAAAACGGTCAAACTGAGAAGCGCCTTTGCATTCATCCAGCTGTTTAATGAAGTTTAATTGATTAAATGGGTGTGAGAGAAAGAACGACCCACATTTTGGCATGTCAGAAGGATCTATGGTTCCCAGTAGATCTCGTGAAATCAGTCCATCAGCTTCCTTCCTGCTGAGCCAGTTATTGCAGGCAAAGTAATATCGTTGATGGGGTCTGTTCATGTCAGTCACCATCACACGGTCCAGAAACCAGCTAGCGCTCAGGCCTGTGTTGTCATGTTCAATCCTTTAATATTCCAAAGAAATTCTCTTGTGAATAATGACATCCATATTGTTGACACGTGTGGAGTTTGTGAAGGTGCTGGGTGTTGTTCTGGGAATACCTAATCTTTTTTACAGCACCAACGTTGTGAGTTTTTATCCGGAAAACATCTGTTTTGCCTTTTTCAAAAGCAGTGCGATTTCTGTAAGGAAAACGAAGATGATATAAACTCTTAGATCCAAGAACGTGAAATGATTAATTATTTTTATTCAGATTTACAGCACTTAGGTATAAAAGCTAGAAAGTTAGTTCTGTGTAAGATTTTACTGATGATGAATCACTCAGCTAAACCTGCTGACAAAAATATAGAATTAACAGAGTAAAATTGACAGAGTAGAATTGAGCCTTTGAGAATTTACACTTCTGAGAGAATAAAAAGATTGCACTCTATTATCTTCACGGAGAGCATTTCGTCTCAACTTCAGTATCTAATCTCCATGGAATTGTTGTTCCGGTTGGTCCGGTCGAGGCTCGGCAACATTAATGTGGAAATGAAATGAAGCAGCTGATGATCTGAATGTAGAGAACGAGCAGGTTATCACATCACTGCACTTTTTCTTTAACTGGAACGACAATGCCATGGAGATTACATGCTGGAGATCAAGGCGAAATTCCCTCCAGGAAAATATTAGGAGCATGTGACTTTTTTTTTTTTTTACTGGGTGGTATATTTTAATGTATGGGGTTCAGCTATACTCTGAAATAGTCAATTTTACTGTGAGAATTTTACTGTGAGTAACACCAGGCCCTGAATCTATTGATAAATGTTACTGAGCTGTACCGCGGGCCTTGTGAGTTATGACTAAGTGTATAGCACAATGTGTAGAGAAATGTAATTTAGCTTCAGCACTTCATCACATTTCATTCAGTTCATCATCTTTCCACAATTAGAAACTTTCAAAATCTCATTAAATCTGCCAAACTGATCTTCACATTGTGCTACATAATTATTATTGATTATACATTATACTGTGTCTTCTTCTCAGCTTTTTAAAAAGTTGTTTAATTGTTTGTTTAAATAATACTCATTTGGGTGTAGAATTATATTTTTAATTTCTGATAAAACCAGGAAAAGAAGGCACAGTATCAAACCATACAGTCAAACATCTTCTTTATAATATACAACACATGGATATTCTGTCCTTTATCATGACAGCCAAATTCATTTACATTCCACCTTTTAGATTTATAAAAACCAACATCTTATAAAATTTAAATATTTAAATCAGTGAACGATTGGTACTCTGAAAAAAAATGAATCCTAAAGGGTTTTATTAGACTATTTCTCTGGGGGAACCCTTACAGGTTCCACATAAAACAATAACAACAACAACAACAGATATCCCAATTGCTTCTAAATAACAACCTCTTCAGACAGTAGTACAGTGGTACCTTGACGTATGAAATTAATCCGTTCCGAGGGTGAGCTGGTAAGTCAAAATGTCCATGAGACAAAACAAAAATTTCCATCGGAGATAATAGAAAACCAATTAATTTGTTACAATCCCCTCCCAAACTCATATAACCTGACACAAAGAGGTATATTTCACCTAATATATTAAAGATCAACACCTAAAAACAATAAATATTCCATTAACATTTACAACAATTACTAATAAATAATAATAAAACAAGAATAAAAAATAAGTCAAATAACCCTTCCAATCACCGACTGCAGCAAAGATGTTACATGGGCGTGAAGATGTCACATGGGCAGGCATGAGGTGGTGCATAACAGAGAACCAGGATGAGGAGGAGGAGGATAATTTTGTGCATGTGCATGCTACGAATGCCAGCGAGGAAAGGCTTGTAGTGAGCTCCCACAAGGCCAGTGCTTCTCAAATAGAGGGGCGCACCCCCCTTGGGGGGCACAGTGTGATGCCAGTGGGGGCTGGGGGGGCGTATGACCCTGGGGAATATGCTATTTTGCCATACTGTACTAGAATTAAGTGTAAATGCGCATCCTCTACAATAGGTGGCAGTGGTGCTCTCACTGTGTTCCCTGTGGTGTCGGGAAAAAACACCAAGCAAACGATATGAAGTGCAGTAAACACTATTTATAGTCGCATGTAGGGCACTAGGGGGCGTGAAATTTTTTTTCTTCTTCTTATCGGGGGCATCACAGAAAATATTTGAGAAGCACTGCACAAGGCATTCTTGAAGCACAGAAAAATATACGTAGAAGAATACGTGGCTAATCATCCTGGAAAAGCCATTTCCCCAGCAGAGCTCGTAAATCAAAATTTTGCTCATTGGATGGGGCAGATTTTTGGTGGATTGAAGCTCGTATCATGGAAAATTCATTATAAAAGACACTCATAAGTCAAGGTACCACTTATTAGTGATATATATATATATATATATATATATATATATATATATATATATATATATATTTATATATATATATATATATAAACCCTTGAGGAAACCTTTTCTTTCTCAGAGTCCACATTATAAAAATATTAATTAGTAAGTTCGCTGGTTGTTATCAATAAAAAGTATAAAGAATATCATGTGTGTATAAATAAACACCCAACACAATTTAAGCAAGTGTTCAACTGGCTTTTCTGTTGTTTGAACTCAGTGAGAAAATGCCAGTTGGATACCTCTTCTCAGTGCTGTGGATTTGGGGGGAAATGAAAAGCACAAAATTGCTGTCAATATCATTAATATAATGATAAAAATCTAAAGAAAATTTAATTCAATAAAATTTGATCACTTATCGAGAAGTTTCAGTATGAACGACAATACCTGAGTGTGACACGCCCCAGTTCCCCGGGACTAATAGATTTACTCACTTGCTGGCGAGATGCACCTTTGGAGTTATGCCATATTCACCAAAAAGAGTGACAAATATATTGGCATCGGTCCCTGCACCTGCCGATTCCCCGGTGACGGTGACCACCTCATAAACTACAGGTATTAGTTTAAAAAAAAAAAAAAAAAAATCAGATCAGTATTTTAGAAAGAAAACTCAGGCAAAGGATGATTCTGACCAGCTTTATGAAGAGAGAAATCTCGGTGTACAAATGAGAAAAATGTTCAAGTCTACACATGAAAGGGACAAAAATTAAATGGCATTGTATTAATAAACCGAATCCACAACAGAACCCATACCTTTCCTTTTATAGTATTCATCCTCATAGTTTTCCACTTTTTCCGGCTCATAGTTCCGTAACTCGTTCTCGTATATCTCCGCATACTCGATTGTTTTTTTCTTTTTTTTGCCTTTGCCTTTTTTGCCCTCATCGTCACTGTCTGTTGAACCTTTCTTGGCCTTCTTCTTCTTTTTCTTCTTTTGAGAGTCATCATCTTCCTCTTCATCTTCTCCTTCTTGCTCTTCCTTCTCGGATTTCTTCTTTTTTTTACCTTCTTCTTTGGACTTTTTATCTTTTGACCCCATTATCCCCCCTGCGTGCTCCTTACGGTGGCGTTTGCTGCCGCTTCTCACCGTCTCATCATTTTCCAGATGGATTTTCTTATCCTTTTTTTATTGCAATCGATGGCACAACAATGGCTGTGCGGTCTCTCTTACATTCTCCTCCTTCCTTCTACAATTATTGAAATCTGTCCCGCTGCTCTTTCATTTCCTTCTTGACTTTGACTCTGCTGCTTCTCTTCTTTGGTTTCTTTCTCCTGCTGTGTTCCACCCCCCTTCAAGGGCATCTTTAATTTATTTACTGCCTTGTAACTTTAACTGTCGTCTTTGCGTTCACGTAAAGGACACCCAGGCTGACCTGTGATGCTAGGGAGACCTGCCAACAGGAAGGGTCATGGGGAGAGCGCAAGGGCTGTTGGGTACAAGTAAGCTGTCACATCGGGGCCTTCTTCATCACAAACAACAACAGTTACTGGCCTCATTAAAATTTACCATGTCTTAGTCATGCGGACTCTCACTAGACAGGCTGCTGTTAAAGGCCATGTTTCTTGTCAAACAAGCTGACATGGAAAGACCTGTGTTTTTAGCACTGAGTGGCCCATGTATAGACCACCACATCGTTATTAATAAAAAGAAGAAGAAGAAGAAGAAGAAGAAGAAAAAGGGAAACATGGTGAAGTAAAGGTTAGCGCGTCCGCTTCACGGTAGGAAGGTGCTAGGTTTCATTCCCGGGCTCAGGTGGTCCACCCCGTGCTTGCGTGGGTTTCCTCAAGGTATTGTGGTCTTCTCCTGCAGTGCAAAGACATACACACTCGGTGATTTGGCTACTTTAAATTGCTCCTATTTCTGTGTGTGTGTGTGTGTGTGTGTGTGTGTGTGTGTGTGTGTGTGTGCGCAGCTCTGCAGTGGGTGGGCAAACTGTTCAAGGTGTACCCAGTTCTCCCAATGTCCCCCATAACCCTAATAGGATTAATCAGTTTGGCAAATGAGAAAGTGAGAGAAAGAACAAGAACCTTCATCATAAAAAGAGAATAAAGACCCATCATCATTATCATCATCATCATCGTCGTCATCATTGTCACCATTATTATTATTATTATTATTATATAATTGTTTTTGTTGTTGTTGCTGCAGTTGTTAGTGCTAATGCTTTGATTTTTGATTAAAATATTTACAGAGCTACACATTATTACATAAGAAAGAACTACCTGATTGTTCTGTCTGTATTTCGTTATTAAAACACACACAAACAAGGTTACATGGAACAAAAATACTTCATTGTTCAGGTAAAGTTTGTGATTTTATTGTCACTTATACTCACATTGTCCCAGTTGGTGGAGACATTCACCCATAAACATGTGTGCAACACTAATAAATGGATTATCGGGGCCGCGGTGAACTTTTGTGTTACATGATTATGATATAGAAAAGGACGTATGATGTTTAAGCATGTTTCACTGTGTGATGTCAGTCGATTGTGGAAATCTGAGGAAGAGAATAAGGCAGCGTAGAAAATGTTTTACATGAAATTGAATAATGTCCATCGGTTATACTTTATTTCAGTATATAGTGATAGCTTGACTTACGAATTTAATCCCTTCCGAGGGTGAGCTCAGTAGCCAACAGGTTCATTAGATAGAACAATTATTCCCATAAGAAATAACAGAAAACCAATTAATCCGTTCCAACCCCCTACCAAACTCATACAACCTGACACAAACACGTATATTTGACCTAATGTATTCAAGATAAACATGAAAAACAATAACTATTTAATAACAATAATAACACATTTATATAAATCAATAAATAATAATAAAACAAAACAAACAATAAGTCAACTCACCCTTGTAAATCAACGACTGCAGCAAAGATGTCACGTGAGTGCGAATATGTCACGTGGGCAGGCATGAGGTGGTGCATAACAGAGAAGGAGGAGGACAATTTTGTGATCATGTACGCTACGAATGTCAGCAAGGAAAGGCTCATTGTGAGCTCCCACAAGGCCAGTGCTTCTCAAATAGTGGGGCGCGGTGTGATGCCAAGGGGGCCCATTTGATCCTGGGGAACATGCTTTTTTGCCATACTGTACAAGAATTAAGTGTAATTGCGCATCCACTACAGTAGGTGGCAGTGGCGCTCTCACTGTGTTCCCTACGGTGTAGGGAAAAAGCACCGAGCAAATAATATGAAGTGCAGTCAACACTATTTATAGTCGCAAGCGGGACGGTGGGGGGTGTGAAATGTTTTTTTTCTTCCTAGAGGGGGCGTCACCGAAAATAATTGCGAAGCACTGCACAAGGTGTTCTTGGAGCGCGGAGGAATATGTGCGGAAGAATACAAGCCTAATCGGACCGGAAAAGCCATTTCCCCAGCAGAGCTCATAAATCAAAATTCTGCTGGTTGGATGAGGCAGATTTCTGATGGATTGACGCTCGTATCATGGAAAATTCGTGACAAAAATGTAAGTCAAGATATCACTGTATTGTTTAATTTGTGTGTTGGTTTTGTGAAGATGTATTTTGAAATATTAAGCAAATATTTATTGTTCACTGTAAATGCACCATACAGATTTCTACAAAATTCTCTGCAAACAAATAAAGGAAGCTCATCGCTTTTATCTGAATTATTGTAATCATTAAGGTTTTCACTCAGGGTGGTACGGTAGCAAATGGGGTGAGCATGCCAGCCTCACTACAAGAAGGTCCTGGGTTCGAGTCCCTGGCTTGAGCTTTTCTGTGTGGAGTTTGCATTTTGTCCCTAAGCATGTGTGGGTTTCCTCAGGGTAGTCCGGTTTCCTTGAACATGCACATCAATGCAATGTTTGTGTGTTGGCACTGTGATGGTCTGGTGAACTGCTCAGGGTGTACCCTGCCTTCGCCCAGTGTCAGCTGCTATAACCTCCAGCCTCACCACAACCCTAATAGCAGCATTAAATCGTTCAGCAAATCAGCACATTTAGCACCCTAGCAAGGCCAATGAGGAGACGGCCATTCAAGAGCTTCTCCTGAGAGACATCAACCTAGTAACCTCCAGGACCCTCCTATGTCATGTCCCCAGTGACTGACAGTTTTACGTCCATGCTGCCCGCATAATCAACTCTTCTCCAAGGCACGAACCTCATCCACCAGGGACCGTGTTAAAGACCAACATATACTGGAGCCCTTTGAGGGCAGATATTGGTGGTAGAGATTCTTTCGTGGGGAGCAGCATCAAGAACTGCGATTATCTGTAGACGTGGCTCACACGGATTATTATTTCGAGCGAATGAAAGACTAACCATGACGACAACTCAAACCAGAATTCCATGCCGCATCGATCGTCGCATGGATTACCAAGGATCGCGGCCTGGGATGTCGCTTCTGGCCCCAGTGTTCAAGAAGTCAGCTACAGAACCAAAACCCAAATTTGCTAAATGCATGAATTCAGTAAAAATCTCAACTTTCAATGTAAGAACCCTGCGAATCCACTTCTCAAATGCCAGAACGTGTTTTTTCGGCAACCAAGTACAACATCGACATCATATGTGTTCAGGAACATCGCCTGGTTCATGATGATGTTCGGCTCAGACTCTTTGATGTTGGTAACAGCTGGTCATTTGTATCTTCTTCTTCTGCATGGAAAAAAACGCCATCATCAGTCCCATCAGAGGAGTCGGACTCGGTCCGCATTCCATAAAATCACTGAACAGCACTGAAAACATTATATCACGGATAATCATGGCTACTTTCAACGGAAATTCTACTTCTTATATTATAGTTATATTCGGAACATTACAAAGTGATTACATTCTATTGTTCCTGAGAAATATCATGGACATGGACAGCCTGTTGTCATTATTTTGTGTTTTTGTGTTTCCAGTCTCACGGGACACGTGATTTCACAAACACGAATGATGACTGATGAGTAGATCAATGTTATGGTAGCGTCCACATGCTGCGTGCTACTCCCAAATATGGACTACAGGTACAGCTCGACTTAAGTCATTTCGAGTTCAGTCATTCTCGATCATACGTCGGTTTTCAAAAAATATATGGAAAAATTACACATGGTACATGTGACACAAGAGTGAGCTGGTCATGAAAACCAAAAATTGAGCTGTGCTCCTCTCTCCCATTGCGAGGTTTCATCTCTGCTGGGATGTGAGGCTTGTTTGACCTGACAGTGCCTACGTGAGTGAACCCATCATTCAGCAGATCTTCAGCAAGGGGGACGGAGCTGAACAAATTGTCTGCAGCGATATTTCTTCCATTTCTGTGCCAGGGAGATGTAAGATTTTCCTAAGGTCATAAGTGACCCCGCCCAAGTTTGGATTGTACTCGCCACACGGATTGGCTGAGCCTTACAAAATTCTATGAACAAATGCTGGACAAATAGATCAACAAATTCTTGGTAGGACACTTTGTTCCGATTCAAATTAGAAAAAGGCGTCCGAATATATATGCCCGGAGTCATATATGACCCCATGCGGTCTGTTTCTCTCATCGTTAAAAGCTTTAACCTTCTTCTGTCATCACACAAAATCATGCCGTGTCCAAGAAGCATTCATTCAGCAGATCGATGCTCGTCGACAGTATTTTAGTGACATTTATGAACATAAAGTGGGATTTTAGTGTTTCTCATGTTTTGGTGGAAAAAAAGGGTATAAACAAAACGTATTGAACAATTTATCAAGAATAACATCGCTCCGTGATTTTGAAATCATGCTGATGGGAAAGACCAGCCCTTTTCACCATGTGACTACATTACATGGCTGATGAACTCTGCCATTCTGTCTGTATTTGACCTTCTGGATGTTTGTCCCCCAGTGCCTTGTGATCCTGAATATATTTGTGTATTTAACCTCTAATGTTTTCTTATTTTGAATCCTGGAATGATTTTACTGTGGTGGTGAAATGGTTAAAATATCCACCTCACAGCAGGAAGGTCTGTGGTTTTCGTCCCAGGTTCAGATGTTTTCAAGTGGGTTCCTCTGGGGTTTTTGTGTGTGTGTGTGTGTGTGTGTGTGTGTGTGTGTGCAATAGTCTGGTGAGCTATTCAGGGTGCATCACCCGATGTCTCCCCTGCAACAGTGCTGGTTTTAAGTGGTTTGGCAAACGAGTGAATGAGGAGAGTGATTTTTAAATGATTGTAGAGAACACATACTGCGTTCGGAAATTCGTTGTTGCTTTTTTGTTGTTAAATCGTTCTCAGATTTGTTGAACGATATTCACAGTAACACATGTTGGTCTCCTGGTCTGTGATCTCATCGCACAAAAAAATTCCATAAACGCTACAAAACAATGCTATGCCATGTAATCTTTCAAAATCTTCACAGTGTGCATGTCATGGAAAAACGTCAAAGTTTTTTCCTGCAAGTTATTTGTTTATCGTTTGCAAGTAAAAACAGTATGTTGAAGACTTCTACACCTAAAACTTGTAAAAAAAAAAAAAAAAAAATTATATATATATATATATATATATATATATATATATATATATTATATTGTCTGTATATTTTGTTGACATTCATAAAGAGGAGCTTCAAAGCCGTCAGAATGTTTTTAGGGTGTACTCTGCACTCGCCTCGAGTTGGCTGAGATGGACACCAGCCTCCACGCGACCCTAATTAGGATTAAGAAAATGAATGAATGAATGTATATTTAGCATTGTTTGTATTTTATTAATATTTTGTTCACAATACTAATAGGGCCAGTGGTGGTCTAGTGGTATAAGGCACCGGATCGCTGATCCAAAGGTTGGGGGTTCGAGTCCCACTCTCCATAAGGTTGTCACTGTCCCCCCCCAGTGGAGCTAACTGGGTTATCAAAGGCCGGCCATGTCTCTCACTGTCTATGGTGTGAGGCATGTAAAAGAACCATTGCTGACTTTCGACAAGAGTAGCTGCGAAGCCGTCGGCGTGTTTCCGCCCTGCGACGGCCTGGCGAGCTGTCCAGGGTGTACTCTGCCCTCGCCCCAAGTTGGCTGGGATGGGAACCAGCCTCCCCGCGACCCTAATTAGGATGAGGCGGGTACAGAAAATGAACTAATGATGAATAATACTAATGTGCAAATAAAAATCAAATGGTTTGAGAACAAAAAGCAAACAAAAATGCGACTGACTCATGACAGAAGATTCGCTTTATTTTCGACAAACCAATCACAAATCAAATGCAAATCATTTGTTTAAAATTGTTGTGCAACTCGCAACCTTCTCGCAACTTTTGAGCGATATACATAATTAAGCCGCAAAATATTGACTTGCTTGTGGAGTCGCAAAACATCATGACACACATTTCAAAATGTACAAAAACAATTTGCAAAAAAAATCAATTTGGATCACTTTTCTATCGCATCGCTAGTGTGATCCGCCCCAATGCAGGATAAGACCTCATATGATTGTTTTCACCAGTCTTTACTGAGTCTCTTATTTATTTACTCAAACCCTACCAGCCTGCATTTCACTATATCTTTTTTTTTTTTTTTTTTTTACACCGGAGCCTGGTGGCTCATCAGGCTGGTCTTCATCCACAGTTTCCATAGCGTGAAGCGACCAGGAGTCCATCACAGGTTACCTTCCCAGTATATTTTACTGGTTCCCATTTATACTGCTGGGTGAACAGAGGCACACGTGGGATTAAGACCTTGCCCGGGGGGGGGGGGGGGGGGGGGGTTTAGCATAGTGGGGGTCTAACTGAGGTTTGAACACACAACCTCCCAATCATGAGCACACCACCTTTACCACTACACCACCGGCCCCACCACCATATAATATACTATGTAATACAGGGATCCCTCACATTCGTGGTTCATTTGGATTGAGATCTCCACGCGACCGCCGAATTCCGCGAAGTAGGATCATCCCCCAACATATACGTATGACGTATATGTCCATGTATATGTGTATAAATGCCTATAACAACAATTAAACATAAATACACACACATACAGATGCACGCACACGTGCACACACGCAGATGCGCACCTCACAAAAATGTAAATAGTTTTGATGGGAGGTTTTGGGTTGGTTTTTTTTTTGCATAATTGGCCTTGTTTTTGTGGCATTTTCCTTAACTTTTCCCCTATGTTTCCTTATTTTTTTTATTTATTGATGAATATTTAAAAAAAAAAACGCAATGCACTGAAGCTGCATGAATTGAAGCGCGAAGTAGCGCGAGATCCCTGTATATTACCACCTGCACTCACGATCACAAAAACACCAATGTTTGTCATTCAAAACATTACAAATTAATTATTCTTTTGTTTGTTTTATTGGAACAGAAATATATGCAGAGACCTCACCCCATGGTAAAATGATCATTAAAACCAAGCAATAGTCGTAATTTAGCCTCAGCATTAAGTGGCTTAACTGCAGCTGTGTATCCTATGAGACTAAAAGTGCCTGATTTAAATATTTATAATTGTGTATAAAAATATTATATTGATTTCGGACAACAGTTTTCTTTGGTACATTTAATATCAAGAAATGTATTCGAACCCCTGACCATCACGCCAGATATTTGGAACCCATGTTATATTGCTGCCCGCCACCCCAATTCTACACCACACGGAGTCATTACTAGCCTTTTCACAGACTTTTTACCAGAATACATCTGTGGGAATTTTGTACATTCAATCAAAATAACATCCGTGAGATCAGACACTGATTTTGGAGAAAAGTCTGTCTCATGAACAACATTCCAAATCATCCCAAAGGTATTCAATCATCTCAAGAAGGCCACTGGAATTCCTCCACAGAACACGTGTCGAGCTATAGAACTCGATCTAAGGATCCTGGAGCAAAGAGTGAAAAACGGGAAAAGATCCCTTTATCTTTCAATCAAACATTACCAATAGCACTATGCATTCTGTGGCCAGTACAGGGGTAATAATGGATAATACATCCACCACAGGGCAGTGGTGGCCTGGTGGTAAAGGTGCTGGATCACTGATCCTAAGGTTGGGGATTCAAGTCCCTCTCTCAATGGGTTGTCACTGCTGCCCCCACCCCCACCCCCACCCCCCACCCCCCCAGTGCACTAACTGGGTTATCAAAGGCCTGGGTTATTTCTCTCTGTATGGTGTGAGGTTCAGGTAAAAGAACCATTGCTGACTTTCAACAAGAGGAGCTGCATAGCCATCAGTGTGTTTCTGTCCCCGTTTCTACCCTGTGATGGCCTGGCGAGCTGTCCAGGGTGTACTCTGCCCCCACCCACAGTCGGCTGGGAGGGGTGCCAGCCTCCCCACGACCCTAATTAGGATTAAGTGGCCACAGAAAATGAATGAACATCCACCACAGAGCAAATAGGCCCCGAGTTTGAGTCCTGGGCTCGGCTCAGTCGTTCTGTGTGGGGTTCGTCCGATCTGCCTGTGCCTGGGAAGGTTTCCTCTGGGTATTTGAATTTCCTCCCATAGTCCAAAGACGTGCATTAGGCTGTTCCAAATTGGCCCTAAGTGTGAATGTATGTGTGAAGTGTTGAGTGTGTTTGCCCTGCAATGGTCTGGCCATAAAATACATTTTGCTCTAGCTCTGTCTCAGCCCAGAATATAAATATACAATAACTATTACAATAAAAACTACACTCATCTCCAAGAGGAAAACAGAAAAAAAGTCACGTCTCGCGTAGACATAATGCATATACAGTGGTACCTCAACTTACGAGCGTCCCTAATAACGAATTTTCCATGATACGAGCTTCAATCCCACCGAAAATCTGCCCCATCCAATGAGCAAATTTTTTACTTACGAGCTCTGCTGGGGAAATGGATTTTCTGAGTTGATTAGTCTTGTATTGCTTCCGTGTGTATTCTTCTGTGCTTCAAGAACATCTTGTGCAGTGCTTCTTAATTATTTTCTGTGATTCCCCCTATAGGAACAAAAAAAAAAAAAAAAAAAAAAAAACACAATACTTCCCAGCATGTGACTGCAAATCGTGTTTACTGCACTTCATATCGTTTGCTCGGTGCTTTTCCGTACACTATAGAAAACACAGTGAGAGTGCCACTGCCAGTTATATAAGTGTGATTGCGCATCCTCTACACTACATGGATGGCAGTGAGAGAGCCACTGCCATCTAGTGTAGAGGATGCGCAATCACACTTATAAAACTGGTCCACCAGTTTATTGACTTATTATTTATTCTTGTTTTATTATTATTATTAATGTTACGGTACACGTGTTATTATTGTGATAATGTTTATTGTTACATGTTTATTTTAAATATATTGTGTCAAAAATACATGTTTGTGTCAGGTTATATCAGTTTGGGAGGGGGTTGGAACGGATTAATTGGTTTTCTATTGTTTCCCATTGGAATTTTTGTTTCATCTAACAAACGTTTCCACTTACGAGCTCGCCCTTGGAACGGATTAATTTCGTAAGTAGCGGTACCACTGTATTATAGATTTTATATAATGCAATATTTACATTTGTTACACGGTGCATGTTGCGTCATACATGGCAGACATCCCGTGTGTTTCGACTGCGAAATTCAACATGCCACAGAACTGTGCAACAAAGGGCTGCAACCCCATGAAGAAAACTAGGGAAGCGTTACTGTGTATCATTGTTGTTGTTGTTGTGTGTGTGTGTGTGTGTGTGTGTGTGTGTGTGTGTGTGTGCATGTGTGTGTGTGTGTTTACTCTGCAATTATCTGGCGAGCTGCACAGGGTGTACCTCACTTTCGCCCAGTGTCGGCTAAGATAGGCTGCACTCTCCCCACGACCCTAATAGGGTTAAGCGGTTCAGCAAATCAGTGAAAGAGTGAGAAAACACAGACATTCTACACAGTGTGTATTTCAAACGTGGAAGCAGCTTGGGAAAGACCCAAATACTTTTGGCCAAATCGTTTATATTTACTCTAAAATAAAACTTAAAATAGAATAAGTGATGGCTGTATCTTCAGCATGGGAATGTGGTCTTACACAAACTGCTTTCAGAGCCTGAAATCTATCTGAACTTTGAGAATGTTTTTTGTATTTAGAATTATTATCAACCTCTCGGCACTGCACTTAGTCAGACTGGAGTACAGGTCAAAAGTCAAAGTCACAGCAACCTCATGTGGACCAATCATGTGAACTCAGTATTCCGAGAACACGTTGAGAGATTTTATAAAGTTTGTACAAATGTCCACATTGACTCTTGGACGAACCGATTACATTTTGTAAAGGTTACAAGTCAAAGGTCAAGGTAGCCTCATGTACACCATTCTTGTGAACTTGATATGTTTACTTTCATTCATTCATTTTCTGAACCACTTAATCCTAATTAGGGTCACGGGGCAGCTGGCGCTCGTCTCGGCCGACTCTGGGCGAGGGCAGAGTACACCCTGGATGGCTCACCAGGCCATCACAGGGCAGTAACACACTGACGGCTATGCAGCTCCTCTCATCGAGAATCAGCAATGGTTCTTTTACATGAACCCCCAACACAGACAGTGAGAGACACAGCCGGCCTTTGATAGCCCAGTTAGTGCACTTGGGGGGGCAGCAGTGACAACCGTTGGCAGTGGGATTTGAACCGCCAATTTTAGGATCGGCAATCCAGCACCTTACCCCCGGGCCACGACTGCAAGCATTTACATCATGCACCAATTTGTCAAACAAACTTTGTAAAACTAAACTTTAACATGTCAATAAGACGTCATCCCATCATACTTCCACCGACACCACCACCACCAGCACCGCTTCCTGACCCATCACTGCACCTTCTCTGTCCATTTTGTTTACCGCATGGACCCATGTAACTGCCAGGCATTAGTTCGAGTTTCTTTAGGAATTAAGCGGTTAAAAAAAAAAAAAAAAAAAAAGATTGCATATTCCGATCAGAAAGAACAACATGCTTTCAGCTCTATATTCCTGGTCCTGCAAAGATGTGTTATATTCTGTTTATTTAAACTCGTACATGATTGAAATTATTTATTTAATTAATCTTATTAATCAATTTATCACCTAAGGATTTGGGTCTTGACTTGTAAAGTATGGTTAAGGCAGTGCTTCTCAATTAATTTCTGTGGCGCCCTCTCTAGGAAGAAAAAAAAATTTACAACCGCCCACAAGCGACTATTATTATCTATAAAATTGTGATTAGTACACCTCTGCATCACATTGTATCTTTATTAACATTAAAAACAAAAAAAGAAAGAAATATAGTTCAACTTACAATAAAGAAAAACTTCATTCACATTGTTTTTAATCTGCAATAGAAAAGATTTAAAGTGCACCAATGTGCCTGAAATTAAAAATAAAACATCCTTATTTAAACTCATTCAATGTATTTATGTGTTAATATCTCCGTCTCTCTCCCCACCTTTCTCTTCGTTCCTGTTGGAAATGTTTCCGTGTTGTTTCTTGAGGGGTTGTTTACTGCACTTCATATCGTTTGCTTGTGCGAAAAATCGCGACACCAGAGCTCGACAATGAGAGCGCTACTGCGAACTAGTGGAGTGGAGGTGCAATTACACTTAATTCTCATCCACTATTCCAAAAAAGCATGTTCCCCAGGGTCATACGCACCCCCCCAGCATCTCACCACGCCCCCCTTGGGTCCCAAGGGTCCACTTTTTGAGAAGCATTGGGTTAGGGGGATAAAACTGTACAAATAGGAGCAAACACTTCATGAAGGCAGCAAATATATCATTGGTCATGTATGTAAGTGTGAGGGTCGTCTTTGAAACAGGACACTGTACCGTTATAAATGTCATGAGTGTTATCTAAATACAAGGTGCTAATATGACCCACGCGTGGCCTTACTAGCCCAAATTAACATGATTAATGTGATAAGCTACTGGAGATTTACTAAAAGATTTCAGGTATTGCAGTTTAAAGTTGCACTGCCATGCATAAAGCACAATTTCTTTTACATTTCAATTCTCGCTGTACATTTGGCACTTGCAATGAAGTCTCTGCTACAATGAGAATATGGTAGTCCATCTGAGTTTTCCTGGCTCATGCAACCATCTGCCCATGTGTATGTCCATACATGGACCACCACAGACTTTGGGTCTTCACATTAACCTCTTGCTCTCACAAACTAGAAAAAAAACAACTTGTTTAATAATCAGAATTAAATATTTTCCTTCATCACTCTAACTTCTCGAGTCATCTAATATATTGTAAGGTTCATTCTTATTTCTTCATTTATTCATTTTCTGGACTGCTTAATCCTCATTAGGGTCACGGGGAAGCTGGCGCCCATTTCGGACAACTCTGAGCAAGGACAGAGTACACCCTGGACAGTTCACTGGGCCATCGCAGGGCAGAAACATGCTGATGGTGATGCAGTCGTTTCTTTCACATGAACCTCTCACTATAGACAGTGGGAGACATGGCCGGCCTTTGATAACCACTTTAGCTGCACTCGGGGGGGCGGGGGGGGGGGGGTGACACACAACACGACAGCAGTGACAACTGTTGACAGTGGGGCTTGAACCCCCCACCTTGGGACCGGTGACCCAGTACCTTACCACCAGGCCACCACCACTTCTTCTAATTCTGATTTTTTTTTTTTTTTTTGCCAGAAAACAAACACACACCACGCGACCGCCGCCGAGCGAAAAGTGTTTAAAGTGAACTCACAAAATCCCTTATCAGTTGCATCGAGTATTTATACAATCCAAACAGTTCCCCAATGCTTCTCCTCATGTTGGGACGTGTCTGAACGTGGTTTATACTTAAAAACTTCAGAATTCTCTTTACTTACTTTTTCCTGTTTAAATCCAGGAGTTATTCACGCCGAATTCTGTGAGTGAGCGAGAACGCTCTGGTTTAGCAAAGTCAGCACAAGTAGAAATATAAAGTTGCTTCGTGCCAGGAAAGAAAACTTTTACTTCCTCATAATGCTTTTTGTGATTCGTGTAAGTGGTGCAACGGTTGTGAGGCAATTTTCATCTGTAAGAACAGAGCACAGGACTGAAGGATGAAGTGAGAGCTGGGAGGAATGAGTACGGTTGTGGGTTACGGGGTTTTTTTTATAACTCTCGGGAAGTTGAGAAGTACAGTTGGCCTTCCTTTGGTAGAATTTACATAAAGTTGATTGAAAATGCAAATTAATCATTCATTCATTTTCTGAACCGCTTAATCCTAATTAGGTTGGCGCCCATCTCAGCCGACTCTGGGCTCCCCAGGCCATAGCAGGACGATAGCACGCTGACGACTATGCAGGTTTCTCTATACGAAAGTCAGCAATGATTCTTCTACACCACAGGCAGTGAGAGACACGGCCGGCCTTTGATAACCTGATCAGCTTCATTGGGGGACAGCAGTGACAAGCCGGTAATGGTGGCGCTTGAACCCCTGACGCTGGGATCAGTACTCCAGCACCCTACCACCGGGCCACCACTGCCTTGCCAAGTAAATAAAAAAAATATATTTTTAATCATTTTGGAATTGAAAATGCTAATTGTTGAAGTTTTGCACGCTCTGATTCTCCTCTAACCCCAGTGCAGCTCACCGGGTTATCAAAGGCCTCGTGTCCACGTGTCCCTCGCTGTCTGTGGTGGGAGGTTCATGTAAAACAGCCAGCAATGACATCAATGTGTTTCTGCCCTGCGATTGCCCGGTTAACTGTCCAGGGTGTACTCTGCTCTCGCCTCGGCTCAGCTGAGATGGATGCCAGCCTCCCCGTGACCCTACTTAGGATTAAGAGGTTTAGAAACTGAATGAATGAATGAATGAATGATGATTCTCCTTTTTTGTAATGTGCAACCCATTTTTAATTGGAGACCGACCTGGACCGGCATCAGGCCAATCGAGCACATCACAAGGTCACAGTGTTAAAGTTTGTCTACCGTGATGTCTGGCATTGGCCTGCAGAATTAAGCATGGCCTTTCCTGGAAGAGACGTTGTCTTGATGGCAAGGCATGTCTCTAAAATGCCAATATGGCAGTAAAGCATCCGAGGTAATTAAACTCACCCATGCAGTGGGCGATGATGCACCCCAGACAATCACAGATATTGATGTTTACACCTTTAACTGATAACAATCTGGATGGCCATTTTCATCTTTGGCACAAGAAACCCAAGAAACATTTTTGTTGTAATATTTATCAAACTATATATTGGGATATAATACAATTTAAGGTTGATTTAAGTTCAGAATCCAGCAGCAGAGTGTATGAAGCGAGAATGGCTGGCTGAAGTAATCCCAAGCCCAAACCTCGATATTTTTCACAGTAGCATGAAGATTTCTGAAAGAGCTCAAAGGTCTCAAACATCTCGCACTATTTTCTGAACTTTGTCCTTTATGCGCTGAGATGTATCTGGACTTTTTGAATTTTTTAAGACATTATGTACGTGAAAACAAAAAAAAAAAAGACCTTGCATTGAGGTCTGGTCCGTTTGAACTTGAACTTTTTACACCCGAGCTGAGCGGCTCATCAGGCCGGTGCTTATCCCCGGTTTCCGTAGCGTGACGCGACCAAGAGTTCGACTCCTCCTGGATGGGACGCTGGTCCACCGCAGGTTACCTTCCCCAGTATATTTTACTGGTTCCCATTTATACTGCTGGGTGAACAGAGGCACACTTGTGGTTGAAACCTTTCCCAGGGGTCTGAGCACGGTGGGGGTCGAACTGGGATCACACAACCTCCTGATCATGAGCGCAGCACCCGAACTACTACACCACCGGCCCCAATTCAGTTTATTAATATTAAAATGATTGAAAATGCTTTCTTTGTATTCTGTCATTTGAATAAAAGTTAGAATAGATGATTACATTTACAGATGTGAAAGGTTTTTTTTGCATTTTCAAATATCAAATTATTCTGAAAATTGTGTTTGGTGCAATATGTGCTTTTCATTCTCGAGACAGTTCCATACACACTGTTGTAGAGGATGTTTTGAGTTTCTGTTCTGATCAACATCCTGACTGAGGCTTAAATTAGAGTCGCATTGCAGCTCATATTTATTTATGCAAGAAAATATAATTTCAGGTTCTATAGAATATTTACAAACTTCCAACCGGACTTTTCAGTCACATGGGTTTGTTGTTTGTTTGCACACTTTATTTCTGATCATGCTGTGAGAAATTTAAACCCTGCTGGAAAAATACACATATCATGAATGTATGCAAACCAGTTGGAGGATGTTTAGTGTTTTGGTTGCTGTGTGTGTGTAGTGTAGAACAGAACTGGCTCGAAATGCTCTTCGTTAAAGACTCACCGTTCAGCTGCCATTAAAATTGTACAAATGCAATTCAAGAAAAATACGGAGAAATGTAAATATTCTTACAGATGCGACGAATAAATGTTTTAGCACTAAATACTGTCTCGTGGAAATCCACAAAGTTAATGTTCTTTGAAATTTGTGGTTTAAGCTTGAAGCTGTGTGGTTAGTGGGGGGGGGGGGGGGGGGGTCTCTGCTACATTCGCTGGCGTGCTCACTCTGCACCAGTGTGTTTGGAGTAGAAGGAAGAGAACCCGGTGGGACTTGCACTGCAGGCGTCTTTAAGGTTCCCTGTCATTTCCAAAAGAGAAAGAGTGTGAGGTGCTTCTGACCGCCCTGATATTCCCAGTCACAAGTGACAACGAGTCTTTGGAGATGATGGAGGACACTCGCTGTCGCTCCAGCCAACGGAAACTGGACTGTGTCTGCTGCTCACGAGCGATGATCTTGCAGAAGAGATAATTGAGATATTTTATGAGTTTGATGAAGACTGCTTTCCGGAGTAGGATGTAGATCCACGGATCTAAAATGGGGTTGATTGAAGCAAATCGTATCGCCAAAAGATCCGGGTTTTTGTCCAGGCGTTTCTCCACTGGAATCTTGTAGATCTGGTTGATGAACACCTGCACCTATAGACAAGAGGTTGGAGAATTATACAGGATTAGTGTCAACATTTTATTTGTATGTTATTTCATCATCACATGGTGTCACCAGGAGTACGGTAATACATTTACTGTATATAAAATGCATGTATTGAAATTTTTTTGATTTACACTTCCAACATACATAAAAATAATCCATCCGGACATGACACTCACTGAAGTCATTTCACTCGCTCTTTCCCCAACCGTTTAATCCTGATTAGACTGGAGCCCATCTCAGCCAACAGAGGGCAAAGGTGGGGTACACCCTAAACAAGCTTGCCAAACCATCATACCTATACACACACTCACTTCGCCCATATTATATTTATATGTTATATAATAACATACATTGTTATTGTGTACAGTAATGTAATGTATCTACAGATAGTAAGTAATCAGATTTTTATGGACTATTTTTTATACTGTTTTAATCCCATAAGGGATTATACATTAGGGCACCCAGAGAGTAGTTGGGGGTTAGGTACCTCGCTCAAGGGCACTTCAGGCATTTATGAAGGGAAAGTGTTGCTCACTGCCTCAATGCCACACCCGGGAATCAAACCTGCGACCTCTCAGTCCTCAAGTCATTTCTCGAACCATTACGCTATGGCTGCCCCGTTGTGATTGTATCTACGTGTTGGTTTGGATGTGTGTACTGTGAGTTTGCGTCCACTGACAGGATGGACCGAATTCTACAGTAAGAGAAACAAAGGAAATTCCATCCCTTTGTATTCGGATCTTGTTATTTCAGTGATTTTTTTTTTTTGTAAAGATTCCTGTTTTGTGAATATGCTGGTGTAAGGATGAGTGTGACACAGTACACACCCTTTCAGATATTACATCATATTACACCAGAGTAGAAACATAACTGGACGTGACTCTCAGCACCTCCACTCTCCATGTAGATAAGTAATGTTATTCATCCATTCATTTTATGAACCACTTGATCCTAGTGGGGGGGGGGGGGTCTGGCACCCATCTCAGCCAATTCTGGGTGAGGGGCAGAGTACACCCGAGACAGCTTGCCAGGCCATCGCAGGGTGCTATATATCTTCTTTTCTTTTCGGCTTTTTCCCTTTTCTCAGGAATCACCAAAGTGAATCATCTGATTCGCACGTTTGATTTGGCAGAGGTTTTTACGCCGGATGCCCTTCTTGTCACAACCCTTTTTAGCAAGGGACAGAAACACGCTGACGACTTTGCAGCTCCTCTTTACGAAAGTCAGCAATGGTTCTTTTACATGCCTCTCACCATAGACAGTGAGAGACATGGCCCACCTTTGATAACCCAGTTAGCTGCACTGGGTATATATATATATATATATTCTTCTATAATCACCTGAAGAGAGAGGATGGTTTCACCACCCCTCGAAACAGATCTGTAGTGATAAATGGAGTTTCAATAGAAAGTCTTTGTCCTGTCCTTTTATTTTTATTGTATAATATACACAGTCATACCTCACCTTATGAAATTAATTCGTTCCAGAAGTGGTTTTGTCACGTAATTGTTCCGTAAGTGGAGTCGCATTTTACATGTAAAAGGCCTGATTCGTTCCAAGGCCTCCAATACTACCCCCTAAACTCTTTAAAAATGATAAAAGTATACCAATTTTCTATGAAATATGTGTTAAAAGTAAAAGAAAAATATTTATTAAACCATTAAAATGAATAAGACATAAAATTCATTTACTATTGGGGTTGGAAAACTATGCCCAAGATCCTGTATTACACATGTTAGAACTCAGTGACAAACGAAGGTCGAAGGTACACAAAAAGCATAATGGGTATCATGGAGATGCAGCTCCCTCCTAGCCAATGGGATGCCAGTGGGGTCTTTCGTAAGGTGAGGTATGACTGTGTGTGTGTGTGTGTGTGTGTGTGTGTGTATATATATATATATATATATAGAGCTGTAGCATGTTTCCACCCTGTGATGGCCTGGCTAGCCATCCAGGGTGTACTCTGCATTCGCCCGGAGTCAGCTGGGATGGGCGCCAGCCTCCCCATGACCCTAATTAGGATGAAGCGGTTACAGAAAATGAGTTTGCTTGCCCTCCCCAGGCCTGAATGAGTTTCTTCAGGGTGCCCCCCCCCAGAGCTCAAATACCTGGATTACTCATCAACAGGCTTCTTCTATTTGCCTGCATGTGTGAATGGTTGTCCATTTCAATGTTAGCCCTGCAGTGCTATTGGCGGATAACAGATACTGTCGTGCCGTGTCATTGTTGCTAAAAATGACAATATCATCTGCATACGAAGCTTCTTGTGTGTCTGTAGTAAGTTGTCCCAGGACCTTCTGGCTGTGAGGATAAAGTGCTAAAAGCCATGTCACCATATCGCGCCCTACA
Source organism: Plotosus lineatus (assembly GCA_024760905.1). Lineage (NCBI taxonomy): Eukaryota > Metazoa > Chordata > Actinopteri > Siluriformes > Plotosidae > Plotosus > Plotosus lineatus. Next base: position 28,831,623 of record CM045749.1, on the reverse strand, counting down.
GAAACTGAGCTGTTATAAACGACAAATAAAATACATTTTTAAAATTTTCATCACGCACTGCCTACTTGTTGAACCACTAAACCCCATTTTCTCTCAACTTGAGTTGCATCCAATTCCCACCCATCAGATATCGCCTTCCCTATCACACACACCCGATCAGCAAGGGGCAAAAGCATGCACACGCTCCCTCTGTGACATGAAATTCCTGGCCATGTGTATTTGGGAGCGGGTCTAACACACCCAGAGGGAAGGTACTATCTGCCGCCTCGTCTGAATGAGTTCACAAATGACCATGATTGGCTGACGTTCTCTGTGAGTGACAGCGACATCTGCCTCCATCTCACCCTATCCTCTGCATCTTCTTCTCTTACACCAACTGCCTTCATGTCCTCCTTCACCACATCCATCTGTCTCTTTGGTCTTCCTCTAGACCTTCTGCCTGGTAGTTCCAACGTCAGCATCCTACTAACAATATCCTCACTATTCCTCCTCTGTACATGTCCAAGCCATCTCAATCTAGCCTCTCTGACTTTGTCTCCAAAACGTCTTACATGTGCTGTCCCTCTGATGTGCTCATTCCTGATCCTATCTCTCCTCACTACTCCCAAAGAGAACCTAAGCATTTTCATCTCTGCTACCTCCAGCTCTGCCTCCTGTCTTTTCCCCAGGGCCACTGCTTCTAAACCATACAACATCACTGGCCTCAACATAGTCTTGTACACTTTTACTTTCATTCTTGCTGATACCTTCCTATCACACATCACACCGGACACTTTTCTCCAACCATTACTACCAGCCTGCACACGCTTCTCCACCTCTTTTCCACACTCTCCACTGTTCTAGATTGTTGAACCGAAGTACTTAAAATCCTCCACCTTCCTTATCTCTGCTCCCTGTAACCTCACCGTTCCTGTTGGGTCCTTGGCATTCATACACATGTATTCTGTCTTACTGCGACTAACCTTCATTCCCCTCCTTTCCAGGGTATACCTCCACTTCTCTAGATTTCCCTGCACTTGTTCTCTGCTCTCACTGCAGATCACCATGTCATCTGCAAACATCATAGTCCATGGGGAATCTTGTCGAACCTCGTCTGTCAGCCTGTCCATCACCATAGCAAGCAAGAAGGGGCTCAGAGCTGACCCTTGATGCAGTCCCACCTCCACCTTGAACTCTTCTGTTGCACCGACAGCACACCTCACCACTGTCTTACATCTCTTATACATGTCCTGCACCAATCTAACATACTTCTCTGCCACTCCAGACTTCCTCATGCAATACCATAGTTCCTCTCTCAGCACCCTGTCATATGCTTTCTTCAGATCCACAAAGGCACAATGCAGCTCCTTCTGACCTTCTCTGTACTTCTCTCTTAACATCCTCAAGGCAAACACTGCATCTGTGGTGCTCTTTCTTGGCATGAAACCAAACTGTTGTTCACAAATGCTGACTTCTGCCCTTAGTCTAGCTTCCACTATTCTTTCCCATAACTTCATTGTATGGATCATCAACTTTAGCTCTCTGTAGTTGCCACAACTCTGCACGTCTCCCCTGTTCTTAAAAATGGGAACCATCACACTTCTCCTCCATTCCTCTGGCATCCTCTCACTCTCTAAGACCTTGTTGAATGTTCTTGTCAGGAAATCTACTACTACCTCTCCTAGACACTTCCATAACTCCACCGGTATGTCATCAGGACCTGCTGCCTTTCCATTCTTCATCCTCTTCAATGCCCTCCTCACTTCACCCTTACTTATCTTTGCTACTTCCTGGTCCTCCACGGTCACCTCTTCTACTCTTTTTGCTCTCTCATTTTCCTCATTCATCAGCTCTTCAAAGTACTCTTTCCATCTTCCCAGCACACTTCTGTCATAAGTCAATACATTTCCCTCTCTGTCCTTAATCACTCTAACTTGCTGCATGTCCTTCCCATCTCTATTTCTGTGTTGTGCCAACCTATATAAATCATTTTCTCCCTCTTTACTTTCCAACCGAGCATACAAGTCATCATACGCCCTCTGTTTGGCCTTTGACTCCGCTACCTTCACCTTACGCTGTGTCTCCCCGTACTCCTGTTTACTCCTTTTGGTCCTCTCTGTGTCCCACTTCTTCTTAGTTAACCTCTTCCTTTGTACACACTCCTGCACTTCCTCATTCTACCACCAAGTCTCCTTCCAGATGACACACCAAGTATTCTCCTACCCGTCTCCCTGATCACATTAGCTGTAGTTGTCCGGTCATCTGGAAGCACTTCCTGACCACCCAAAGCCATTTTCAACTCCTCCTTGAAGACAACACGACACTCTTCCTTTTTCAGCTTCCACCACTTTGTCTTCTGCTCTGCCTTTGCCTTCTTCACCTTCCTCACCATCAGCGTCATCCTGCACACCACCAACCTATGCTGTTTGGCAACACTCACCCGCTACTACTTTGCAGTCACTGACTTCCTTCAAATTACATCGCCTGCACAAGATGTAGTCTACCTGTGTGCTCCTACCTCCGCTTTTATAAGTCACCCTATGCTCCTGTCTCTTCTGGAAGAACGTATTTACCACTGCCATTTCCATCCCTTTTGCAAAATCTACCAACATCTGTCCTTCTGCGTTCCTGTCCTGGATACCAAACCTGCCCATCACCTCCTCGTCCCCTCTGTTTCCTGCACCAACATGTCCATTGAAGTCTGCCCCAATGACCACTCTTTCATCGCTGGGAGTACCCTGCATCACTTCATCTAAGTCACTCCAGAATCTCTCCTTCTCTTCTAGCTCACATCCTGCCTGTGGGGCATAAGTACTAACAACATCGAACATCATCCCTTCAATTTCTAACTTGAGACTCATCACTCTGTCTGACACTCTTTTCACTTCTAGAACATTCCTGACCAACCTCTCCTTCAAGATGACTCCTCCACCATTTCTCTTCCCATTTACACCATGAAAAAACAGTTTAAACCCTGCTCCTAAGCTTCTAGCCTTGCTACCTTTCCACTTGGTCTCCTGAACACACAGTATGTCCACCTTCCTCCTCTGCATCATGTCAGCCAGCTCTCTGCCTTTTCCTGTCATCGTTCCTACTTTCAAAGTCCAACTTTCAGTCCTAAACTCATGCCTTTCCTCTTCTCTCTCTGCCTACGGACACGCCTCCCGCCTCTCCTTCTTCGACCAACAGTAGTCCAATTTCCACCAGCACCCTGTTGGTTAACAGCACTGATGGCGGTCGTTGTTAACCCGGGCCACGACTGATCAGGTATGAAATTCTTTGTTGTGACTCGCATATTTTATTTGGCATTTGTTATATGCCGGATGCCCTTCCTGACACAACCCTCTGCATTTATCCGGGCTTGGGACTGGCGTGAGGGAGAGACACTGGCTTGTGCCCAACCACATGAATCGGGTCAGAGGTGCACCATGAACCACAGAATCTGCACATGTCTATCAAAAATCAGTAAATCATCTTTTCCATTCGGCTTTTCCCTTTCTCAGGGGTCGCCACAGCGAATCATCTGATTGGCATGTTTGATTTGGTTTAGAGGTTTTTAGGTCGATGCCCTTCCTGACACAACCCTTTAGCAAGGGACAGAAACACTCAGCTTTGCAGCTCTTCTTTATGAAAGTCAGCAATAGTTCTTTTACATGATCCCCTCACCATAGACAGTGAGCGACATGGCCCGCCTTTGATAACCCAGTTCGCTGCACTGGGAAGGGGGGGCAGTGACACCCTTGTGGAGAGTGGTACTTGAACCCCCAACCTTGGGATCAGCGATCCAGCGCCTTTCACCACCAAGCCACCACTGCCACCAAAAAAATTGGTAAATAATCACCAGGCCTAAAATGGGATTGATGATATAAGTATGTGTAACTTTTCCTGTCCCTGTTACACACTGCATCTTGTGCTCCTGTCAGTCACTGACAGATTGGCATTGACAGACTTTAGATAATAAATAAAATTTGAACATTTAAAACACCATCAATCAGCTCAGTCTCACCACACAATTATGATCCAAAAGCCATTATTAGTGAATAGAAGCTGTAGAGGATGAACATGTTACACTGACTTTCTGAGTCCTGATCATTTGATGCTGCTGCATCTCCAAGGAATACAATCCTACATTGACCAGGATTTACTGCATTTTGGTCGAAATACATTTTTAAAAGTTGGAAAGACTATTTTTTCCGAATCTGCAGAAAATGGTATCACACATGGCACTGCCAGTTTCTTGTTCAGACCAGATATCAGTACTTATATAAAATGTCCTGGCTATTTAGATTCCCGTGTTGTTGTTGTTGTTGTTGTTGTTGTTGTGCAGTTCCAGCTCTCCATGTGCTGAGGAGGCTGCTCTTAATCAGCTGCTGTGAGTTGTGTATATTCTAGTCAGTACAGAATGATCTTCTCGTTTTCATCACTTCAACCTGAAGGTTTTCTCTGAGGGACCCCGTTCGGTCCCTTCTGGTTGTGTAATGATCTGCGAATGGATGGACAACTCACCACGAGAGGAATGGAGCAGACGAGCACCACGGCAGATGTGGCGATGAGCAGCACGACCATGTGGATCTCGGCTCCTGCCAGGCGCCTACAGCTGCGTTTCCGGCGGAACTCCATGCCTCGGCCCTGATCGGTGCCCAGTGACATCCTCCGCACAAACCTGCGGTGCATCCGCATCAGCGCGCCACACACCGCCACGTTGCAGATCACCGTGGCCAGGATGAGGATGACGCTGACACCGGCGTACATGTACGAGTACGCGGCGTGGATGCTCCGCTCGGTCCGCCAATCGAGGAAACACCAGGTGTCCGGGTACTGCATGGTGACCCGGCCGAACCCCAGGCCCGGGAGCGCGCAGAAAACCGCGTTGGAGATGTAAATGGCGACCAGCGTGGCGCTCGCCAGCCTCTGGTTGACGTAGTCGTTGTAAAAGTACGCGTGGTTGATGGCCACGTACCTCTCCACAGACATGGCGCAGATGATGCTCAGGCCGGCCAACGAGAAGAACAGCAGGACGAATCCGAAGTACTGGCACAGAGGCTCTCCGGCCGGCCACGAGCCCTTCACGTAGGTGACGATCGTGACGGGACTCGCGAGCACCGTGCCCAAAAGATCCGTGACCGCGAGGCCGCACACCAGCGTGTAGAAGATCGTCTCCTTCTGCTCCCGCCGGGACTTACACAGCACCACGAGGGCGATCAGGTTGCTCATCACACCGAAGATGAACATGACCACCGGAACCGTGGGTTCCCTCCGTGACAACGAAATGGTGCTGTTGTTCATCCCGCGCGTCTCTCCGCGTTCCCGAACTCGGTTCTCGGTTGTGCGCGCGGCGGACTTCTGTGCGCAACCGGACCGGGATGTGCCCAACAGGACTGCAGGGTCGATCAACTCCGGAGGGGAAAAACAAACAAACAAACAAACAAAACAAAACAAAACAAAAAGGTCCAGTATAAATATGATGGTGAGCTTCCTCTCTGCGGAGCTCAGGACTCGACACCAGTCTGGAGATTTGACGCACTTGCCCCGCCTTCCATTTCTCGCCTGTCGATGGAGTTTCAGTGGAACTTCAATAATGTTAAACTAGAGGTTCATCTACGGTTCAAGTTCCCTGCCACCCCGGCTTCATATTCTTTCTTACCTCATATGCATTTATAGTCTGAATATTAAATTGGAAAACCGTAACCTTGTTGATTAAAGCGCAGTCATGCAACCCGACTGCATCCGAACCCAGTGAGATAGAAACCGTGTGTGTGTTCAGCCATCAGAAGAAAAAGCAGCTCGAATTTATAATGAAGCCTGAACAATAAATAACACCTGAGATTCCGTGGACACCTGTGAGTCTGCACAGACTTAATAATAATAATAATAATAATAATAATAATAATAATCATAATAATCATCATCATCATAATAACAATAATAATAATAATAATAATAATAATAATAATAATAATAATAATCAGAATAATAATAATCATAATAATCATAATAATTCGTTTTCTGAACCACTTAATCATTTCTGCCAGCTCTGGGCAAGGGCAGGGTACACCCTGAACAGCTCTAGGGAATTGCAGGGTTTATTATTATTATTATTATTACCAGTAACAAAACACTTTTTTTTTAAATGCATATTTGCAGGTAGAATACTGAATACAGGCTGGTTTGCGGCTATTTTAAACCTTCTAACAAATTAGCAAAAGCAGGTCTGACTGGTCCAAGAAGTTCTTGCTGGAGGCCTAAAGTCAAATAATAAATAAAGTTCAGGGTAGGACAGAAGTAAAATGAAAAAATGACTAATAATTTGTTTTTATAAACATTATTTTCAAACCTAAAGTTTCAGCTGAAAAAAAATGATGGTTCCTGTGTCCTTTATATACAGTATCCTCCAAAAAAAAAAAAAGCATAGAGACCACTGTACTTCTTTAATCATCTTACGAAAGCACTCAGCCAGTTTTTTTTCCTGTTTTTATGCTGTGGTGCATATTTTACACTTTAAACGTTTTCTGGACATTATCGATGGTTGTTGGTTCTAATGTGAGCTTTCTTAGCATTACCACAGCACAGCTTACAGCACCTGTAACCTACCATTAATAAATACACCCTTGCTGTCCAACAATACTCTCTCAAAAATGCAGGCTGAGTTACAAGTAATTAATGTAGTTGTGTATCTAAAAGAAAAAAGAGACCATGATCAAGCCCTGGGGTGTTCCTGTTATGAGTAGCAGGGTTTACATTATTTGCAGTAGTAATTAGGCAACAATGTGACAGGTTGAAGTTTGTTTGTTTGTTTTTGATGTGTAATGGGATATTTATTGAGGTTAATGGTGTTAACTGCTGAGATGAAGTTCTGTTTATAGGAATAATCAGTTCACAATCTTTACTACTCAGCAACACGATACTCATATTTAATACATCTCTGCCAATAAATCAACTAAACCTGTGTACACTCTAATATTTGAAAAAACTAGGATTCAAAAAAACCCACACCTGGTATAAACAGTGTCCCAGAATAAAAAGTGCTTATTGAGACATTGAATGGTGAATTTTCAGTGAATTGTAAAAAAAATAGCATCAATAATTTTGAAGTAATGTATATGAAAGCGTGTCGACACTGAGTTGAGATTCTGTGTGAAGTCCAACAAAGATGATATATTCTACGGGCTTGTTCGTCTGTTATACACTGTGGTGGTGGTGCGTACTTCGAAATGTACAAGAATTCGGCCCTCCGAAAGCCTTAAAGCCATGAATGTGCAAGCAACCGAGTCGAGTTGTTCAGGCATGTTGTCTTTGCTTACTCTGGAGCAGGCATGGCCGGATGGTACTTAAAGCACAGTGCAGTCGAATCTGATTTGAACGAGGCGTCCAAGAAAAGCCAAATCTCCAAAATAAACACAGTGTGGGTCTGAACAGACGAGACAAACCATGAAATGAGTGCTATTGACACAATTAGCTCCACTGATAAAAAACACAATGCTGTCATGCCTGAAAAAATATCCTTGAAAAATTAAGAGCATGCGTCAGTCAAGTTGACATAAGGAAATGCAAAGAAAGCGCTGCGGCGCTATGACATGGCGCAGCATGTATCCCGCCTGAATTCACTCCCAGAAAACGGTTTAATTACTCAGGTATGCTAGTCAAACTCAACACGGTGTGTTTGGCTTCACATACGCTTGTTCTGTCAACCCTCAATTATGTGAGAGAAGTAGCAAGAGGTAAGTAAGTCCTCCATAAACCTGTCGATACACAACATGCCTGCATGTGAAACTTCCAGAAAACAGATTCTTGTCAGAAAGCCAGACGTGGATTCAGTAATAATTTGTTTTATATTATTTAGTTAGTTCATGGTGTAAATGGCAGAAGGAAACAGAGGAACATTCTGAAAACCACAACTATGCAGGCTTTAGAACATGACTGCTGTAGATCTCATCACCTTCTCAATGAGCCAGGCTTTATTGTAAAAGGTAAGGGCTATCAGATTGTTTGAACGTCTTGTGTTTCGCCAAAGGCCTTTTCTATTTATAAGCATAACAACTACCGACAGCAGGGAAATTATTCTGTATTCTGTAATCCTTTGCATTACTCAACATGTGGAAACACATCTGTTGGCTGATTGGCTGACACACATATAATGATAGCGCTCATGCCTATTTGCCATCTGTGGTCACGGAGATTGTAATTTATTGTTTCGTATACTTTATGCTTTAGAATATATTCATGAATCACTTTTAAAAATAAGTGCCCTTTTCTTTTTTTAAACTTATTACTGTACATATTCTTTCCCGAATTGAATTGTGCGCAATTCCCACTCATCAGCATACGATTGCCACAGATCAGGGAGGGGCTAAAGCATGCACACGCCACCCCTCTGACATGCAATGCTAGCCACCTGCCTCTTTTTGAGCTGCTGTGCATTCGTATTTGGAGGCGGGTCTAACACACTCTGAGGGAAAGTGCTATCCGCCCCTTCGTACGAATGGGCTCACAAACAGCCAGGTTTCGCTGGCGAACGCTACGAACGACAGGGAAGTGAACGTGTGCTGTGTCCCGGTCCCCCCCCCCGTCCACGAGAGCTCGGCCAATCAGCTCCCACGGACTCCAGGTCACGGACGGTTGTGACATTAAACCGCATTTGAACTTGCACTCTCCAGGTTAATAATCACGCACTCTGATGATGTATGCCTTCACCCAGTGGTGGTTGACACAGGCTCCGGTTTATCAGTGACCTTAAGAGGATCAATTTGTTTGATAAATGGGATAAAATCATGAAAGATAGGTTTTCGTTTCTGAAATATTTTATCTTGTACATGTTTTATTGGCAATAGCTGTTTGTATTACACAGAACATCTTCAGTGTTTTTGACTCAAAACAAATTATTTGTCATTTAGAGATTAACGGGTCGACTGGTTCAGAATAAAAAAATTAAAACATCAAGCTCACATCTCTGTCGCTTACCATCAGGCCTGCAGGTGAGCTGGAGTTAATCCCAGCTGTCCCTGGGAAGGTCGAACAGGACTAACACAAAGACAAACAATCATACCACTGCACACATCTGGGCACATCTGGAGTCTCCACTCAACCTAATTTGTATGTCTTTGGACTGTTTTCAGGAAACCAGAGCATCCAAAGAAACCACACGAGCACAAAAGGAACAACTTCACACAGAAAGTCCGCCGTCAGTCATGAGGTTCGAACCCAGAGGTGACAGAACTAAGCACTGCACAGCCATCCTGCCAAAAGTGGAAAAAAAAAGGGGGGGGGGGTGAAAGTAATAATAATAATAATAATAATAATGATGATGATCATGATAATAATAATCTGCGTAGGCCTCCGTCAGTCCCGAAGGACTATGGCTGCGCTCTGGCCAGTATCCCGACTGGTGATACTCCCCAGTGCACAGAGCCTGGGTAGGGAGTAATGAGGGACAGGCTGTTACCCAAGCAGCAAGTCCCCCCCTGTCTCGGCGCCATCGGAAGGATCCAATGGAAAGGCAAGTGCCGATACGACCGGGTTGATAATAATAATAATAATAATAATAATCAGATTTGCACATCTATAGGACACTAAAAAAAAAGAAAAAAAGCTGTCACATTGCTGACATTCCATCAGTTGTGAAATAGCAACGTTTTGTATTTCAACATGCATGATGAATCATTTCCAGTGTATTAAACAACCAGACTGAACAGCCAAAGTAAAAAAATAACAAAACTAATTTTTACTTTGTTTATTTATATCTTCTCTATTCTTCTGTAGTAGAGCAGATTTTAAACTAATTATTTTATAATGAATATTCATTCATTCATTTTCTGAACCGCTTAATCCTAATTAGGGTCACGAGGAGGCTGGTGCCCATCTCAGCCAACTCTGGGCGAGTGCGAGGTATACTCTAGACAGCTTGTCAGGCCATTGCAGGGGCAAACACTCACAGAACCAATTCACACTCACACTCACCTCGGGGTGACTTGGAACAGCCAATTAACCTACTGTGCATGTCTTTGGACTGTCGGAGGAAACCAGAGAACCCAGAGGAAACCCACACAAGCACAGGGAGAACATGCACACTCCACACAGAAACGCCTGAGCTGGGAATCGAACCCAGGACCTTCTTGCTGCGAGATGGACGTGCTAAACACTACACCACCGCACCTGTCTTATAATGAATAAAGATTTTAAATACATTACATTTAAAAAGGTTAACATTATAACATATTAAAAAAAAAAAAACTTACACAAAGAACTTGTTGACAGAAAAAAAGAAGAGACGGAGCTAAAATAAACAGCGAGGGAAAAAAAGATAAAAGTAATAAATGGCAAAAACATGGGGGCGGGGATTAGTTATTACAGTAGATCAGTCAGACCCGTTATTGGGTAAAATATATTCTGCCTGAACAGGAAAGGATTTCTCAGTACGTAAACCAGAGGGCTACCGCAACTGCCATCCTCGATTATTATTGTTATTATTATTATTATTGTTGTTGTTGTTGAAGCTGTTAGGAGTTGCCACAGCAAATGATCATCTTTCTCCATCTCTCTCTCTCTCTCTCTCTCTCTCTGTATGTCTCTCCATCACACCAATCTTCTGCATGCCCTTCCTCCTACCAGACAGCTCCATCCTTAACATTCTTCTACGGATATACCCTTCTTCTCTCCTCTGCTCAAGTCCAAACCATCTCAATCTGACCTCTTTCACTTACACTTCCACCTGTGCTGTTCCACAAACATATTCATCCTGTCCATAATTCTGTCCATTCTGGTCTTTCGTAGAGAACATCACAGCATGTTCATCTCTCCCACATCCAGCTCTGCCGTCTCCACTACCACCTCCAAACTGTACAACAAAGCTGGTATCACCACTGTCTTATAAACCTTCCCCATCACTCTTACAAATACCTTTCTATTACAAACCACTCCATCCACTCTTCTTCAGCAGTTCCAACGCTCCTGTCCTCTCTTCTTCAGCACAACTCATTATACGACAAGTATGACTGTAACATTTCCATCATAATATACTGAGCATGGAACTGGAGCGCTCATTAGTCCAATAAGTTGAAGTCATCGTCCACCATCTCGATCCTCCCGATCAGCTGTGGGTTGCAATCGTGAAAAATATAACCCATGCTCAGTGAAAGCCTGAAGATTAGGTTCCCAGGTCAGATGGGAAGGCCATGTTATCAGAATGACGGACAGTTGACTACCAAATCAGCTACTGTGTGGAGAGCTTTGTGAAGGCAAGCGTTCAGTTGGGGGACAGAAGAAACGCTTCAAGGACGGCCTTAAAGCATCCCTCAAGGATATGAACATCAACGTCAGCACTTGGGAGCAGCTTGCTACCTTCCGCTCAGCTTGGCGAAGCAAAGTCTTCACAGTCGCCCGTGCAGCAGAGAAGCGACAAACTGCAGAGGCGCAACAGAAACGCGCGGCACACAAAGTTCGAGCTGCCTCAACTTCCATCGCAGTCCCCACCCACACATATCCCGTGTGTGGGCGGGCATTTCGGGTTCCGATTGGCCTCATTAGCCATCTCCGGACCCATAGCCAGGGATCATAGATTTGATATGAAATCAAGGTCATCTTCGAACTCGAAAGAAGAAGAACAACAAAAACAACACTCGGGAGTATCAACATGGCGCCATCACGGTCATACATGCTCTTAGCATATCGTAATGACTCCAGGTTTCCATGTAGCTCAGTGGTTTTAATATGGCGAGCATAGTGGTTAGCATGTTAGAACATGTGCTTCCCCCAGTGCAGCTACCTGGGTTATCAGAGGCCGGCCGTGTCTCTCACTGCCTGTGGCGGGAGGTTCGTGTGAAACAACCATTGATGACGTTCCTCAAAAGAAGCTGCAAAGCCATTAGCGTGTTTCTGCCCTGCGATGGCCTGGAGAGCCGTCCAGAGTGTACTCTGCCCTCGCCCAGAGTCGGCTGAGATGGGCGCCAGCCTCCCTGCGTCCCCAATTAAGATTAAGCAGTTCAGAAAACGAATGAATGTATATGTACTTTGTTTGTGGAAAAAAGTGCATTTTTCAAAATGGTGGCTGGAAAGAATAAAGAACGGGTCGCTCGTACGTGACGGTTTCCTTCATCGTTATAAATTTCCTCATAAATCTTTTTTGGGTTTTTCTGATCATTGAGTAAATATTGCTTGAGTTGCAACTATTAAAGTTCTACAGGATATCAATTTTATAGTGAATCCTGATGTTTATAGGATAGGCTGTGAATCGGACTTTGCAAAGCTCAAAAACCGGCTTGAAATTTGTGGCGGGTCCACGTCAGTACCTTCAGCATCAAAGAAAAACGTCGTCACCATCGACTATCATCAACTATTCATGATGGATGCAGAGTTCAGTGATCGGAGTGAAAATGATAAGCGGAAAAGGTGGAAATGGTTCGCAGATTTCAGAAGCTGTACTTGAAGCAGACCTGGTGCCCATCTCAGCCGACTCTGGGTGAGAGCAGAGCCAACCTTGGACAGCTCGCCAGGCCATCACAGGGCAGAAACACGTCGACGGCTATGCGACCTTTGATGACCCAGTCAGGCAAATTTCTTTGTGACAGTAAAACCAGCTCAAAGACCGTCCATGGATTTAAAAAAAAAAAAAAAAAAAAAGAGCTGAAATGAGGGAAAAGTGGGCGGAGGCAAACAAGTTTACATGACAGCAAAAGTCCCGTTGGGCCTGTAACTGCATTGGACTGATGTGTGAATGAGATAAAAAGCAGTTGCTTTCATCCTAAAATTACAACATCTCAAATCAGGTCCAGTTTGTGGAGTTACTGCTGCAGCGGCTTCATCATGAACGAGGACACATAATTCACACTGACCCCAAATACCGACACTTCAAACTCGCACTGATTCTTCTTCATCCTGCAAAAATACCCAAAATGCCTCGAATTAATTCTGAGCTTTGTCATCTGGAGAAAGGCTGGATATGAACCGACTTCCTGCCGCATGTGTAGAACATCACATTAATAAACCATAAAGCAGATGAAGAGGAAACGATTTTAAATGTGTCCAGAAATCACTTCTCCGCCTCCAGTCCTAAATCTCCTGCTCGTCCCTTCACTTCATTACTTAATTGAGAGTCGACAGGCTTGATCTCATTTGGCCGATTCTTTGGCGACTGCCTGGGATTTTTCGACGCGGCAACAGTCAGTGATAATTGAATAACGGGAGCTTTCTGTACTTTGAAACTGACGAGTCTCTCGGATGGTGTTAAACGAGAAATTTGGCATGAGGGTGCCGGTTCAGTGGTGACGGAGTACATGGTGCAGCCGCGTGATGTAAATCGTTCTGATGGGGATACAGGCATGCAATTTGGTAGAGAAAGTTGAATGATATTACGCCGTCATAAAATCACATTTGGCATGAAAGATGATTTTTTTTTTTTTTTTAAATGCCCACTATTTGCCAATCAAAAGTCTTCAGTGAAAAGCCTCATAATAAATACATTTATCACAGGGGATGATCACTATTTATATTATTATTATTATTATTATTGCTATACTGTATTAAACCCACAAACTTTGTCTCTGCAGTTAACCCATACAAAATGAGCGCGCGCGCGCACACACACACACACACACACACACACACACACACACACAGCAGTCAGCTGCCACACATTGCTGCACCTGGAGAGCAGTTGGGGGTTGGGGCTCTTGCTCAAGGGCATTTCAGTAATGGAGGTGGAGGGAGGGAAGGTGCACCTTCACTCCCCCACTGCCACATTCTTCCTGCTGGTTTGAGAGTTGAACCAATGACCTTTCCTTCCCAAAGCAGCCTCTCAAACCATTAGGCTACAGCTGCACCCAAAAGAGTATTATTTTTTAAAATTATATTATCACTAAACTCTGTTCGAAATCCCCCCGACTCCCGTCAGTTCCTGAAAAATCTTTTGAGAAAAGATTAATTGTTTGATGAACTTTTGTCATTTGTTCTTTTATTTATAACATGACTCCGCTTGCAGGAGCCCTTCATACGGCTGAAAATAATTTAAAGAAATTCACTATAAAAATATCAAATAATAAGGAAAAGAACAAAACTTTAAAGAATTCACCATAAATTTCTCTCTTCTGACTAGAACTTTCATGTCTGTTCTCAATCTGGAGAAAAAAAAAAAATACAGAAGATAACAATAGGCCATTGTTGGTCTCACCAGAGTCATCAAACAAGAAAAAAAAATTAAATACAAACTAAAAACACTTTGTGAAAGATATGATTTAAAAAGGTGGATGTTGTTTTGAATATTGATTCATTTCCTTAAAAATTGTTACAAATAACGTACGTGTATCAGAAAATTACCTGTTCCTTAAATTTTTTCGACACTTATCAGCTCCACGAAGAATCACAGTGGATTGTCCAAGGTTGGGTATCTTGAGAGAAGCCAATCTGAGGGGTGTCCAAAGAGATCACATGATCTTGATGTGGAGAAATATTACAAAGATTAAGAGATTGAGGACACAGGGAGAACATAAGAGGACCAGGTTCTCAGCCTTGAGGGACACCGGTACACTGTCTCCATGGAGCAAATGAGGACCCTCCCAGATCACCTGGTATGACAACCCTCTTGTTAGAAAGTAAAAAAAAAATTGGCCAAGATGTGTTGAGAATTCCAAGACTTATGATGGTTAAGGAGTTGTTTTGTTTCTTCCTGTTAAAAGAATTCGGGAAGGTTGAGGTCAGGGCCACAAAAACCTTTGTAAAAAAGGTCATCATAGGCCTCATACAGTATACAGGGGAACTGTCATGATGGAACAGGTATGGGCCCTTTAGTTCCAATGAAGATAAATTATAATGCTACAGCCTATAAAAGGCATCTATGAAATTCTGTTTGCAACTTTGTGGAAGCAGACTGTGTAAAAACTTCACATGGGTCTAATGGTGAGGTATTCACAAACATTCAGCCGTATAGCGTGTACCCAACTTTTGTTTTTTTTTTTTTCTTCTGAGGGGCACAACATTCATACATGTTATTAGGGTGTCCATCCAAGGACCCTGACCTGATCATAAACCCCCCCCCCCCCCCCCCCCCCCCCCCCGAGAGACTCCACAAATGCAATGAAGCTCATATCAATAGAGACACAAGGTTCAGTACGCAAGTCTGATCATAGCACTGACTGCATTTGAAACTTGAGACCTTTTATCTGCTGACTTCTACATGAAACACGTTAAGAATATATGGAGGAAATAAGGAGAGTTGCACACAACTGGCTATAAACCATCTCCCCAGCCAATCTTTTGATTATTTTTGGTAGTTTGGGGACTATATAAAACTTAAAAAAAGCTATTCTGACAATATTCACCTCATTTGCATGTAAATTATTTAAAGCTGCAAGTCTATGCGATGAGCTCATAGGCATTATCCAACATCAACTCCAGTAGATTGGTGGACAGCTAAAAATAACTAACAAACCGCAAATATGGAAGTGATGGTATATTTTTAATCGGGGTTATAATCTTATATTAATCTACATCAGATAAAGGTTAGCGCTCCTTATATTTCCAGTGTGAGATTCGGCTAATTAAACAGAAGCACATTTCCAACCAAATCCATCTGAAACTGACTCTAGAAGCATGAACTGTGATTGGTTTTCTCTTGTGCGAGCAATCTGAGACACAAATGGGTGAAAAACAGCTGATAAAGCCATGGTTGTTTTTTATTCATCAGATATGGACAAGATGTGAAAAAATAGAAAACAAATGAGTAAATGTTTTGGCTACTTGAACATGAAACAACAATCACTTCTTCTTCTATGTGGCCAGACAGAATGTATGTGGCTGTCACTGAACCTCTTGGGCTGTTTTTCTCGCCAAATGCTCCTGTTCTGCTTTTCTTCTCATCATTTCCTCTCTCTGGACAAGTTGCACGCGCTCTGCCTCCCAGGCCTGCACATTCTTCTTGTACTCAGCCAGATCTTGCATCTCATAGTTCGCCAGTTCCTCATCGGCCAGGATGGAGACGAGATTATCTAGACTGCGCATCTCCACTTTCCCCTGTGTGTGTAACTGCTCGCTCAGCTCCTGCACAATAGACCAGCAATAATAATTAAAAAAAAAATCAATTAAAAAAAAAAAAAAAAAAAATTCAATATTCACAGGTTCACAAGGCCAACACACACACACACACACACACACACACACACACACACACACCTCAAAATCAGCAAATTAGCCTAATGTCCATATCACTGGTGAGGCACAAGGAGAACAAGCAAACTCTACACAGTAACATACAAGCCGAGGACTCAAACCCAAGACCTTCTCGCTGTGAGACACATGTGCTAACCAATATGCCACCGTGCTGCTTGAAAAAAAAAAAAAAAAAAAAAAAAAAAGTGTACATTTTCAAAAAGTACAATGTATCTGATTGGAATGCTTCCCTGGTGTGGTGTTTTGGGTATGACCACAGGGAGCCCTCAGAATCGACCCAGAACATGCTGGGGGGGGACTATGTCTCTTGGCTGGACTGAGAGGGCCTTGCCCTTGACCCGCTCCCTCAAAAGAACTGGAGAAAGTGGCTGGGGAGAGGGACATCTGGACCTCGCTTAGGCTACCGCCCCTGCGACTCGACCACGGATCAGGCGCGAGAAGGTGATAAATAATGATTTACAAGTGTTTACTATTACAATCAAATGAAAAGGGCAACCAGACAAATCAGAGAGTATAACATCTGTTCATGTTCAAACATCTGTGAGGTGGAAGTTTCACTGAAACCTTCGGTCCTCACATTAAGTAGGTTTAGATTAAACTGAGTTAATGATTAGCAAATCCACCTCAAAAGGAAGACGGTCCAGAGTTCACCTCCTTGGCTCGGCTCAAGCATATCTGTTTACACAATACTAGCTAACTTCTGATGGCTGGTACATTCATATGTAACAAAACCTATCCAAGGGCTCGTCAAGTGTTACTTAGATTATTGGTAATTCTTCAGCTTCTTAAAATGTATTTGGCAGGGAGCTTTTCTGATAAAGTCATTCTGATACATTTAACATTTCAGCGTTCCCCAGAGGGACGGCATAGGGGAATAATAGAATAGCTGCCTGACAACAAAAAGGTGCTAGGTTTCAGCCCCAGGCTCGAGCATTTCTGTGGAAATGTGCTTGCATGGGTTTCCTTCTGCAGTCCAAAGACGTGAACATTAAGCTAACTGGGTGAACAGTAAAGGGGCGGTGATCCCGTAATGTTTGAACCAGAGGTTGTACACTAACCTTAAACCTAGCCATGTACTGTGGTAGTCTGGATCTTTCAAGCTCATCATCTTCATCTATGGTTATAGTCTGGTGTTCTTCAGCTTCCTGTTCTGTTGCTGTAGGAGCAAGCACTGACACGACCTCCTGTAGTATCAACTGCACATAATCAAGCTGAAAAATACAAAACAGCACAGAGTAATAGTGGTGATGTAGACAAATGCAGGAAGGGGAGCATCCCAGCCAAGTACACATCCGAGAGTTAAATTAACTTACGAATCGGACCAAAAGTAGTACACTGTCGACGAGTGAAACACACAGTCAAAATAAAACCAAATATATTTAACAATCTGACGAGATCTAATAATTAAAATGTTCCATTATATGGATAATTGACTTTTTTTTTTAATATTGTGTCCTGATGCCATTGTCTGATCCTTATAAATCCCTATAAACGGTCGCTGTAACAGACAAATCTCTGTGAGCCAACAAAATGTAATCTTAATTTGCATGTTGCAAAATAATCAAAGAGACATGGTCTTATGAAAACATGAGACATGTCAAAAGTAAACGGACACCACTTAATTCACAGGTCTATGTGTGTATTTAAATTTTAGATTACAGTCTATAAAATGCCGTTCAAACACTTGTCTCGTCCATTGTCGTCTCAAGGCTAGACTACTGCAACTCACTTCTGCCAGGTCTGCCGATGCAGAATGCAGCTGCACGACTTGTTTTCAACCTTACCAAATTTTCTCACAACTTGGCTTCCTGTAGCTGCTCGCATTAGCTTTAAAACACCAATTCCCTTTAAAGACAAACATGGACCTGCACCCTCCCACCTCAAAGTACTTGTCAGACCGCACACTGCACCACATTCTCTCCGATCTTCCAGAACTGCTCGACTGGTCCCTCCTTTTGTTAAGGGACAAGGAAAACATCAATTGAAACTATTCTGTTCTGGCACTGAGGTGGAGGAATGAACTCTAGATGCTTTGACAGCTGAGTCACGTGATGTCTTCAGACAACAGGTGAAAACCTAGTACTTGTTTATATGTTTAATTTAAAAAAAAAAAAAGTATTAAATAAAACATGTGGCCTAGTAACGCCTGTGCCCTAGTGATTGGTGTCAGAAGGTTTTCGCTAATAGTGACTCACAGCACTTTTGTAAGTCACTATGGATAAGGGTGCTTGCCAAATGCCATAAATGTAGGTTGTCCATAGCATCTAGCCAAACACCAGGATCAAAAGAGCAGTATTACTTTCAAAGAGTCCTTACTTGGGTCAATCTGAGGGTGGACTTAGCAAGCATCACACTGCACTAGATCTTGTGATTCTTCCTCTACAGCCAGAGTGATTGAACAATTTCTCAGCAAAGAAAATGTAAGGAACATGATGTTGTAGAAAAACTGCTGTGAGGCATCTCCATCAGCTTGAGTACTACGTATTTATAAATGTATATCCATGTGTTTCAGAAACTATGGTGTCTATTTATCTTGGGATATGTTAATGCATGGGGAGGAAAACAATAGGGGCAGCCCACTCTCCTTGAGGCATGAATATTTTCCAACATCAGTATTAAACAGAAAAATGCAGCCATGAGGTGGGGGGCACTAACCAGTGTCTCTCCCCCTCATGCCGGTCCCAAGCCCGGAGAAATGCAGAGGGTTGTGTCAGGAAGGGCATCCGACGTAAAACCAATGCCAATTATTGATGATGCAAATCAAAAGTATTACCTCCATACCGGATCGGTCGAGGTTCGGTTAACAACGACCGCCATCAGTGCTGTCAATCAACAGGGTGCTGATGGAAATTGGACTACTGTTGGTCAAGACGTCGAAGAAGGAGAGGTGGGAGGCGTGTCCGTAGGCAGAGAGAGAAGAGGAAAGGCATGAGTCTAGGACTGAGAGTGGGGACTTTGAATGTTGAACTATGCACAGAAAAGGTAGAGAGCTGGTTGACATGATGCAGAGGAGGAAGGTGGACATACTGTGTGTTCAGGAGACCAGGTGGAAAGGTAGCAAAGCTAAAAGCTTAGGAGCAGGGTTTAAGCTATTTTATCACGGTGTGGATGGGAAGAGAAATGGAGTCGGAGTCATCTTGAAGGAGGAGTTTGTCAGGAATGTTCTAAAAGTGAAAAGAGTGTCAGACAGAGTGATGAATCTCAAGTTAGAAATTGAAGGTGTAATGCTCAATGTTGTTAGTGCTATGCCCTACAGGCAGGATGTGAGCTAGAAGAGAAGGAGAGATTCTGAGTGACTTAGATGAAGTGATGCAGAGTACCCCCAGAGGTGAAAGAGTGGTCATAGGTGCAGACTTCAATGGACATGTTGGGGCAGGCAACAGAGGGGACGAGGAAGTGATGGGCAGGTTTGGTATCCAGGACAGGAACGCAGAAGGACAGATGTTGATAGATTTTGCAAAAAGGATGGAAATGGCTGTGGTGAATACTTTCTTTGAGAAGAAACAGGAGCATAGGGTGACTTATGAAAGGAGGTAGGCGCACACAGGTAGACTACATCTTGTGTAGGCGGGATGTAATTTGAAGGAAGTCAGTGACTGCAAAGTCATCGTGGGTGAGAGTGTTGCCAAACAGCATAGGATGGTGGTGTGCAGGATGACTCTGATGGTGAGAAAGGTGAAAAGGCAAAGGCAGAGCAGAAGACAAAGTGGTGGAAGCTGAAAAAGGAAGAGTGTCGTGTTGTCTTCAAGGAGGAGTTGAAACAGGCTTTGGGTGGCCAGGAAGTGCTTCCAAATGACTGGACAACCACAGCAAATGTGATCAGGGACACAGGTAGGAGAGTACTTGGTGTGTCCTCTGGAAGGAAAGTAGATATGAGACTTGGTGGTGGAATGAGGAAGTGCAGGAGTGTGTACAAAGGAAAAGGTTAGGCCAAGAAGAAGTGGGACATTGAGAGGACCAAGAGAGTAAACAGGGAGTACAGGGAGACACAGCGCAGCGCTTAAAGTAGCAGTGGCGAAGGCCAAACAGAGGGCGATGATGACTTGTATGATAGGTTGGATAGTAAAGAGGGAGAAAATGATCTATACAGGTTGGCACAGCAGAGAAATAGAGATGGGAAGGATGGCAGCAAGTTAGATTGATAAAGGACAGAGAGGGAAATGTATTGACTAATGACAGAAGTGTGCTGGGAAGATGGAAAGAGTACTTGAAGAGCTGATGAATGAGGAAAATGAGAGAGAAAAAGAGTAGAAGAGGTAACCATTGAGGAGCAGGATGTAGCAAAGATCAGTAAGGGTGAAGTGAGAAGGCATTGAAGAGGATGAAGAATGGAAAGGCAGTTGGTCCTGATGATATACCTGTGGAGGTATGGAAGTGTCTAGGAGAGGTAGCAGTAGATTTTCTGACAAGAACATTCAACAAGGTACTAGAGAGTGAGCAGATGCCGGAGGAGTGGAGGAGAAGTGTGCTGGGGCCCATTTTTAAGAACAAGGGAGACGTGCAGAGTTGGAGCAACTTCAGAGGGATAAAGTGGATGAGCCATATGATGAAGTTATGGGAAAGAATAGTGGAAGCTAGACTAAGGGCAGAGGTCAGCATTTGTGAACAACAGTTTGGTTTCATGCCAAGAAAGAGCACCACAGATGCAATGTTTGCCTTGAGGATGTTAATAGAGAAGTACAGAGAAGGTCAGAGGGAGCTACATTGTGCCTTTGTGGATCTGGAAAAAGCATATGACAGGGTGCCAAGAGAAGAACTGTGGTATTGCATGAGGAAGTCTGGAGTGGCAGAGAAGTATGTTAGAGTGGTGCAGGACATGTATGAGAGATGTAAGACAGTGGTGAGGTGTGCTGTCGGTGTGACCGATTTAATTCAAGGTGGAGGTGGGACTGCATCAAGGGTCAGCTCTGAGCCCATTCTGTTTGCTATGGTGATGGACAGGCTGACTGACGAGGTGAGACAAGAATCTCCATGGACTATGATGTTTGCAGATGACATCGTGATCTGTAGTGAGAGCAGAGAACAAGTGCAGGAAAATCTAGAGAGGTGGAGGTATGCCCTGGAAAGGAGAGGAATGAAGGTTCGCCTCAGAAAATCAGAATACATGTGTGTGAATGAGAAGGACCCAGGAGGAACGGTGATGTTACAGGGAGCAGCGATAATCTAAGGTGGAGGATTTAAGTACTTAGGCTCAACAATCCAGAGCAATGGAGAGTGTGGAAAAGAGGTGAAGAAGCGCAGTGCAGGCAGGCTGGAATGGTTGGAGAAAAGTATCCGGTGTGATGCGATAGGAGAGTGTCAGCAAGAATGAAGGGAAAAGTGTACAAGATGGTGGTGAGGCCAGCGATGTTGTATGGCTTAGAAACAGTGGCGCTGAGGAAAAGGCAGGAGGCAGAGCAGGTAGCGGAGATGAAAATGTTGAGGTTCTCCCTGGGAGTAACGAGGATGGATAGGATCAGAAATGAGTATATCAGAGGGACAGCCCACGTAAGATGTTTTGGAGACAAAGTCAGAGAGGCTAGATTGAGATGGTTTGACATGTACAGAGGAGGGATAGTGAGTATATTGGCAGTAGGATGCTGAGGTTGGAACTACCAGGCAGAAGGCCTCGAGGAAGACCAAGAAGAGATTTATGGATGTGGTGAAGGAAGACATGAAGGTCGTTGGAGTCAGAAAAGAAGATGCGGAGGACAGGGTGAGGTGGAGGCGGATGATTTGCTGTGGCGACCCCTGAAGGGAGCAGCCGAAAGTAAAAGAAGAAGAAGAAGTATTAAACAGAAACTGTATGTCCGTCATGATAAAAAACCTTCAAAGATAAACATTTTGAAAAATGTTAAAATGTGTATCTGCTGAAGGAAGTGGCTTGGGAGAGGGACGCCTGGACCTCACTGCTGAGGCTGCTGCGCCTGTGAGCTGACCCCGGATTTAAGCAAAAAAAGACAATGATGATGATGATGTTACAAAGTGGAACAGAAACAGCAAGTAATGCTGTCATTTATCTCATTCATCAGTCAGTGAGTGAAGCAGGAACACAATCATGTGAGATTACTTTGAGAGGCTGGACCCATTCAGCCAAGTATGTTATTCTTTCAAAAAAAAAAAAAAAAAACCCCAAGATCTTTGAACACATTTGCCAGTAAAACGTATCTTGTTCAATCTGATGGAGTGACTTGCGAGACTTACTTTCTCCCACACATGTGAGCAATTACAGCAATTTTTGTGAAATCTTTCTACATATAGGTACTCACAATTTCCTTGCATATTTTCAAATCTCCAGCATCAGTGCACACTCGCTCCATAACGGCCAGGCTTTTATTCAGATAACCGGGGGTCCACATCAGGGGCATGTTGTGAAACACTGCATGGATTCCTTTGGCCATCTCCACCTTACCTAAAGCAACAATGATAATCATGCAATTTATGTATTTATTTTGGATCTTTATACCAAAATAAAGATTGCATTGAATAAACACAACCACATGCCACTTTTACAGGAGGTGATGTTACTCAGATTTACAGAACATTCATAACTTAGACATCACATTCATTAGCTGTACACAAAGCCATTATATCGGTCATCAGGGCCCTTTCATAGACCAGCATGGATAAAAATCATATTATTCAAGCTTTAAACATTTTTAATTTAACAAATACATTTATACATGAAGAAAGATGGTTATATTTATTAGAGCTTTGAATACACACCAATGAGTGCATGACCAAGTAACTGAGCACTGACACCAATAGAATTGTTCTGCTTCAGTCCAGCCAACAGAAGAGCTGCACCCATGTTCCTCTCCTCCTGCCACTGCACAAATAAACAATGAAACATTCATATACACACACGTGTAGAATATACAGTGATCCCTCGCTACTTCGTGCTTCAGTTTCTGCTGCTTAAGTGCATTGTGGGTTTTTCAAAAATATTCATGGAAAAATAAAAAAATGAAGGAAAAATAGGGAAATGTGAAGGGAAATGAAACAAAACAAGGCCAATTCTTCTTTTTCTCCTTTCAGCTGCTCCCTTCAGGGGTCGCCACAGCAAATCAACTGCTTCCATCTCACCCTGTTCTCTGCATCCAGTTATGCAAAAAAAACAAAAAACAAAACAAAACACCAAACAAACAAAAACAGCCCAAACCCCTCAACAAAACTACTTATATTTTTGTGAGGTGCTCATCTGCGTGAGTGTGAGCATCTGTGTATATTTACATCTTATGCATTATTTTAAATGTTTAATTGTTATTATAAGCATTTATAGCATTGAATATGTATTTAGTGATATTATAAAAGCCTATGCCAAATCAAATGTGCAAATCAGATGATTCGCTGTGGCGACCCCTGAAAAAGGGTAAAAGCCAAAAGGAAAAGAAGAACAAGAAGATATACACATACATGTACGTATACATCAGTCAGCGGGGGGGGGGGGGTGATGATGATGATCCTACTTCATGGATTTTGGTGGCCGTGGGGGGGATCTCGGTCCAAATTAACCACGGAAAGTGAGGGATCCCTGTGTGTTTTTTTATAATTAATATATATATTATATATATAATAAAAATAAAAGGACAGGACAAAGACTTTCTATTGAAACTCCATTTATCACTACAGATGATTTGTAGTGATAAATGGAGTTTCAATAGAAAGTCTTTGTCCTGTCCTTTTATTTTTATTGTTATTTGCTCTACCAAAAAGTACTGAGCACTCTCCTACAGAAGGATCTACTCAGAGTCTCCTATATATACACACACACACACACACAAACATACATACATACACACGATATATGTACACACACACACACACACGGCCTTCCATAATTATTGACACCCCTGATTCAGACATGTTCTTTGACTTCTAATAAATTCCACCCCCCTTCTTAGTAATATTGAACCACAATGAAAGAGAAAAATCTAACCTTTTATTCAAGTGCATTTATTCAGTAGGAAGGGCCCACCTTCACTATTGAATAATTTATGCTGCAAACTGCAAAATAAATACCTCCTACATTGGCAATAAATGAATTATCTTAATGATTCATATGTAAATTTACAGTTTCCTTCTTTCAGGATCTCTTGGGAGATGGGAAAGGCTATTTTCTTTCAGAGGTGGTTGTATGTTTCTTTCCTTTCTTGGCAGAACATTATAATTAATAACAGAGTGAGTACAATTCAACTTGAGATTCATCTATTAAACCGCAGATGAGGTAATCATTGATCTTTAATGTGCCTTTGTGGAAACTTTCCAATGATCTGTACATTTTTTAATTTTAGTTGAATAAAGATAAAATTTAATGCGGCCTAAAAGCGTCCACCAGACCTTCCCTGCGGAAACGATTTGTTCTGAAGGTTATCTGATGTGTAATCTGAATGTAATCGAGTGTGAAGCTCAGACAGGCAACTCAAAACAACTCTTTAAAAACCTCACGTTCGCAACAATTTACACAAGTCTTCAATTAACGATTTAATTAAAATCGGTTCATGCATCACATCAGCTGTTCGCACTGTTTGAGTTTTATTGGAAATACTGTACATACACTAATGCTCGGCTTGGCTGCTAAATACTTGCTCAAAGCAAACAGGGATAAGATCTGCGTCGTGGGCAGGTCAAACGCCTCCTGAAGCATCACCTCCTCCACAACCTGGCAGGCTCCTGTAATGATTACAAATAAATAAATAAAATGCTTAATAAAGATTATAAAGTAACCTTATGAAACTAATCAGCAGTGCATTAAGTAAAACAATAACAGAGGTGCCAACTTTTCTATTATTTCTCATACCCTGGTAGTCCTTTCCTTTGAGGTAGGAGTCAATCAGGATATTCAACGTAAACTCATCTGGAAACATCCCAAACTGCACCTAAACATACGGAAGTCAATTCTATCAGATTTCTCCACAGTGTGACTAAAACTGTATTCACACAGGAAGTGACGAGTCACACGTCAATCATTTTGCCCCCGAGCTGCACGTGATATCGCGTGTTTTACATGGACTACAAAGGGAAGCAGGAAAAGTGAAAACTCATTGGTTGGCTGCATGTCAATCAATGGTAGCTTTTTTTTTTTTTTTTTTTTTGGGGGGGGGGGGTTCCCCTAATTTATTTGCATCCAGTTCCCACCCATGAAGTATTGCCTTCCCTATTACACAACCACCGCCAATCAGGGAGGGGTGAAAACATGCACACACTCCCTCCTGACATTTTTCAGACTGCGGTGCCATGCGTATTTTGGGGGCGGTCTAACAGCCTAACACACTCGGAGAGAAAGTGTTATTCGTTTCCTCGAACAAAGGGACTCACAGAGTCCTGTGATTGGCTGGCGGTCGCAATCAGCGGTACAGGTATAACCTCAACTTAAGTCGTTTCGATTTAAGTCGTTCACAATTATATGTTGGTTTTCAAAAAATACATTATTACAGTATATATACAAATTAAAATAAAGTTTGACATTATAATCATATTATCTGATTGGTTATCATTCGAATGAGTTCAGCTAATATCGCTGTCAGTCACCAACTTTGCCTGGTCACTTGATGCTCGTTGCTTCCTGTGTGAAGCTGAAGTGGCTCTCCGTGGTCCATCTCACTTAACTAACCAACATTGACTGAAAACTCCCACCTTATTCTTCAGTGTGTACAAGGCCCTGTCCTTCACTCCGTATTTAAGACAATGTCGAAACCAGCTATGAATGGTCCAGTCACGGAGATACCAGCAGTTCGGACTGTGTCGAAACCTCGGAACATACAGCAGGGAGAGCACATCAAGGTACACGTCTAGTTTCCCAGCAAAATACTGTGTGAAGTTTTACAGTTTAATGATGTCTGAAAATGTATTAAAATATTTAAAAGATTTTCTGCTTACTTGTATAAATAATATTCTGCTTGAGTCACTTCCTCTCTGGATGATATATTATCTACAAACTAAAAACAGATCAGATGATTAAGACACTCATGCCTTTAACGTTCTGAATTGTAAACGCAATAAACAATAAATATATAAATTGATCCCAAGACATTATGTACAGAGTTACTTACAAATATGAATAATAATTAATGTAAACAATAAATAACATTAATCTTATTACAAAATACAGTAGTAACACCCCCAAAAAAAAAAAAAAAAAAAAAATGGGTACATGATACCCAGTCACTGAGCAGTTTATTAGAAACACGTGTACTGCTACACGTTCCTACAGCTACGTGTTCAGGCAGGGCACCACAGCGCCAGAGTGGTTAGCATTTCCGCCTCACAGCAAAAAACGTCTTGGGTTCAATTCCCAGACGTTTGTGTGGAGTCTGCTTGTTCTCCCCGTGCTTGTATGGGTTTCCTTTGGGTATGCCGGTTTCCTCCCACAGTTCAAAAACATGCACAGTAGGCTGATTGGCTGTTCGAAATCGCCCTAAGGTGTAAGACCAAGCGGTTGACTGGTAAGTTGTTCAGGATGTACCCCACCCTTGCCTAGGGTTGGCTGACATGGGTACCATGCGCCCTGTGGCCCGAATTAGGATGAAGCAGCTTAGAAAACGAATGAATGAAGTATTCAGCTAACTGCATGAAGAGGCGGGGCAGTCACACAAATGGAAGGAGACACACCCATACTTCAATTATTTAATAATACTCACTTAATATTATTTATTTTAATTTTATTAAGGCACTCCAGTGGAAACACTAATTGTAAAATACTTTGTGGAATAAAACACAATTGCACATGTAATAAATATCTGTGTACCACATGCTAACCTCAGCAACCCAGTTTTACTCGGATACCCTGACGGCCTTTAATACCTTATTGAAATATTTGGGTGTCTGAGACTGACGGCATTGTGTTAGCAACACAGATAAACCAAAGTGTTGCTCACACGATAACCATCAAGATGGGGTTGGGGGGGGGATGAGTACCATTGGTGCAGTGAAACCCGTAACATTGGTGTAAAATCTTAAAAGAAAGAAAACAACTTGGGGAGACACTCCCTGCACTTTTTCATGTGGCATCAGAGACACATCAGAACAACACGGGTACAACACTGGGTCAACATACAATCAGATGAAAGAATGAATAGCATCGTCACATCACACAATAATCGCACCGCGTGAACAATCGGAGAACACGCCAAAATCGACTGAAACATGGGACGAGCTTTGGAAAACGACGAGCACGAAGCCAGATCGTAATCAGTATCATGTGAACGCAATCAAAGTCATTCATTCAGTTTCTGAACCACTTAATCCTAATTAGGATCACAGCAGGGAGGATGGTGCCCATCTCCGGCGAGGGCACGGTACACCCTGGACAGCCCGCCAGGCCATCGTAAGGCAAAAACATGCTGACGGCTATGCAGCTCTTCTTGTCGAAAGCACGGTGGGGAGTCTAACAGGGATACGAACCCACACACTCCTGACCATGAGCCCAGCACCCTAACCACAACACCACTACCCTCATCCTCCCTTTCCTAAATAAACGGGGGGGGGGGGGGGGGGACATACAGCGAGCCCAGTAAAACCTGCCACACTTTCGAGTAAAACTTCAGCCAGGATGATTATGATTCAGACACGAGGCTTCACTGACTCACCCGTGCGATTGTCAGAGAGCTGACCGGGAGCTTTCTCTCATACGTCTTGTCCATAAGTGACGCCAGTACAGCTGAAAGGGATAAAGAAAAGCACGGAACCGAATTTCCATGTAAATAAATCTATACGCAAAGCTCACAGAGCATCATGAAAAAACCGAGGACTCAAGTCACACTAAACATCTAGAAATCACATGAGAGAAGACTTCAGGATCATTAGTGTTTAGGAAGCTGTTACACAGTAGAATGTGGAGCGTAGCTCACCGAGGTTCTGTGGGTCGGGTTCTCTTTGCTCCCACAGTGTGGAGTCAGTATAAGCTGCAGAGAGTAAACATCTTCTCCCTGGAACATACACACAGGCTGATCATCAAACACATGAACTTACACTGATACAGAACCAGAAAAACGGGTTTTAAAATGGGTGGGAAGGAACATTTGGGATCCAACAACATTCACTGTGGCCTGATGATGATGAAGACGACATCGACAACAACCATCAATCCAGCTGATCAAAATTTCTTCTTTAGCTACCATAGATTACACCCTGAAAGGCGCACTAGGTCATCACGCTCACAACTAGGGGCAATCTGGACCAGCCAATTAACCAAATGGACCAATGAACCAACTGGTAGGAGGAATCCCGATGTGGGAACATGATGTCCAAATAGAACCTCCCTCACCAAGCCCAAAACCATGGTGGAAACCATGCAAGCACACACACACACACACACACACACACACACAACAGCAAACAAACACACACACACACACACACACAAAAGCAAGCAAACAAAAACAAACACCCACCTGGGGCAACTTGGAATAAACAGTTAGCCTGAGGCACATGTCCACGGACTGAGGAAGAAAACCAAAACCCTCAGAGACTCCATACAACACACCCATGTAAATTCCACACAGAAATGCCCTTGCTAAGCCTGGGACTCGAACCCATCACCGTCTTGCTGTGACGTACTATCCACTACACCATGGCACCGCCTGGGTTAATATCAGCGGTTTGTATTTTCGTACTTTAGTGTGTACAGAACAGAATTATTTACCTTATCCACTCATCACAGTCATATATAATATAAAACATACAGAGAGCTATAACACCATCACTAGCTTAGCATGCTAGCAACTCTGACACAGTATGAATCTCTATCACACTCCGTCTGTTATTTCTAATAAATAAACACTGACAGACAAGAAATGTGAAATGACAGTTCTCAAAATTATATTAAAATACAAATTAAAAACTCACCATTTAAGCACGGAGTCACACATTTTAACGTCGTCCTGACAGATGAACTAAAGCGATGCAGGATGGAGGCAGCCATGTTTGGACTGTACCACTCACACCTACAGCGCCATCTAGCGCTCGCCAAGTGATACAACCAAAACATCACTCTGAGTTATTTTTATAGTTTATAGTATTTCTTTATTTAGGGCAGTGGTGGCCTAAGTGGTACAGGACGCGGGATCGCTGATCTCGGGGTTCGAGTCCCACTCTCCACAAGGTTGTCACTGCCCCCCCCCCCAGTGCAGCTAACTGGGTTATGTCTCTCACTGTCTATGGTGAGAGGTTGATGTAAAAGAACCATTTCTGACTTTCGTAAAGAGGAGCTGCAAAGCCGTCAGTGTGTTTTGCCCCTTGTTAAAGGGTTGTGTCAGGAAGGGCATCGACCTAAAAACCTATGAACCAACCGTGCGAATCAGATGACTCGCTGTGGCGACCCCTGAAAAAGGGAGAAAGGAGAAGATAGTTTTTCTTTATTTTCGTCTTTAACCTTATAACATTTCACCCCAGAATACGAAATACATGATGAACTTTCGATAGAGATGTGAGTGGAACTCAAGTGAGCGTTTTATCCGGGGAGAGTTTAAAGATGAAATCCCAGCGGGGGCCATGAGAGGGCGCTACTGACCGTCATTCGTCGGTGAGCATCCACGTGAATGTGTAGTGCCCAAGAAATAGTCTTCTCATAGTGCACACAAATTAATCTTCAAGCATCTTCAAACGGGAAAAGACGATACCAATCAGAACTCCAGTGAAAGAGCAAGATCATTATTTATATAAACATTTGTTTGACAAAATTATTCATCGACAACAGGGGTCCCCAAACTTTTTCCTGCGGGGCCACATAACTTTTCCCTTCCCGAAAGCTTCCCGAACAGACGACCGGTTCAGCCGAGCCTGGCGTACAAATGTATTCTCCTGAGCTTACGGTCCAGTTTTTAGCTTTGAGAGTTTGTTTACTTGTATTTGGCCTTGCAAGCGATCAGCCTCGTCGTAGTGACGGATTCAGAGTGTCGGCACAGGTTGTATTCTTTGAATACCTTTTCTTTGCATTGAACAAAATAATAATTGTTTGTCGACTGCAGGTTAAATACCCTGCATTCTGAATCAATTTTTCTCTCCCAGAACCTTTTCACCATTATTCCGTTGTGTTTGACGGGGGAGAGTCTCGGATTTTTGTTTGGGGGGTTCAGATAGGGGCACAGACGGCAGAAGGCTGGAATAAGGTGGCCTGTTCTAGGTGTGTGTTAGTCTTGATCGCGTGGCCAGACTAAAAAAAAAAAAAAAAAAAAAATACAGTAATCATAATGCGCCTCTGGTTTTGTTCAGGGGGCCGGGCCAAATGTGGAGGCGGGCCATATCTGGCCCATGGGCCGTAGTTTGGGGCCCACCGATCTACAACATTTGGCAGACACCCTTATCTAGAGTGACTGATTGTCATCAATTTATTTATACAGATGAGCAATTTTTTGAGGTTGAGGGCCTTGCTCAAGGACCCAGCAGTGTCAGCTTGGTGTTAATGTGGCTTAAACCTGCAATCTTTGGATCAGTATCCTGGAGCCTTTCTCACTGAGGCCTGACTGCCCTCATTCATTTTTATCATATCATTTATTATCAATTATCATTCATGTCGGTGAATGTGCTTCTGTGTGGAGTTTGCATGTTCTCCCTGTTCATGTTTTCGCTTTTCCTCCCACACTCCGAATGCACAATGTGCTAACTGGCTGTTCAAAATTGGATGTAATTGCAAGTGTGTGTTAGCCCTGAAGAGGTTCATCAAACTCAACCCATACCCTGGAGACATACCATCAAACCCATACCATCAAACCCAACCCGTACCTTGGAGACATACCATCAAGCCCAACCCATACCCTGGAGACATACCATTAAACCTATACCATCAAACCAAACCCGTACCCTGGAGATATACCATCAAACCCATACCATCAAACCCAACCCATACTCTGTGAAAGTCCACAATTCTACATCAGCTTCTCAAGAAGTCAGAAATCATGCAAGATCAATTTATTAAAGAATGTTTAGACTGACCAAATTATCTCATTTTAATCAGTAAACCTCCGAAAACGCACACACACACACACACATCACCATGATGACTGTCGATACATCTACGTCTACTGTAGATGTGTTCTAAAAATGCATTTTGCCATGAAGATGTGAGTGTGATTACTGCGTGGTGTAAAACTCCACATGCAGCTCATGACAAATGGAGGTGTCTGCTGGGTGAGTTGTTCAGAAGTTGAATATCTCCCTGATGAAGTTTGTCTGAGTCACACACTCACCACTCACTTAACAAACAGCATAATTATAACTATTAGGATGATGGGAAGGCTGGAGCCTATTTTAGCCAACGCTGGGTGAAGGTGGAGTATACCCTGAAAAACAGTTTAAAACCTCCAATTATCATCACGAGTGTGTTGTGTCTCACTACAGAGCAATTCTTTCCTAAATCAGATAAAAACTGATATTAATCTGTATCCATAGAAACAGCCATTTATTTTCACCTCACCTCAAAGTGGCAAAAAAATCTCTTGCTCCAGAAACTTGTACTGAGAAATAATCTTGAAATAAAACTTAATTATTAAGGCTTCTGTCGCATATTAACGATTTGCAGAACTTCGCTGTGTCGAACCCTGAAAAAACAGGAAAAGCCAAAAGGAAAAGAAGAAGAAGATGCTGATCGATGACAAATTTCTATAAAATACCAGCACACGTTGAACACGTTATTCCAGTTTTAAACATATATATATATATATATATATATATATATATATATATATATATATATATATATATATATAACTTACTAACTTACGCAGAATCTATTGAACTTACATCAAACTTACGTTATCTCCAATGTATATTAACATGTGCAGACGTGTCTGACGTGTTCTGGACGACCACAGAACGTTTCCTGAATGTCCTTCTAACCAACAGCCGGCATATTATGGGTGCATTGGCAGCATTCAGGGGGATGAGTATATAAAGTGGGGTTTAAAATGAATTTCTGAAACGCTTAATCCTAATTAGGGTCACAGGGAGGCTGCTGCCCATCTCAGCTGACTCTGGTTGAGGGCAGAGTACACCCTGGATGGCTCACCAGGCCATCACGGGGCAGAAACACTCTGATGGTTGAACAGCTCTTCTCGATGAAAGTCAGCAATGGTTCTTTTACATGAACCTCCACCACAGACAGAGAGAGACACACGGCCCGCCTTCAATAACCCAGTTCGGTACACTGGGGGATGTGGGGGGGTGGGTGGGGGGTGACAACCTGTTGAGAGTTGGGCTTGAACCCTTAACCTTGGGATCAGTGATCCAGCGCCTTTACCACTGAGCCACCACTGCTGGATTAATGCAATTCTTTTACAAAATTAAATCGATGGTATATAAAATAAATTGTACCATGTGAAAATCCAACAGTTGGTAATAAATGAAATAGTGGGGTCGGTGGTGTAGTGGTTAGGGTGCTGCGCTCATGATCAGGAGGTTATGTGTTCGAATCCCAGTTACCCCCAACACACACACACACACACACACACACACACACTGTGCTGAGACCCCTGGCAAGGTCTTAACCACAAGTGTGCCTCTGTT
Source organism: Plotosus lineatus (assembly GCA_024760905.1). NCBI lineage: Eukaryota > Metazoa > Chordata > Actinopteri > Siluriformes > Plotosidae > Plotosus > Plotosus lineatus. Next base: position 28,799,013 of record CM045749.1, on the reverse strand, counting down.
CCCCCAGTAGTGTAAATGGTACCAGTAAAAATATACTGGGAAGGTAACCTGTGATAGACGAGCATCCCATCCTGGAGGAGTTCAACTCCTGGTCGCTTCACACTACGGAAACCGGGCATAAGCATCGGCCTAGGCTCGGGTGTAAATAAATAAATAAATGAATGAAATGGTGTAGTTGCCCCATGCAAGATAAACTGCAAAGAATGGAGTCATCTCAATTTCATATATCCTAAATATAGTAAAACTGACCTATGGTCTATACGTGCCAGAATGCTCTCGCCTCATGAGAGGATAAAATAATTGAAGTCGATGTCTGTGCGTTTCTGCCACTCCGGTGTGTTTTTATTCTGCAAAAACATTTCTGTAATTTTTTCAAAAGAAGATTTCTGTTGGTTACTCCGCTCTGTTTCTCAGCCTTACAAATAATCCAGTACACACACAGAAACTTCAAACTCAGAACGAAACCCAGGCGTCGAGTCCCTACACAAATACACAACCCCCAGTAGATGACTGTAGGAAACAATTGAGCAGTGAAAGAATGGAGACTTCGGAACGAATGCAAACAATGTGCAGATAATAATAATAACAGTTCAAACGTGACTCGGTGATGCTGTGTTTAAATATTTACTGTAATACATACTGTACAACGACTGTAATTCTAACTGTACTGCAGATCCGATGTTGAATTCTTTAGGTGACTGTTACGTGCGTGAAGCCTCAAATGTACCTTCCCACTTATGTAGCAGAAGTGGAAGTCGTAAAGGAGAAAAAAACAACGGTGGTTTTATTTTCCACTCAGCTGCACCCTTCTCATGATGCAAACAGTTACAGATCGTCTTTGTCCTGACTCATCCAGGGGTTTCACTTCAGCAGACCTGAGTCGCAGTACCTGATTCTGCAGCGCCGCACGCTTCCCGTTGGTGTCGGGACTGAAACACTGAGGTGGATGGAAGAGAGGATGAGGATATGAGTACTTCCTTTCCAGGTTCATGGTTTCGCATCGGGCCACCAACCGATAGAGGTGTGTGAAGGCTGTGAGGGCTGAAAAACACACACAAAAAAAGGGATGTTTCGGGTTTTGAGAGAAGGTTCCACACAGAAGACCAGTGTGAGACTATCAGGGCAGGATATTTTATATAGTTGTTGTTTTGGGTGTTATTAACCGCACAGATCAAGCACATCACAGAAAATCTGGATGTTTGCTTGTGGATATTCATTCAACCATTCATTCATTTTCTGAACCGCATAATCCTAATTAGGGTCGCTGGGAGTCAGGAGCCCATCTCAGCCGACTCTGGCCGAGGGCAGAGTATACCCTGGACAGCTTGCTGGGCCATCACAGGGCAGAAACAAGAAACATTCAGCTCCTCTTGTCGAAATTCAGCAATGATTCTTTTACACGAACCTCACACCACAGACAGTGAGAGACACGGCCGGCCTTTGATAACCCAGCAAGCTGCACTGGGGGACAGTGACGACCCGGTGATAGTGGGCTTGAACTCCCAACCTTGGGTTAAATGATCCATCACCTTACCTCATGCGACCCTAATTAGGATTAGGTGGTTCAGAAAAAGGATGAATGAATGAATTCAAATGATACCTTTGACCTTGAGTCATTTTTAAAGGTTAAAAAGTGAAGGTCACAGCATTTTCAATATCATTTCAAAATGAGTGCCGATAAATACAGTATGCCATTACTATGGAAAACGAACAGGAAACCATCCCTGATGGCACTGTTGGCTTACATTTCCTAGGTGTTTAGTACAAGCCTTGCTGGTTATGAATTCATACATCCACCTCACAGCGAGAACGTCCCGTGTTCAAGTTCCAGATGTGACGAGGGTGTTTCTGTGTGAAGCTTGTATGTTGTACTTGCGTTTCCTCCGGGTACTCTGGTTTCCTCTCACAATCAAAAGACAGGCACATTAGGATAATTGGTTGCTCTTTATTACATGTGTGTGTGTGTGTGTGTGTGTGTGTGTGTGTGTGTGTGTGTGTGTGTGTGTGTGTGTGTGTTTGCGTTGGCATTGTGATTGATTGGTGAGCTTCAGGGTGTACTTAGCCTTTACCCAGCATCATTTGGGATTGGCTCCTGCATTCCCGGTGGATCTGACCATGATTATCAGTCAAGATAATTAATTCTTTATGAAGTCAATTTTTTTTAATCTGAACAGATCACTGATGAAGAACACAGTGACACGTGTTACAGTTATCTCTGTATGATAGCGAGCAGTTTATGGTTTTCCCAGTAAAACATTAATAATGGTAAACAACCGCAGATAACATACACTACAGAAATGGCGCCAGAAGGCCTGTGATCTGGACCCCCACAGAGTTCAGACAAGGCTTGTTTGATCAGGTGATGTGATGCATTCTGTTGTACTTCCTGTCCCTTTTCTGAGAAGTTAAATATGTTTCAAGAAAGTCAGAACTATTATAATTAATCTTAAAATATATAAATGTGAAAGATTTTAAAGCCTTTTAGAAAAAAAATGCTTTCTTTATTCTTGCATGATTTCAATAAGAAATTAGGAATTTATCACTTCTGTTATACCCAAATTACACAAATAATGTTGTTCTCAGATCTTAATGGAACCCAATGTGGTTTTCCTTTACGAGCTCGAACAAATGGGCGTACACTGTACTGTGTGTATGTATATATATATATATATATATATATATATATATATATATATATATAATAGGCCCTTGACCATTCGCGGTTCAGCGCTCGCACCGCCACATGCTTGAAGATTGGTGACAAACCTGGAAGTAACTGGCACATGATTCAAATTTAGCCAATGGCTGAGAGCTTTTTGTTTCTCCCTCCTGCTGATTGGTTGCAGATGATGTGTACACCTGTTTTTTTTTTTTTTTTGTCCTTCACATACATGATATCAACATGATTGGTTGATTTGTAAATTCACAGTTTTTTAGTGTGTTTTTAATGATTATTTAAGCGCTATGATGTCACTCAAACGCCCCGCATCTTCTCTAGCTTCTGGTAAGGAGCCTAAGTGCTTTATTTATTCATAAATGTGATCACAGTACAAAATGTAAAAGTTTTTTACTGAATCATTGCTACATTTTACTGCATTATTACTGTATTAATGAGTAAGACTGGATACAGAATGGGTTTAACAAGCAGGTTTTAGTGTATGTAATATCATACATAGGGTTTTAAAACCACATCAATGACTCATGGATTTTCATGATTTGCAGGAAGGACTGGAACTGAACCATCGTGAAAAAGGGGGTCTAGATATATATTGGGGGTCTGTATATATATATATTATTATATTATACAAGTGCATTTGGCGTAGCCTAGCCTAGGCTAGCCTAGAGACAAGCTAACTCGATTTGAGTAATATTCGACTTACGTCATCTCTCCTGGAACCAACTAACAACGTAAGCCGAGGTGAAAGAAGTTGCCATAGCGCCAGAGATTTTTTTAATGTTTTTTATTATTTATAAATACAGATTGAAATTTACATTCACGCTTCACAGGAAAAAATATAATTTTCTTAAAATTATTTACGTTATTTCTCAAAAAAAAAAAAAAATACAAAACAGGTTATTAAATGTTATGAAAATATCAGTACGTGAAAACTTGATTCAACAGTCATTTCTGAAATCATGTTTTTAATTCAGGTGAATCTCCGTCTTACAAAATATACAGTCGGTTAAATCATGCACATGGTTAGAGATTACGCATTAAGTAACATTTCTTGGTGGGGGGTGTTTATATTAATTACTTTAACTTATGTGCTATTTTATGAGCAGATTTCTTCATGCTACAATCCGCCTGGAAATGAAGACTGATTCACAGATTTATTTCACTTGAAAGATTTGTTTTGTTTTTGTACGACTTCATTCACAGCTTAATTTTCTGTCCCGGTAAGTTCGAGTACAGTAAAGCTCTCCATCAGAGATGGAGCCTTGCTGACTCTCTCTGTAACGTATGCGCTGGAGCTCCTGTTTACTCAGCTTGAACTGTTTCTCACTCCTCTCCTCTTCCTCTTCATGGACTATCTCATCCTCTTCCTCCTCATCTTCATCGTCTGCTTCTCTGGCTCCTCCCAGTTCCGTCTGGTAACGATCGGGACTGTACTGGCTCATCCTGTACAGGCTGTCGTCATCTTCCTCGCGGCTCTCGCCATCTGACTGAGAAAGACGGAGCTGGGGATGGCTCTTCTGGGACAGATCGAACGGCTTGTCCTGGCTGAACCGAGACAGGAGACGAAGAGGGCTGGAAAGACAGAATCGTCCTCTTCGTCTGAACACTTCAAAGAGAAGACAGCGTTAGTTACATACTGAGTCTGTTGCGCTGTTTACAGCTCACCCCGCTTTCTGGAGCCTGAAGTGACTAGAAGTTCAGTTCAGGTCACCTTCCCAGGATTTTGATTGCATTTATACTGCGAGCAGGACAGAGGCACACTTTTTTTTTTTTTTTTTTTTTTTTTTTTTTTCCCAATTTCGACTTTGCCCATGGCTCTTAACATAGTGGGGCCTCTAGTAGAGATTTAAACCTACAACCTCCTGATCATGAGCCCAGCGTCCTAACTTTACACCACTGGCCACGTTGGTATGAAACACATTCATAAAAATAATATTTAAAACAAGTTTTTTTGATTCACAAGGGAAAAAAATGTATGCTCTTTATTGATTGGCGATACTCAGTACCTCTTGCATCTAGTCCTCGGTCCATGATACCGTGTTTGACCTTCATGTGACGGGTCAGATTCCCTTTGAGAGTGAACTTGCTGGGGCAGTAAAGGCACTTGAAAGGTTTGCTGTCTGAGTGCAAGTGCATGTGACCCATCAGATTGTGCATCCTGTTGAACTCCTTCCCACACAGCTGAAAGGACAACATAACCATTCAGGTGAAAAGAATCAATATTACAGGAACATTCCGGAGATACTGTAACTCCTTCACTTCACATTTATAGGAACATCCATAAATTCCTTCCACTATTTAGGCCACTTGAGTTACACACTTCGAGGAACCACAGAGAAAACAATACCGTGAATTTTGCTGTTTTCAAATACACGTAGGACTGCAAGTAATCATGAATGGGTGAACAGAGCAGCAAAAGGAAGAGGCCAGCAGAAAGGGCCAGAAGCCTATTGGGAAGGGCACTCCTGCGCTGTCCTTCCTCTACATTATTTTTTTTTCATTAGGGTGGGCCTTTCCTTCAGGAGGAGAGAGGGACTGTAAACTGTCCAAAAGGACCGTGAGAAAACAGGAAGTGCTCCCAAGCACAAGAGAAAGCGAGATGAAATCTATTTGTGGGACCTTGTCTCAAGGGACATGAGTGCTATTGTTACAGAGGCAGTTTGTGTGGAGATATCCTTCCTATGGACAAGGAGACATAAGGTTGCCAAAAAAATGAAGCTATCTGGTCATCGCCTTAATCCACCCATCTCAGAGTAAGGTCACAAGAATTCCAAAATACAGAAAAGAATTCCAAACAACCAGGACTTGTTTTGAGTCTCCGCAAGCATGTAGAGATTGAAGAGATGATAACGGCCGATGGGAATTAAAATTAAACTGAAACGTATTCGGGCGGCACGGCGGCATAGTGGTTAGCATCACACCAAGAAGGTCCTGGACTCGTGGTGTTGGACGAGGACATTTCTGTGTGGGGGTTTGCATGTTCTTCCTGTGCTTGAGTGGGTTCCCTCCAGTTTCCTCCCACAGCTGAAAACCATACACATTACGCTAACTGGCTGGTCCAGATTTCCCCCGGTGTGAGTGTGACTGCGTGTGGTTGTAGGGTGTTGGCCTGCGATGGGCTGGTGAGGGGTTTAGGGCGTACCCCACCTTCGGCCGGTGTCAGCTAAGATAGGACCCCTATCCCCACGACCCTGATATGAGTAAACGGCTTGAAAAAAGGAATGAAATGAGTTCAGTTCGCGTTTAGGATGTCATCGGAAATGGTCCTATTCATGTTATAATGACCAGGTACGGCCTGCTCCTGAAATTGATGGTTTGACCTGATCTCGGCCTTCGCTAATTTTCTTTATTTCCCATGTAATGAGAATCAGGCTCACATAGTAATTCTTCACTTTGGATCCGGTTGCATTATTATAATGGAAGTCATGTATTTGACTCACCTTGCATTTGTAAGGCTTGATATCTGAGTGAACAATCATGTGTGCTTTGAGTGTCTGCTTCTGGACAAAGCTCTTGTAGCACAGGTGGCATTGGTAGGCTCGGATGTTGGTGTGGATCAAAATGTGGCGCTTCATGTTCGCCAGCAGCGTGAACTCACGGCCACAGATACGGCACTTATGCTCCTTTACTCCCTGCAAAACAGGTCGAAATAACATCAAGAAAAGACGAGTAATGTCCATATAATCCATATAGATCATGCAGTGGATGTGACATCATAACAAATGCCATTCATATCTGTGGCGTAGTGCTTAGCACGTCCACCTCACGGCAAGAAGATCCTGTGTTTTTAAGTGGCTGACTCGATGAGGGTGTTTCGGTGTGAAGTTTTGCGTGTTCTCGCTGTGCTGGTACTCTGGTTCCCTCCCACAGTTCAAAGACATGTACATAAGGCTAACTGGTTGCTCTAAATTGCCCCTAGGTACGGATGTAAATGTGAGTGGTTAGTGTATGTAGCCCTGTGATGGTCAGATTAGCTGTTCAGGGTGTATTGCTGCCAGTATTGGCTAACATAAGCTCCAGTTTCCACGGAACCTTAATAGGATTAAATGGTTTGGCAAAATGATGATGATGATGATGATGATGATGATGATGATGATGATACCTAAATTCCGGTTTCAAGCCTGCATTGCTCTCAAAGCATATTATAAGACCTTCTCGGTTTATTCAGGGTCTCTTACAGCTAAATTGCAATATTTCACTCATCGCCGCACTAATACTCACACATACCTTGTGGGTCAGGGTGTGCTGCTTGAGGTGATGAGACTGCACAAACTCCATTCCGCACTCGCTGCAGATAAAAGGTCGTATGTCCTTGTGCTTCATCATGTGGTTTTGCAGCTGACTTGGGTACTGAAAGCTCTTGCCACACTCAGTGCAGTTGTATTGTGCTGGTCCACGGTGGACCGTCAGGTGTCGTTTCAGCTGTGCAAGTGTTGGAAAGTCGAGGCCACACTCAACGCACACGTTTTCTTGGCCCCGCTCATGCTTCAGCTCATGGGCCTTAAGCTCGCTTGGGTAGGCAAAGCCTCGAGCACACACGCTGCAGCTGTAGGGCTTGATATCACTGTGTTGCATCATGTGTCTCTTCAGGTGACTTGTCTGCGTGAATGCCTTGTGGCACACCTGGCACTTATGGGGACGGGCGCCTTGGTGCGTGAGCATGTGTGTATGCAGGTGGCTCAGCTGCTTGAAAAGCTTCCCACAGAGACCACAACCGTGTGGCTTGATGCCACTGTGGCCTAGAATGTGCGTGACAAGATTGTACTTAGACGTGTAGGACTTCTCACACATCCGGCATTTCCAGCGCTTCTGTTCACCTCCTACGTCCACATAATAGCTGTCATCGATGTGGATGTTCAAGCCAAACTTCTCAGCGCCGCTAAGCCCAGTTCTGGCGCTATCTGTGGCTCTTCTGTAGAATCTTGGCACCTCACGCTGGTAGAAGGAATTAGGAGAAAGGTGCATGACTGGGCCGGGCATGAGGAATGGGAAAGGGACCAAGCTTGGACGAAGGGGAGGGAAGTATGCAGAAGGAGGGTGCAAGAGAAGGGGGGATGAAGGCCATATCGGCGTCGGTTTTATTGTTTCTTGTTTGACCTGCACTGTATCGTATCTGCCCAGGACTCTGCGAAACTGAATCTTGCTCAGGTCGATCATCTCCGGGATGTATTTGGGTGGTAGAGGCTTGGTCGGGACAGGCTGAGCAATAGGGTATGGAAGATGGGAGAGGTCAACAGTTCTGGGAATGGAATCAACTAGCCTTTTGGGCTTGTATTCACTGGGGTCCATATCGAGATACTGAGCAGCTGCTCTGCTAATAAAAGAACCTCTCAGGTAGAAAATTGGTTGTGGTTATGGGCCTGTAAAAGTCCTCAGATTAGTATCAGTCAGGTTCTTTCTTTTACCAAAAATTATGGATCTGTCCATCACTCGCCTGGGAAGATAAGCAGCCAAAGATATTTGTGTAAGTATAAATTAATAAGGAGCTAAAATAAGGAAAATTCAGTTGTAATTAGTATTGACAATAATATATCATTCATTCATCTTCTGAGCCGGATAATCCTAATTGGGGTCACGGGGAGGCTGGTGCCTATCTCAGCCGACTCTGGGCGAGGGCAGAGTACACCCTGGACGGCTCACCGGGCCATCGCAGCGTAGAAACACGCTGACGGCTATGCAGCTACTCTTGACAAAAGTCAGCGATGGTTCTTTTACATGAACCTCACACCATAGACAGTGAGAGACACGGCCGGCCTTTGATAACCCCGTCAGTGCACTGGGGGGGTGGGGGTGGGGGGGCAGTGACCACCTGTTGATAGTGCGGCTGAACCCCCGACCTTGTGATCAGTGATCCGGCACCTTTACCACCAGGCCACCACTGCCCTGACAATAATATATTTAAATAAATAAATAATAACGATGGTGTGTAATGAGAACAATTCAGTACTCATGACTAATATTCAAACAGGAAGTGGATTCAGTCTGATGAATCATTTTTCTAATTTTTGTCAAGTTTTTCACTTCTTCGTGCTGGTTTACTGAACTCATCTCTCTCTGTTCATCCGACTACACAACAATCACTTGTGTGAATTTTTAAGGAAAAATGCGACTCTGTTCTAACTCCGAGTATAACAGTGTGCGTCTGGCTAACATCGCGAAACAGGGGAAAGTGAATGGGGAAGATCGAGTATAAAAAGGAAATACCGGAACTTCGGCAGTTCTCCTTTGTTTTGGGTTTGTGACGCTGGTCGTAGTCTAAAAATGAGTTTCTGAAAAATACTATAACTGGTTTTAAGCAAACGAAATCTATAAAGTAAACAAATAAATAAATTAAAACTATAACAACACTCCTGATACACCTTTGTCCCGAAATGGTTGGATATTAAATTCTATTCTCATACACATGTTGTTTTAAAGTCATGGAAATGCCCAACATTGACCAAATGTAGGTGGTGTAAAATTGACCTCATTTTGATGGCGTGTAGACATTACACGGGAATACACGTTACTATTACAATAAAATTCTACATTCAGTGAAAGCACACACGCCTAACATATATCACATGGCCCTGAATATAAAAACTCTATACTTACTTCAGTGACCACAAGGATTCTGTCCAGCTCGCTGTCCCTGATGGATTCAGGTAATAAGCTCAAGCTCCTCCTCACTCGGCGCTCGCTGGTCCCTGGTTACGAACTACCCCGGGCCCTGCCTGTGTGATGGTGTGTCAGCGAGCCATGTGCTTACCTGTCGCTCGTCCCGTGTTCTGGACAATGAGCCTCCAACACAGTAGACAGCATTTGAAGTGACTTAAGAAAGAGAACAGGAACAATCACTTTGTTCCCATTTTTCAGATGAGTACCTTCGGAGAGAAGGAAGGAAGGGAGGGGAGAGGAAGTCAACAAGCCTGTGCTTTCCTGTCGAAAAATAAGGAAACATTAGATAGACATCTTCATTCCTCTTCAAACTTTTACACTTGTGTGAGTTAGAAGAAACCCTGCTCATTATTTGCAGATGAATTGATTTAAATCGTAGACATGGTATACACTTTGTGGATGATTTACACTTGCACTGAATGCTGTAGTTAGATAATCATCGTGCGCACGGGTTTAACTCTGTCGATGGGAATGCAGAACGCCTCAGAGTTCCAGGAAGGATGGAGTGAAGGAAATGGGTTTTTTTTTTCCCCCCTCTGCCTTAACAGAAGAACCATCGCAGTTTATTCAGGAGGCATAACAGACCAGACCTGATAAAGGGAAATGCTTAAGACTGTCGGCACACATGGGTAGCGTTTAAACCATGAAATAGGAACGTTAAGGAAGATACAGTCGCGGCTGCATGTGGGGCGTCGTGGTTAGCATGTCCACCTCACAGGACAAGGGTCTTGGGTCTGGATCCTGGACTCGGAAAGGGCGATTTTGCATGAAATTTCTTGAATGGGTTTCCTCTGTGTACTTGGTTTTCTCCTCTAGTTCAAAAATAGTGTGTGTGTGTGTGTGTGTGCGTGTGAGAGAGAGAGAAAGAGAGAGAGAGAATGTGCATGTGAGTGTGTGTACACTCGTGTGTGTGTGAGAGAGAGAGAGAAAGAGAGAGCGAGAGAGAGAGAATGTGCATGTGAGTGTGTGTACACTCGTGTGTGTGTGTGTGTGTGTGTGTGTGCATGTGTGTGTGTGTGTGTGTGTGTGTATGTGAGAGAGAGAGAAAGAGACTGAATGAGTGACATGTTTATATTGGATTATTAGATCAAGAGTTAATTGACACCAGTGGTGGGCCACCAGGTCCAGCAGAGCCTTCTCTGCCGGTCTCAACACCATCAGAAGCCGTGATCTACAATTACATCTTAAATTGCACTATTTTTCCATTAAATTGTATTAATTTTTCCCAGCAGTCTGTTCTCTTCGTCTCGTAGCGCCTCTTGGTTGTATTACTTCCAGTATATCTATGTTAGAATTTTTGTCCAATCAGATTTCAGCTTCTGTGTCATGTGCCATGTCAATCAAATCTGCTCAGGGCCTTCAGAATCAGCAGTGCTGGCCAATGTGAGTTAAACTATATTAGCAACGTTGCTGTTTCTTTAACCAATCAGATTTCAGATTCACATTAATCTGGCGATACCGTTTGGTTATAAATCACGCACAGCAGGGTGGTGGACACGTTAGCAGGTCCACCTTACAGTCCAAGATCCTGGATTTGAGTCCCAAGCTCAGATATTCTGTGTGGAATTATTAATGCTTTCCTCCTGGTTCTCCAGTTTCCTCTCACGGTCGAATGACGTGCGGATTAGGATAATTGGACGTTCAAAATTCATTCATCTCTGAGTTGCTTAATCTGAATAACGGCCACAAGCAGGCTGACGCCTATCTCAGCCAACTCGACATCTTGTTTTGATTCTGTATCTGTTTACAATAATATTAATAAGACAACTTCTGTCCCTTTCTCAGGGGTCGCCACAGTGAATCGTCTGATTGGATTGTTTGATTTGGTTCATAGGTTTTTACGTCGGATGCCCTTCCTGACACAACCCTTTAGCACGGGTCAGAAACACGCTGATGGCTTTGCAGCCTACTCTTGTCGAAAGTCATCAATGGTTCTTTGACATGAACCTCTCACCATAGACAGTGAGAGACACGACCGGCCTTTGATAGCCCAGTTAGCTGCACTGGGGGGGGGGACAGTGACAACCTTGTGGAGAGTGGAACTCGAACCCCCAACCTTAGGATCAGCGATCCAGCACCCTTTACCACCAGGCCACCACTGCCCTAATAATAGCAATAAGATGACGTGACCAAAGCAACGATCCTGTGCATGTGTGATAACTTGTCAGTGCAACAGCAACGGGTAGAAATTTAAAAAGTGTTCATGGATACAACTACAAGAGAAATTATAAACATGGTAGCCCTGCGATGGCCTGGCTAGCTATCCAGGGTGTATCCCGCCCTCGCCCAGAGTCGGCTGAGATGGGTGCCAGCCTCCTCATAATTAAGATTAAGCGGCTTCGACGATGAATGAATGAATGAAGAATAAACATGGTGGTGATATTAATACGGCGGCGGTGCAGGGGCGTTAACGCTCACAAGGAAACCGTCACTCAGATTCCATTCCAGCTGCATTTCATCTTTATTTCATCCATCTGGAACTGAATGGAAACTTCAGACTTTAAAATCACTGACAGAACAATTAATTATTTAAAAAACACAAAGCAAAACACAGCCCATAAAAATCTGGAAAATGTGGATCATGAAAATAAAATCTGTAGATTATTCTGTCTGTCTCTTCTGGAATCTTGAGACATGACCAAACATAGCAAACCGTTCGGGTCTGTACAGAACACGGACGGAAAGCTGAGAATGAAACTATATTAAGTCTGTTTTTCATTTGACTAAGTGTTCTGTTCTCATTATTACACCGGTCCCCTCCCAGTCACCACGCTCGTGCACACCAGACACGAGTCTGCAGTGACTCTATCATTGAGATTAAGGCCTCAAAGCCTTAATGCTTCAAATCATCACCCAATTAGATCATTAAGTGCTGTGATTAAGGTGAAATCATCAGACGTTAGATGAACGGGTGCGCACGTGGCACTTGCTTTACTCATCAAGTGAGTATAAAAAGGTTCTCCGTCTCCACCCTCCAGCATCTTTCTGCACTTCTTTTCACCCTGTTAGCATCAGAGGATCATCGCGCAGTAAGTTCCTATGATCCGCTGGATATATTGTGAATAATTTAAAGATGAAGCGGTTCATAATTCTCAAAGTTTTCTTTTGTAGATTTGTTCACATGTTCCTATTCTAACCATTCGTGTCCTGATATTTCTGCAGCTATGCCTGGCTCTGTCCTGTACGTGTCTTTGCTGTGCTTTCTTTCTGTCTGCTCAGGATGTTACATCTCGAATTGCCCAGTAGGTGGCAAAAGGTCTCTTATAGATGGACCTGCTCAAAAGGTATCTGTCTCTCTGTCTGTCTGTCTGTCTATCTATCTATCTATCTATCTATCACTCTGTCTATCGACCTGTCTATCTGTCTGTGTATATTAATATATATCTCACTCACTCATTTTCTGAGACGACGAATCGTGGGGGCCTATTTTAGCCAAAACCAAAACTGGGGAGAAGGCAGAGTAGACTTTGAGATTGCAGGGTCTTCAACACACCACTATTCACACTTAAACTCACACCTAGGGGCAATTTGGAATAGATGATTAGCATAATGTGCATATCTTTATGGGAGGAAACCAGAGCACACCGAGAACACTCAAAGTCCACACAGAAACGCCCTCAACAAGCCCAGGACTCGAACCCAGGACCTTATTGCACATTGTAACCATTACAGCACCACCATGATCTCTCTCTCTCTCTCTCTCTCTTTCTATATATATATATATATATATATATATATATATATATATATATATATATAAAGAGAGAGGGGGATAGAGAGAGAAAGAAACAGACAGAGAGAGGTGGAGCTAGAGAGAGGGGGGATAGAGAGAAAGAAAGACAGACAGACAGACAAAGAGAGAGAGAAAGACAGCAAGAGTGAGAGAGCGAGGGGGAGATAGAGAGAAAGAGACAGACAGACACAGAGAGAGAAAGACAGACAGACAGACAGAAAAAGAGACAGAGAGAGAGAGAGAGAGAGAGAGAGAGAGAGAGAGAGAGACACACAGACAGAAGTAGACAGAGAGACAGAGAGAGAGAGAGACAGACAAGACAGAGAGACAGACAGAGGGTGTGTGTGTGTGTGTGAGAGAGAGAGAGAGAGAGAGAGAAACAGAGAGAGAGAGAGAAAGAAATTGCATATATATACTAGTACTGTGTATATATATATATATATATATATATATATATATATATATATATATATATATATATATATATATATTGTATATACACACAGCCTGAGAACATGAACAGACATAGTGATCTAATAGAAATGAATTTTTTTTTGGACTTTTTATACCTGCAGTATGTTCAGTGAAAACAGGTGCTGCTATGTCTTTCTTTATTTTTCTGATTTTCTTGATGTTCAGTGCATGGCGTGTGGTCTCGGGGACAGGGGCCGCTGCTTTGGTCCCGGTATTTGCTGTACAGCAGGGTCGGGCTGCTCTGTGGGCTCTCCTGAAGCTCTGAGCTGTGTGGAGGAGAACTACACTCCCACTCCATGTGAGAACGGGGGGAGAGCGTGTGGACCTGAGGGGGGGCGCTGTGCTGCTCCGGGCGTCTGCTGTAACTCGGGTAAGAAAGAACACAACGTCTATGTGCACACAGTTGAAACGGTCACCTTGAAGCTGTTCAGCAATTTAATCTGTGGACCTTTGCATATAAAGATAATATTTATGTGATTAAATGTTGCAGGACTCTCAAGGTAGTGAATGCACCGAGTACATCATGATTATGTTTATATTGCAGAGGTCACTTTGGTGCGTGGGTGACCCTAAAATTGTAAATGTACATATCATCACAGAAATGTATGTAACACTCGTCCTCGTGTGGAGGGAACAGCAGGAACTCATGCAGCGTCCTGCTCGCTCCTGGATGAAAATCACTTTACTGCACTTTGTTCTTTCACTAAGTCCGAGGATTTTTATCAGCATATAATTATCTCAAAATATTACAAGATACGGCGCATTATAAAAGATACAGCACGGAGGCGTCGAGTCTAGCACATCCGCCTCACAGTGTGAAGGTGAGTGAAGGTGTTTCTGTGTGGACTGTGCACTTGTTCTCCGAATGCTTGTGTGGGTTTTCTCCTGGTACCCCAGTTTCCTCCCACAGTCTAAAGACATGCACATTCGACTCATTCATTCATTCACTCATTCATTTTCTGAACCGCTTAATCCCAATTCAGATTGCGGGGAGGTTGGCGCCCATCTCAGCCGACTCTGGGTAGAGGGCAGAGTACACCCTGGACAGCTTGCCAGGCTATTGCAGGGCAGAAACACGCTGACGGCTATGCAGCTCCTCTTGATGAAAGTCAACAATAGTTCTTTTACATAAACCTCACACCGTAGACAGTGAGCGACATGGCCGGCCTTTGATAACCCAGTTAGAGCACTGGGGGGACAGCAGTAAGAACTTGTTGAGAGTGGGCCTTAAACCACCAAACTTGAGATCAGTGATCCAGCACCTTTACCACCAGGCCACCACTGCCCACATTAGACTAATTGACTGTTCCAAATTGGCCCAAGGTGTGAGTTGTTGGCCCTGTAATGGTTCGGTGAGCTGTTTCGGATGTACCCCTGACCCTCGTAGGATTAAAGGAAGATCCACTCAATCATTCTGCAGTGAGGCAGCTGGTTATCAGCTGTGATAAAAACATTACCGTGGGATGTAAATTTCCCAAAACCGAAGTTCAAAAGACTTAAAAAAACAAATAAAGTAATTAAAGTAAAGAAACAATCAAAGTGCAATCCTCCAATGACCTTGTTTGAAAACCAACGTAAACATCTGATTAGTGCAGCATTCGCTGGTTTACAGAATCATCTACAGATAGAACGTCGACACTGCTTTACAACTCATCATAAACTGAGCTTTGATCCGCAACGTCACGTAGATTATGAGAATATGATTCTGATGATGATGATGATGATGATGATGATTGGCGATACAGCGTGTGCTGCAGGCTGTTTAATGACTGGACTTCCTCTACTAAAGCGAGAACTGTGTCAAAACTCATTCATTCATTTTCTGAACAGCCTGGTCCTAATGCGGGTCACAGTACGGCTGGGACCCAGCGCAGACTTCCTAGCTAAAGCAGTGATACACCCTGGACAGCTTTCCAGACCATCGCAGGGCAAACACACATACAACCATTCACACTCACACTCAGGGGAAATTTGGAACTGCCAATCAGTGTACTGGGCATGTACGGGACTGTAGAAGGAAACCAGAGACTGTAGAGGAAACCCACCCGAGCACAGGAAGAACATGCAAACTCGGAGAATCGAACCTGGGGACTTTCTCGTGGTGGGGCAGACGTGCTCACCACTGCTTCACCGTGTGGCCCTTGTGTTTAAAGCGTCGTGTGTAAATATAATTAAAATACAAGGTCCGGACAATAACAGTGAATTTATTACTATATTTAGCTACAATTGCTTTTTTATGCTTTGCTGGATAGATAAATACTGCAGATGGATGGATGCATGGACGGACGGACGGACAGACGGACAGACAGACAGACAGACAGACAGACAGACAGATAGACAGATAGATAGATAGATAGATAGATAGATAGATAGATAGATAGATAGATAGCTTCACTTTACGATACAGTTGGAGTAATTGCATGCGTTTGTTGTTCCAGAGCGTTGCAGCACTGACCAATCGTGTCCGGCTGATGGTGTTTCTGGTTCAGAGAGCAGTGACGGTGTTGGTGGAAATGCCCTAATCAAGTTTCTCCAGCTGACCAGGCAGCATTTGGCCAACAGAGTGACTCAGTGAAGCCTCTGTGGAGCCAGCACTCAAAATGTCTTTGATTTTCATTGTAAGATCCTGCAGCACTTCTCTGGCTCATCTACACGATAACGCACACCTGACTTTGTGTTCGATATAATTAGCATATCCTTTACGGATTAACATGTACGTAGTAGCATTAATGAATACTCAATGATTATGTTTATGTTCATAATAAATATAGAGGGAAATATTCTTGTGTGTGTGTGTGTGTGTGTGTGTGTGTGTGTGTGTGTGTGTGTGTTTCGAGGATGTTTAAGTCATTCGATGGCTGTAAAAATAAGTAGGTTGTAAAATGGCATGATCGGCTGATGAGGTCAGTTAAGCTTCATGTGATATCAACACATATCTTTACACTGTTATCTGCGTCAATGATAACTGTTGTCGGGTAGTTCAGGGTTAAAGCGTTAAATTAATATATTCATATGATGTATATGGTGCAGGTTCAGGTGGGTGGATTTAGCTGCATTCCGTGTGCATCTCTTTTTGTAATTTTTTTTTTTGAAATCTGCTCATTCATGTGCAAAGTAATTTATATATAAAATAAGGACCACATGACTCGTTTCTGATAAAGTACAGCAATGAAATACTGATAACCAGGAAGAGTGAGAGGAGAAACTTGAAGTTCAGAGTCCAGCAGTGTAACCAATAAAAGAATATACATTAGTTTAAAGATCTGGGTTTAGAACTAATTCTGTCTGCCTGAACCCTATAATGCATGATTTTGTATTGGTACCTATATCAGCCAAGTCTAGGTGAGGGCGGAGTACACCCTGGACAGCTCTCCAGGCCATCACAGGGCAGAAACAAGCTGGCGGCTATGCAGCTCCTCCTTACGAAAGTCAGCGATGGTTCTTTTACATCAACCTCCACCATGGACAGTGAGAGACACGGCCGACCTTTGGTAACCCAGTTACTGCACAATTGGGACAGAAATGACGACACGGTGGTAGTGGGGCTTGAACCCCCGACCTTGGGATTAGTAATCTAGTACCTTACCACCCGGCCACCACTGCCCCATAGTATAACTTTATGTGCAATTATTTGAATTTAACATTGGAAGGTTTTGGGAAATGGACTCGTGGGATTAAATTCGTTGTGAATCTCATGTTGGTGAAATAAGTGTCGCTTAAGATTTCCGAAAAAGGTGAAAATGGGTCGATGAACAGAATGAAGAAATCTACAGTGGCACTTACTACGAGAAGCAAAATTATATTAAAGGGGTTAAATCTTTCAGGATGGGACAGATATGAGAGGCGGAGACACAGTCCAGACCGCAATAAGATAAAATATTCAAACGAACCGATGTTAGTGCCGAACCCGAACTGTATTAAGTGTAATTATTCTCCCATTCCACAGAGTCATACTTTTTGACTGTCGTATATATGAGTAGTACGTTTGCAAGGTGTTTAGGGTGTACCCTGAACAACACAATCTCATGCATGGACCACTTTTAAAATTTTACGGGTTCTTTCCAGGCCCGGGCCCCACCCGTCCCTCAAGCTTAATGAAAATCAAATCAATAGTTTTGCATAATCAGGCCAACATAAAAAAATATTCTAATACATGCTTGTTATAAAGATTTTAAGAAATTTCTGTATCCGGATCTGCTCCAAAATTTTACAGGTTCTTCCCATCCCTTCACTGAATTTTCTAACAAACTAACAAACAAACAAACAAACAGATGCTGGTGAATACAGAACATAATCTCTCTCCTCCAACAGTCCAGGTCAGGAATGAATGAATGAATGTTTATGAGTATGATTTGAGCAGAAAAGTCAAACAGGAATGTGTGTGTGTGTGTGTGTGTGTGTGTGTGTGATAATTAGTAATGAACACTGGAGGGTTTGGGGGTGTTGATAATCCAGATTAAAAGGATTGACATGTTCACTGCTGTTATAAAGCAATAGAATTAAAGAAATGATTCAACACTTTCATCATCATGAGCTGAAAAAATGCGGAGTAATACCAAAGAGGACACTCGGTCAAAGGTCAACAAGGGATTTATGGGTGGACTGGCCGACCTAATAAACATCAAACAGAATCTCTGCCCTCTTCAGTTAATCATTACAGTACTGCATATAGAAATATAAAACAGTCTCCGAAGTTGGATTTTTTTTTTTTTGCTGAGACTACAGTAGTCCTGTCACGATGTCCTTATCTGGGAAATATCAACTGGAAAGCCAAGAGGGTTTTGCGCCCTTCATGAAGGCTATTGGTAAGTTTGATGGGAAAAAATGTTATTAATTGCAAGGGTTACACTTGATGTGGCTGATCCACGTCTGTTTGACTCCTTGTATTCATTGATTTAAATAAACTACATGGAATTGGTTTTGGTATAAAAAAGGAGGATGGTAGATTTGGGGTTTTAGACTGGGGCGGAGCTGAACTGACTTAATGTTTAAAAAAAAAAAAAACCTTCTTCTTGAAGGCCTACCTGATGACCTCATTGAGAAAGGCAAAGACCTGAAAAGTATCACAGAGATCGAACAGAATGGAGACCGCTTCAAAGTGACCATCACCACGGGGAGTAACGTTGTGGTGAATTCCTTCACTGTCGGAGAAGAGTGTGAAGTGAACACAGTGACTGGAGAAAAGATCAAGGCAAGACTATCATACTTCTGCAGCTTCGTGCCTCTTTGTATGTGATCATCAGTCATGTGGTTCTGCGGTTATGTGCTGATTAAACATGGCTTGGTATTAATGGAATTTTTAATATAATTAAATATAATAGATTTAATATACAGTAATTATATCTTTTGATTTTTCTAGGCAGTTATTTTGAGAGAAGGTAACAAGCTGAAGACAAAGCTGAAGGCTGTCGAGTCCGTCACAGAGCTCGTGGATTCCAACACACTTGTGAATGTGAGTAAAGATTGGAGAGCTCGCATTATAAAAGACGGAGAAATCCTTTACAGTGGATTTAAATAATAAAATCATACATAATAAAATATAATATGCATACATACATACATACATATCTCCGTGCTCAGCAAAACTGGTTATTGCTATCACAACCGATTTTATATGAAATCGAAAATACATTGGGTAATAATTCATCACATGGAGGGGCACCATTGCTCCACAAAAAGTGGGGTGAAACTGACATCCGGGACCAACATGTTGTCTTCTATGAGTATGGTACTTTCGTAAGGTGCGGCTAAAGCTCAGAGTTTTAGTTGTGGGTACAGTTTCTATTTATGTGCGATTTAATAGATTTTTCAGGTGAAATTTGTATTTGAAAAAACTCCTGACTGTTACCTTTCATCATTCGTTCATGCATCCAAATGCCCAGCATTCCAGTATCTTCCCTTTATGGAACTGGCTTGATTAGATCGTTTTCTTACGAGAGTGAAGAGAACCACAAATGTCGGCCTTTGAAAACATGTACAGTACTTTAAGACTTATGCAAACTATTGAACACATTTCGTAGATGTAAGTAAAAACCACCCGATAATGAAAACGCACTTGTTTTCAGTGTCACGGGTGTCAAGAGAATTTTATTTACTTCCACTTTAATGGTTTAAAATGAAGGAGAAAAATATATATATATATATTTCGACCCCCAGTGCAGTTACCTGGGTTATCAAGGGCTGGCCGTGTCGCTCACTTTCTGTGGTGTGAAGTTCATGTAAAAGAACCAGTGCTGACTTTCGTAAAGAGTAGCCGCATAGCCGTCAGCATGTTTCTGCTCTGCGATGGCCTGGCGAACCGTCCATGGTGTACTCTGTCCTCGCCCAGAGTCGGCTGGGCAGGGCACAAGTCTCCCCGTGACCCTAATTAGGATTATGCGTTCAGAAAATTAATTAATGGATTGTATTTTGGGCTGAATGCTGATGTAGTGATGACAAAGTGCTCCTAGGTGTGGGTGTGAATGGGTGTATGTGTGTTGGTGTCTTGTGAGCTGTTCAGGGTGTACCCTCCTCTCGACCCTGTGCCAGCTGACATAAACTCCACCCTCTCCGTGGCTCTATTAGGAGTAAGCGTTTAAGCTTACAGTGAGTTTACATATATTATATATATTTTAACAGTGAGTAAAATAATATCGTTCTTTTCCCTTAAATCTTTATTTTTCTGTGCATTTCATTATTTACGAAAGAGTTATCCAATGTGTTTTTTTTTGTTTGTTTGTTTTTCTTTCAGACCATGATTCTAGGTGACATCGTCTACAAGGGAATCAGCAAACGCATGTCATGATGAACGGCTGACCCGGTCGTTCGAAATGTGACGAAGAGGACATTTTTCCACGGGGTCTGAATCCTGTCGTTAATAACTGTGCCACAAACACACCTTGAACATGAAACTGGTGATGAGTCTTTATTTACAAAATGCACAATTCAAAATAGGTAGGTGATTAAATCAAAATAAAATACACAAACTGTGAAATACAGCCTGAAACTTATACTTTTTATTATATGTTCCAAGAAAATCCAAGAAAAATTCTGCAAGAGATTTGAAATAAAATACGTGTTCTAATAATGGTCGAAGTATTTTAAGTCACAGTGATGAAATTTCGGAAACATACTGAGATCAGTAGTGTGAGCTGCGTGAGGTCACTTCCTACGGAAAAGACTCTTGACGCCCTCCTCAACTGGTTCTGCCATCATCTGCATGGGCTGGTTTTTAAGTGCCGCCTCACGCATGGTGTGATAAACGTACTCATTCTGTTTAAACATGCGCAGCTCCATCTCCGTCTGCATGCGTATCGCCTTCAGAGCAAAAACAGAGCAGTTAGTGACACCAAGCTCATTACAAAACGGGAACGTTTTTAAAACTGTGATGGAGATTTAATTCTTAAAGATCGTTAAAAAGAATCTTCCCATTTAAACATAAAAACACAATTCAGAAAAAAGACACTCTCTCACTCATGTGTCAAACCACTTAATCCCAGTAGGGCTGTATGGAGATTCAAGCCTATCTCAGCCGATACCGAGTGAAGGCGGAATACACCCTGAGCAGATCGCCAGACTACCACAGTGCAAACACACACACACACACACACACACACACACACACACACACACACATTTTATAATTTACTCTCTTACACATCGGGGAACAGTTGGAACAGCCACTTAGGTTAATGTGCATGTCTTTGGATTGTGGGAAGAAACCAGAGTACCCAGATGAAAGCCACACAAGCACTTGGGGAACAAGTAAACTACACACAGCAACCTCTTAGTCTGGGAATCGATCCCAGGACCTTTTTGCTGTGAGGCAGACGTACGAGCCACGACTATACCATCCATTGTCGTGCGGTGACTCCTTCAGAGTCGGATTTACAAACATAAATTAACTCAAAAGAAAATATTATTTGACTGATAACAGACAATGTGTTGTGGTCTATATCTCCGATCAACATCTGTACACAAACGTGACGCATATTTCATTTTGAGGTCAAAATTTATTCCAATCGCGTTGTTCTATCTTTAGTTTTTACCTCTTACTTCAATTGAAAGTCCAGATTTGTGAATTTTCTCATCTTGTAATTGTCCATGTCGATAAGGTGGACTATAAAGAAAATATAAACAAAACACAGATTATGGACTCACAAGCGCCATCTGCAATGAGTCGGCGGTACTGTTCGCCTCACTAAGGATCTTTTTACTGGGTTTTATGATTAATCTGCAACATAAACCCGTCACAGAAATACATTTTATACATTATTCACATTATGAAAAAAACAGAGCATATAATCTGAGTGTTTGAAGACATTTCATCTGCACTATATAGAGGGACAACAACATTTTTTGACGACAGTATTACACAGCAGCTGACAAATATTAACATTTCTTATATTTCATAATTGCCCTGTAATGGTCTGGTGAGTTGGCCTGGGTGTTCTCTGACCTCTTTTTTCTCTGAACTTCTTTTTTACTTTTCAAGATTGACAGGGTTGTCCCTGCTTCCCCTGAATGCATGTTACTGCTACCATACCCCCCCTGAAAAAATACAATCGAATTCCATTATACAGTTCAGATGTAAAGTAGCAGAGCAGTGCAGCCTTAATAGTTACTGCATCCGCCTCACAGTGAGGCAGTCCTGGGTTCAAATCCTGGGCTCATACATCTTTACACGGAGTTTGCATGTCCATCCCATATTTGCGTGGGTTTTCTCCAGGTAGTCTGGTTTCCTCTCACAGTCCACTGACATGCACAACTGGCTGTTGCAAATCACCCCTAAGTGTGACTGAGAAGGTTGTGTGCTTTTTCTCTGCATTGGTCTGGCGAGCCATTCATGGTGTGTCCTGTCTATACCCAGTGTCGTCTGAGATAGGCACCAGCCTCCCTAGTAGGATATGATTTGGAATTGAATCCAGATTAAGCATTGATTTTTGATGCAGAATTCTAACACTGAAGGATTGAAACAGGGAACAGAGTATTGTGCACGGCACAGAATCCTGTGTACATTTACCTCTAAGTCTTTAGTGATGGGATGTGTGGGGCCATGAGTCACCATGAGAATGGCATACGCTTTGCAGATCATGCCATGTGCTGTCTCTATATGCCCAGCCTGCCAGTGGACCACTCCTGCTCTCATTGTAGCCATGCCTAGCTGGGCATTGTTTGGATGATATAGTTTCCTATTTTAGGTTCACAAGTAAAACATGTACATAAGTTAGTGGAGACACATATTAGTATTTCTCATGCACTTCATTTTGACTTGCAGTCGTTTATACATACATGTACCCATCCACCATTTTGCACGCATAGGTAGCTGCCTCCTCAAAGAACTGCAAGTAGGATAGAACCTCACTAAGTGTACTCCACATCTTCAGCTGGTAGATGTGGGTGTTAGCCAGCACATTTTCCTGCTTTTCCGCACAATCCCGGCAGATCTTTACCACCTACAGAGTGCAGACCAGACGGACAGCACAAGCACTCATAGTCAACGCTCATAGTTGAATGACTGCATCTGCATAAAATCCTATTTAAATGATCATTGATTTTGTTCAAGCTGAATTAAAAAAAAAAAAAAAAAAAAAAGTCTTGGTTTCTTATCAACGCCTGGACCAGAAATTGGTTCCAGATCTCATTTTAAGTTTAATATTTTATTTCTTTAACCACACTCAAAGCCTCAGACACCTCAAAAAAAAATGACAGAAAACATGATTGGGTGACAGATACGGGAAATGTGATTCAGAGATTGGTTTGGTTTTGCAACTGCAAAGCTGCAGTTAGACAGTTTTATATATATTAGAAAACCAATTAATCCATTCCAACCCACTCCCAAACTCATATCATATAACCTGCCACAAAACACATATATTTGAGCTAATATATTAAAGATAAACACGTAAAAACAATAAATGTTTCATGATAATAATAATACATGTACATTAACATTAATAATCATTAATAATAAAACAAGAATAAACAATAAGTTAACGAACCCTTTTGATCATTGACTGCGGCAAAGATGTCACTTCGGTGTGAAGATGTCACATGGGCAGGCATGAGGTGATGCGTAATACAGAAGGAGGAGGATGAGAATTTTGTGCGCACACGCAACGGATACCAGCAAAGAAAGGATCGTGGTGAGCTCCCACAAGGCCAGTACTTCTCAAATAGTGGAGCGCGCCCCCCTTGGGAGGCATGGTGTAATGCCGGGGACGGGCGTACGACCCTGGGGAACATGCTTTTTTGCCATACTGTACTAGAATTAAGTGTAATTGTGCATCCTCTACAGTTGTTGGCACAGGTGTTCTCACTGTGTTCCCTATAAAAGTAAAAAGTCTGTTGAGCTTTTTATACCCGAGCCATAGCGGCTCATCAGGCCGGTGCTTATCCCCCGTTTCTGTTGCGTGAAGCAACTAGGAGTACAACTCCTCCTGAATGGGACGCTAGTCCATCGCAGGTTACCTTCCCAGTATATTGTACTGGTACCATTTATACTGCTGGGTGAACAGAAGCACACTTGTGGTTAATGTCTTAGCACAGTGGGGGTTTAACTGGGATTTGAACACACAACCTCCCGATCATGAGCGTAGCACCCTAACCACTACGCCACATGCCCCACACCGGCCCCAGTGCGCATCCTCTACAGTAGGTGGCAGTGATGCCCTCGCTGTATTCCCTGTGGTGTAAGGAAAAAGCACCGAGCAAACGATATGAAGTGCAGTAAACACTATTTATAGTCGCACACAGTTGCTGGGAGGAGGGTGAAATGTTTTTTTTTCTTCCTATAAGGGTGCATCACAGAAAACAATTGAGAAGCACTGCACAATGCGTTCTTGGAGTGCGGAGGAATACACGCGGAAGAATACCGGGCTAATCAGACCGGAAAAGCCATTTCCCCAGCAGAGCTCATAAATCAAAATTTTGCTGGGTGGATGGGGCAGATTTTTGGAGAATCGAAGCTCGTATCATGGAAAACTCGTTATAAAAAACACTCGCAAGTCAAGGTACCACTGTATATGTTCATTCAGTTCATTTTCTGTACCCGCTTAATCCTAATTTGGGTCACGGGGAGGCTGGTGCCCATCCCAGCCAAGTTCGGGCGAGGGCAGAGTACACCCTGGACAGCTCACCAGGCCATCGCAGGGCGGAAACACGCTGACGGCTTTGCAGCCTACTCTTGTCGAAAGTCAGCAATGGTTCTTTTACATGCCTCACACCATAGACAGTGAGAGACATGGCCGGCCTTTGATAACCCAGTTAGCTGCACTGGGGGGGACAGTGACAACCCTGTGGAGAGTGGGACTCGAACCCCCAACCTTTGGATCAGCGATCCGGCGCCTTATACCACTAGACCACCACTGCCACTGCCCACTGTCATCATCATCATCATCTTCTTCGCTTAGTCCAGGGTCGGGTCGCGGGGGCAGCAACCTTAGCAAAAAGGTCCAGACATCCCTCTCCCGAGCTACTTCCTCCAACTCTCCCGGGGGGACACCGAGGCGGTCCCAGACAAGCCGAGAGACATAGTCCCTCATCTACATTTTGCCTTAAAAGCATTTGGGCTTCAACACTCACCTCATTTCTTCCTTAAAAAAAGTGCTGCATTTATATTTTTAACCCAAGTTAAGTTCTGATCAGAAACTTTTTTGGGGGCCTCAGGGTCAGATATTAATTACTCCAGTGTCATCTCAGAACTTAATGCTATAACAACATTCAAAAAAACAACAAATCTCCCCTTCATTGAACTTGATACTTGATGAAATAAGGAAGTGCTTGCTGCATGTCAAGGTCGCAAAGCTGTACAGAAGCCAATAATATCATTCAATTTAAAATACAGATTATTTTTTTTGAAAAAGTTGGGGACTCATTTATCAGAGTTTTTACACAATGCAGTGATGCAGTATGCATGTGTTGGCTAAATCTGAAATACCTCATTGTAGTTGGCATCGAGACGGGCCTTATCCATTTTTTCCAGCATCTCCCGACTGTATTCTGTGATTTCCTTCACCTTCTCATCCGGTACCTTTGATGAAGTGAGTAATTGTACCAAATAAGTTAAAATGGAACATGTGGGAATTATATTATTCTATTAGCATGACTGTCATATAGTGGGAAATGGATAAAGTCCTAATAAGGTCAAATCAGATTAAAATTTATATTTTTCTCTACTTTTAAGGAATGTTTTGGTTTGATCTTATATATGGGTCTGATGACAAAACAGGAAGTGAAATGTGTGATTCTGACCTTTTACATTTTCTGCAGATTTTGAAAAAATTATTTTCCCCATTTTTTAATGTCTGAGGCCAATATGCAATCACCTGGTCGATGTAGGATTATATTCCTTGGAGAAGCAGCAGCATCAAATTATCAGCAGGACTCAGAAAGTCAATGTAATATGAACAGCTTCTATTGACTAATAATAGCTTTAGATGATAATTGTGAAAGCAGTTACACTGAGCTGTTCAACTTTTCTTTATTATATAACATCAAAAAATGCCAATCCATCAGTGATCGGTGAAGGCACAAGACACACAATGCAACATAGAAAAGTTACGTATATCATCATCGATTTCATTTTAAATCTGATGATTATTTACCAATTTCTTTCTGCACACACATGCAAATTTTGTGGTTTATGGTGCACCTGTGCTCAGGTTCATGTGGTTATTGGACCTGTGGAGACCTCAACAGAGGCTCAGCAGGAAGTGAAAATAATGAGGTCTTTCTCTTGTCACAAAATTAAGCATGAAAAAGGTGTAAGTAGGAAGTATTTGAATTATTTCAGAAACTCGGTTCATATGTACATATTTTGATATGATATTATCTCTCAGGCATGTACTAATGATTTTGATGCATTGATTCACAAATAAACTTGGACATGGAAATATTTATTCAAGTTTGAAGTTAGATAGTTGGAAAATGTACCAGTTTCATTATCAAACCCATATACTCACTCGAGGTCCAGTCTTTCTCACTCATTTGGCAGACTGCTTAATCTTATTCAGGTTGCAAGCAGACTAGCCTGTTTTTTTCAGGCAACACTCTGCAAAGGCAGGGTACACTCTGCACAGCTCTCTAGAACATTGCTGGGCCAACACACACACACACACACACACAAAAAAAAAAAAAAAAAAACACACACACAAAACCATTCACATTCACACCTAAGGGCAATTTGGAACAACCAATCAGTCAGTCTAATGTGAATGTCTTTGGTCTGTGGAAGCCAGAGCACCCGGAGGAAACCCACACAAGCACGAGGAAAACATGCAAACTCTACACAGATACACCAAAACCATGACCTTTTTGCTATCAGGCCTGTTGCCACCCTACTGTATATTCATGAAATATTTATTATTTATTTTGAAACAGATAAACAAAAAAACTAGCTTCATTTGCCACAAAAAAACCAGAGCTGGCAACCATCCCTGTACTGGTCCATATGATGAAGCTAGGGAGACAACATATAGCGTAAATGTTCCATGACATCAGGTCCATAAGTCTACAGATGTACTGATGCAAAGGTCGAGGTCTAATCCCTCACACACTTGGTTAAAGGCCGGTGGTTCAATCCACTCTGTCAACACTGTGGGGCCCTTAACCCTCAATTGCTCAGTTGTATAAAATGATAATTGTAAACCCTCTTCATAGCAAAATGCAGCAAATGTAAATTTAAAAAGTATATAAGTGAATGAATCAATGAATGAATGAATAACGAAAGCCCACCTGAACTCCATCCACTACTGCACCAGCCATCTTCAGGTCATCTTTTGTTTTGTTGGTGCAATGATCACAGCTGCAGTCGAAGTAGTATTGCTGCTTAAGGATGCGTTTCCGATCCTCAGAAAGATTTAGGTAGTCCACATATGACACGGTGAGTTCCTCCCCAACACTAATCTTACCTAGGGCACGTAGCTCAATTCTGAGACAAGAAAGAAATTAAATAAGACCCAAAAATATTTCAGAAAACAACATGTCTTGGATCAGGGGTTTTTTGGCTTGAATTTTGTCGATCTCTATTATTATTAATAACTAGTTATTAAAAATAAGTGTTAAATATCTCACAGTTCAGCATCAGTCATCAGTGCACACATCTTACCCCATATACCAGAGGTTCTCAAAGATTTTGCAGCCAGGGACCCTTTAAACTGGAAAAAAGTTCTGCGAATACACTTGGTACGTCTTCATTTCAAATTCTTAACCCTTTAACGCCCTAATTATTTTTTGCAGTTAAAAAAATGATCACTAGTTTTTCCGAATCAAAAAGGCCTAAGGAAACACCCCAAACACATTTCTTTCAACAAAATTATAATAATTATAATAATAACAAATAATAACACTCTTACAAATTCATGAACAATACAATCCTGCGCACTCAAGGTCGTCTCACAGCCGACTGAAGCACGTGGGACCAAGCTGTGTTGCGTCAGGCGACGCCACAACAAGTATTCAATCAAATTATATCACTTGAACAGCACTGAGTACAATGCGTCTAGTAGTTATTAGTATTTTTGAAAGAGGACCATATGGTCCTGCTGGGCGTTAAAGGGTTAAGTCTTGATTGAATGAATAGATGGTCAGGTGGATGTTATTAAAGTGGGAGTTTAAGTTTTCAAGAAGGTAAATCTCCTGGACCAGGGTTCAATTCACCCATTACTCACTCACTCATTTGCCAAACTCTTTACTCCTACTAGAGTCACAGGGAAACTAGAAACTATCTTAGCTGAGAGTGTGCAAAGGAAAAGTACACCCTAAACAGCTCACCAGTCCATTGCAGGGCCAACATATATACACACACACAACCATTTATATTCACACCTAGGGGCAATTTGAAACAGTCATTCAGCCTGATGTGCTCTGAAATGGACTATGGGAGGAAACTGAAGAAAACTCACACATGGTCTAGTTGAACACGCAAACTCCACAATGAACTGGCCTCACCAAGCCAGGGCCTCAAAACCAAGACCTTCTTCCAGTGAGCTGAATGTGCTAACCACTAACACCACCATGCTGGCCTGGTTCATGCTGACTTCAATGAAATTTAAGCAATTTTATAAATGGCTTCTCTATATTATTATTATTATTATTATTATTATTATTATTATTTTCCCAACCTTTTCTGAGTTGGGTTTGTGTGAGAAATAACATTTTTGTGATTTACTGAAGAGTTTTCATGTTCTCCCAGTGCTTGTGTGGATTTCCTCTGGGTCCTCCAATTTCCTCCCACAATCCAAAACCATGCACAGGAGGTTAATTGGCTGTCCCAAATCGGCCCTGGGTGTGAGTGCGAGTATGAATGTTTGTGTGAGTGTTGGCCCTGCGATGGCCTGGCAAGCTGTCCAGGGTCTACCCCACTTTTGCCCAGAGTCGGCTGAAATGGGCATCAGCCTCCCTGCAACCCTCACTGGGATTAAGTGGTTCAGAAAATGAATGAATGAATGATTTACTGAATTTTTTTTGCTTAAAGAACAACAAACCTGACATCACTTCAGCATCTATCTACAGAGTAATAATTATTATAATGAGACAATAATTACTTCCTTCTTTCAGTTCTTTTGTGATCCGCTTAAACCTAATTAGGGTCACGGGAAGACTGCCACCCATGTCAGCTAGCCCTGGACTAGGGCAGAGTACACCCTGTACAGCGCACCAGGCCATCGCAGGACAGAAACACACTGACGGTTATGCAGCTCCTCGTGATGAAAGACAGCAATGGTTCTTTTACATGAACCTCTACCACAGACAGTGAGCAACACGGCCAGCGTTTGATAACCCAGTTAGTGCACTGGGGGGACAGTAGTGACAAACCGCTGATAGTGGGGCTTGAACCCTTTACCTTCTGATCAGTAATCCAGCACCTTACCACCAGGCCAAGACTGAGCCTAATAGTCACTTTTTTGTGGTAATTTTTACCAAATATATGAAATAAAAATGGCAGGACCCCAACACACTCCATCCTGGCCCTGTTTTATGGACCCTTGAGGATCCCCAGACCCCATTTTGAGAACCACGGCCATATGCAATATGTCATTTAGTGAAAGTCCTCAAATACATTCTAAAGTAAAATACAGAGAGCGGAGAGGTGAGTTCTGCATGTCAGTAAAAGTTGTATATTGATCATATACAAGGTGTAACTTTGAAAGAAGTTGTAAGTAGATATCAGGAGGAGACTTAAGCCACAGTGTCGGTACGAACAGTATTTGGTACTACCAGTAATAAAATGCAGAAGTACCAATAGTCATAAAAGATGTAGACAAAAAGACATAAATATGAAGATTTTCAAAAAGCCATGACATCTGTGCAACATCTGTAATTAAGTGAGTGTTAAGAGCAGGACAGAAACAGATGATGGAAAATCAGACCAACCACCCAACAGCATTCGCCATCATAAACAAATCAAGAAATAGAATTACTCACTTCATAGTCTTGGTTAAAAAAACTAATTTATATATTAACTCTCATTTCTTATAAGTGTTTACTTTAGTCTATACTTATAAAAATTTATTCTTGATCTGTATATTTCAGTGTTTTCAAGTTACACTGCTGTTATGTAAAGACAGACGCGTGTGGGTAGCTGATCATCGAATACTGTGATTAAGAACGTGACAGTGAAGAGAAGATAATGAGAAACATAGAACTTGGCTGATGAATCGTGGCCAAGAAAACCCACCTCTTCTGAGTATGATACATAGTATTGATAGCGGAGCGACTGAAAGACAAAGTGAGAAGGAAATTGCAGAACCCAGTTTTTTCACAATTCCTATTCAGAAATCCCTCACTCTCTCAACTTAATAAACTCTCTAAACTTAATCTCAACTAAACTGCAGAGGAAGAAATGTACTGGAAGATTTTATTAATAGGAATTAGAAATGTTATAGAACTGTTACCACAGTGTTCATATAAAACAACGTTGTAAAAGCAGATTCTTATTTGATTTACTGCTATACTGTGTGTGTGTGTGTATATATATATATATATATATATATATATATATATATAAAAAACAAAAATAAAAGGACAGGACAAAGACTTTCTATTGAAACTCCAATTTATCACTACAGATCTGTTTTGAGGGGTGGTGAAACCATCCTCTCTCTTCAAGTTCTTCTATAATCACCTGAAGAGAGAGGATGGTTTCACCACCCCTCGAAACAGATCTGTCGTGATAAATGGAGTTTCAATAGAAAGTCTTTGTCCTGTCCTTTTATTTTTTGTTTTTTATTTGCTCTCCCAAAAAGTATTGAGCACTCTCCTACGGAAGGATCTACTCAGAAAATCACATATATATATATATATATATATATATATATATATATATAGCGCGTAGGCCTCCGTCAGTCCCGAAGGACTATGGCTGCGCTCTGGCCAGTATCCCGACTGGTGATACTCCCCAGTGCACAGAGCCCGGGTAGGGAGTAATGAGGGACAGGCTGTTACCCAAGCAGCAAGTCCCCCCCTGTCTCAGCGCCACCGGAAGGATCCAATGGAAAGGCAAGTGCCGATACGACTGGGTTCCAGTGCTGCTGCAGGAGAGAAACTACGGCCAATTTAGAACGGCCAATTAACCTACAGTGCACGTCTTTGGATTGCGGGGGAAACCGGAGCGCCCGGAGGAAACCCGCACAAGCACGGGGAGAACATGCAAACTCCACACAGAAACGCCCAGGCCGGGAATCGAACCCGGGCCTTCTTGCTGTGAGGCGGACGTGCTAACCACTACGCCACCGTGCCGCCATATATATGTATATATATATATATATATATATATATGGTATATGGTTAATATATATATATATATATATACACACACACACACACACAGGTACCTCACCTTACGAAATTAATCCGTTCCAGAGCCTTTTTGTAACCTGGATTTACATGTAAAATGCGTGATTCGTTCCAAAGGACCCCAATACTACCCTTTAAAAAAGATAAAAGTATACCTTTTAAGGTACTTACTTCGTGTTGATCATGTCTTCTTAGCGGAGTTATAATCTTACAAATGTTTATACAAGGTTAAAAGCCTGAGCCAAAAAATAAAGTTGCAATGAGCACACTCGAAAAACTCCATGAAACAAGCTGCTGCTCAAGGGAACTGCGTCATCTCTCCTAACCACTGGGAGGCCAGTGGGGCAAGATGTTGGGAGATAGTCAATAGAGCGCAACTTGTGCATTGTTTGAATGTTTGAATGGCATGTTTGCCACGTTTCGTGAGGAGAACTTGTTTCATATACAGAGACAAAAAATTTTGGAAAATGTTTTTCGTAAACTGGATTTTTCGTTTGCTGGGACTACCGTAAGGTGAGGTAACACTGTGTATATATTATATATACAGGGATCCCTCACTTTCCACCGTTAATGGGGACCAAGACACCCCCCCCCCCATTTCTGCGAAGTAGGATCAACCGACCTGACTGACGTATACGTACATGTATATGTGTATATAATATCAGTAAATACATATTCAACGCTATAAATGTTTATAATAACAATTAAACATTCAAAATTAATGCATAAGGTAAATAAAATATAAATACACACACACATACAAACGTGAGCACACACACACAAACACACATACACACGCACACACTCAGATGTGCACCTCACATAAAAATGTAAGTAGTTTTGCTGGGTTGTTTTTTGGGTTTTTTTGCATAATTTGCCTTGTTTTGTAGCATTTTCCTGAACTTTGTCCCTATTTTTCCTTATTTTTTTTTTTTATGAATATTTTTGAAAAACCCGTGATGCAATGAAGCCGCAGAAACTGAAGCACAAAGTAGCAAGGGATCACTGTGAGTGTGTGTGTGTGTGTGTGTGTGTGTGTGTGTGTGTGTGTGTGTGTGCACCAGCCGCCCCACGATTCGAATTAGGATTAAGCAGTTCAGAAAATGAATGAATGAATGAATGGTAAACAGCTTTTTGTTCGCATTTTATTTGATTCATTTCATATTCTTGCTTCCATTAACCATCCACTATCACTTCCATTGTCCACATCTACTGACTTACACATCGTGTCTTTCGCATCTAATCAATCTGTGATGCTTAATTGTGAGAACTGTAAGCATGAATTTCACTTACTTGCCGTTGTTCAGGATGACTGAGCAGTTTGGCCAGCAGTCATGGTTGACCAGACAGAGGTTGGGGAACAGACCAACACCCACTGCCTGCAGGCCTTTATGATCACTTATCATAAAGCCATTGCAGTTAATCTAGTGAAGAACATGTATTGGTACAGTATTATTTGAGGGTCTAAAAAAGAATGGCAGTTGAACAGAAATCGTTATTGTTGTTTTCAAACCAAATGTCCATGTTCTTACATACCAATCCAAAGATGTGCGAGATGCTGTCAGTAGTGTGCTGCTTGCTTGCTCTGGGCCAATAATCCAGGAAGTTGTGAATATCTACTTTGAGCTCCTTCAGGTCAATCTCGGGGATGTCTGCGATATGGTCTTCAAGGTCATCCAGTGTAGTGAGCTGAAGATCTGAGATCACACCTCCATCCTTATCAAGATGCCACATAATACGAGCAGCAAGACTAACCAAAGACAACAACGCAGGGATTTATTCGGCTCTCTTACTCAAAAGTGATTTGGTTTGGTGTATTGTGTTGAGTTCATGCTGGTGTTGTTCCCACCTTTCTTCAAATCCTCAAACACTCACCGGATGTTTTCATTGGGGGCGGTGCCGAGGCTCTTAATGGCTGAACACTCTTGTTTGTGCTCTTGCCATGCTGCTCGCTGACATGTGCGATCACAGTACTGTGCAAAACGACACTGGCCACAACGCTGCAGTTTCTGTTGCCGACGGAAACAGCAATGACACACATGAGCTGAAAAACTGAAGGCCAGAAGACAGAAAAAAAAAAAAAAAAGACATTTTTTTAACCTGAATGTGCATATCTTTGAATTATTGGAAGAAACCAGAGTACCCAGAGGAAACCCATGTAAGCATGGGAAGAATATACATACATCACATGGAAATGCCCTTACTGAATCCAGGACTCGAACCTAGGACCTTCGTGTTGTGAAGCGATCATGCTAACCATGATGCCCATGGCATTTGCTTCAGCAACATATATTTCCATAATTCTTCAATCCACATTTGTAGTTTCAACAATCTCTTTAGTTGTTGCCTTTGCTTGATGCAGGACAGTAGTTTGACCTTTTGGAACAAAGTTATGTTTTTTCCATGAACATGTGATTTTCTTTTTTTTTTTTTTTTTTAAGAACTGAGAAGCTACTCACTGCATCACTTCAGGTTAAATATCCCTGAAACATATTAATCACTGCAGGTCACCATGATCATCATCATCATCTTCCTCTGCTTAATCCCGGGTCGGGTCATGGGGGCAGCAGACTAAGCAGTGAGGTCCAGATGTCCTTCTCCCCAGCCACTTCCTCCAGCTCTTTCAGGGGGGGCACTGAGGAGTTTCCAGACCAGCCTAGAGACATAATCCCTCCAGCGTGTTCTAGGTCTTCCCCAGGGCCTCTTCCCGATAGGAACATACCCGAAACGCCACACCAGCGAGGTGTTCAGGGGCATTCTAACCAGATGCCCGAGCCACCTCAACGGTCTTCTCTCGATGTGGAGGGGCAGTGGTTCTGCTCCGTGCTCCTCCCAGATGGATTTTCTGATTTAAATCCAGGTAGCTATGTTTTTAATGGAGGTCTACAGCATGATACATATTCCTGCAAATTTTCTCACTGGGGTAATACTGTACTTTAAAAAAGTGACTTGATGCAGGTTGTGGCTCAAACGACTTTCTGTTTGCAGTTTTCATCTCCTCCCTGTGCTTGTGTGGATTTCCTCTGGATGCTTTGATTTCCCCCCCACAGTGCAAACACATGTACATTAGATCAAATGACTTCTCTAAATTCCCCATAACTCTGAATACAAAGGAGAGATCCCTGCAATAGAATTGTGATATGTTCAGGCAATCTGCCACTCATCTGAACTCACTTGTGATTGGCTCCAGCTTCCACCGTGACACAGTACAGATCATTCATCGGTAGATGGACTTGATCCAGGACATAATTACACTGAAGTTGACAAGTCTGCCGAAGTGGAACATTAACTGCTGAGCTACCAAAAAAATTCAACCTGCACTGATTCAGCCTCAGATTTAACTCACACTAACTCAGTGCCTCGCAATTATTTTCTGTGGCGCCCCCTCTAGGAAGAAAAAACATCCCCGCCTATCGCGACTATAAATAGTATTATTTGTGTATAAAATTGTTACTATATTATACATATTATACACTTCTGCATAACATTGTTTAATTATTAACATTAAAACAAAAAGAAAGAAATATAGTTGAACTTACAATAATGAAAAACTTCATGAACATTGTTTTTTAATCTGTAACAGAAAAGATTTAAAGTGCACCAATGTGCCTGAAATTAAAAAAATACATCCTTATTTAAACTCATTCAACTTATTTATGTGTTAATATCTCCGTCTCTCTCTCTCTCTCTCTCTCTTTCTCTACCTTTCTCTTCGTTCCTGTTGGAAATTTTCCCGTGTAGTTTCTTGAGGGGTTGTTTACTGCACTTCATATCGTTTGCTCGTGCGAAAAAAACGCTATACCATAGGTGAGAGCCACTGCCAACTAGTGGAGTGGAGGTGCAATTACACTTAAATCCTGTACAGTACTCTATTCCAGAAAAGTACT
Source organism: Plotosus lineatus (assembly GCA_024760905.1). Taxonomy (NCBI): domain Eukaryota; kingdom Metazoa; phylum Chordata; class Actinopteri; order Siluriformes; family Plotosidae; genus Plotosus; species Plotosus lineatus. The sequence goes on along the minus strand of CM045749.1, from coordinate 28,763,810 downwards.
GTATGTTCCCCAGGGTCATACACAGTCCCCCGGCGTCACACTATTTGACAAGCACTGCACTAAGTCGACAGCTTTCATGGTACAGGATGTAAGATTTAGTGGAATCTCGTGGTGAGATTCCAGATTGCAACCAACTGAAAGCTCATTTCTGATTCTCCCCTTTAAAACCTGTACGTACTGTATGGTTCTGGGCTACTCTAGGAACATGGTGCTGTAAGATGGCATGGGGAGTGACCCGCTTCCCATGCAAATCTAAACAGCTGATTGAATTATTATTATTATTATTATTATTATTATTATTATTATTATTATTATTATACTTTCGACAAGAGTAAGCTGCAAAGACGTCAGCGTATTTCAACCCTGCAATGGCCTGGTGAGCTGTCCAGGGTGTACTCTGCCCTCGCCCAGATTCGGCTGAGATGGGCACCAGTCTCCCTGCGACCCAAATTAGGATTAATCAGTTCAGAAAATGAATGAATGAATGAATGAATTTATGATGATGATGATGATTATTATTATTATTATTATTAACCTTGTCCATGTACTCTGACTTTGCCCATTGTTAGCTGAGCTTGGTGCCAGCCTCCCCACAACCCGAATAAGAATTATGCACTTCAGAAAATGAATGAATGAATATATTGTTGTTGTCATTGTTATTATTATTGTTATTATTATTATTATTAATATAGTTTAATTAACACTTAATTATTGATGATGTGATATCCTTCAGAATGTTATACTTTACTTTTACTGCATATGATTTTATTCAGAGTAACTTACAGTTATCATTTGCTTCGATACAACTGTAGAAGTGACCATTAAGAGTCCTGTTCAAGTACGCAACAACGCTGGTCGAGGGGATTGAACCACCGACCTCTGGATTGCTAACCCAGAGCATTAGCAGTGAGGCACCACTGCTCTTCGGCCCTGTCCCTTTCATTTCTTTTGTAAATTTTCTCTGAAGAGAATTCTTATGGAAAGTCCACATCAGATTTATGATGTCTTCTTAAAACTTAGGATTTGTTTGAAACTGTTGTTAGATTAGTCTACGCCATTGAAAAACACATTCCAGTTGCTCTAATTAGCATACAGGAACAGCCCCTGAATCTCCATAAAAGGACATAGGGGCATGTGCACACATAAAAATAAAAAAAAAACAATTGAAGCACAAGAATCTAAAAGAGAATAGAATTTTATTTCCTCTCTGGTGTGAATTGTGCTACAGGATGTAAATTCCAAATGTTATATTCAGTACCGTGCGAAGAGGAGAAATAAAAGAGTTGTTTGACCCAAAATCAGAGGCACAAAAAAATAAATAAATAAATAAATACGGTCGCTAGACCTCGGCATGAGATGCTGCGAGTGCTGTCATACACGAACCTTCTCTGGTGTGAAAAGCAGCAGAGTACCAGTGCCTGTATTTTTATATGCTGTATTGAACCGATTTCCTGCTGGACTCAACCACACCCGGTGCATATCACCAACCACCTAACGCAGCATGTTATTGCAAGAACAAAAGCCTGGAAAACAGGAGACAGAACTTAACAGATAGTTCTGTGAGTTGCAGGTGATTTGGGCATTAATTTAATGGTACTGTTGACTGTTTCCTGTTTGTTTGGTGCAGCAACGGAACAAAATGCCTTGGCTGGTATTTGGTATATTGGGGAATTTAAAACATTATCTGGCCAGTGGATTTATAATTTCCAGGACTTGTGGAGGATACGACTGATGCGTGTAATATTATACCCCATCCCTGTCTACAAGTTCAATCTGAAATATCCCGAAGCCCAAAAAAAAAAAACCCAGGGCTCCCGGTAACCTACTTGAACATCTGGTTGGATTGTCGGATATGTGCCCACAGTGCCAGCTCAAGACGTTGCACAGCTCCATGATAAGAGCTCATGAAGAGAAAATGATTTGCCTCATGCGTATAAGTCGTAACATCATGAAAATAAATTATTTTAAAAGTTTAATATGGTAAAAATTTAAAAGGAAGGGACGATCATAGCGATTTAACATGAGCACTTCGTTTCCGATCTGTGGATGATCGTGCTCTGTTATGTTCGTGCATCTTGTCCAGTGCTAAGAAGTAATCACAGATGATAAAATATTGGTGAAGGCAAGAAACGTGTATAAATGAGACGTAGCAATGAATTTGTTCGTAAAAATGTTTGATGAGTGAGGCCTGTTGTGTCTTCAAGTTCCATCACTGCATTCTTCAGCGTGTCTCCGAATCTTAACCTCAATATCCTGAATCAGGTATAAAACCATTAAAAGGTTCAATCAGCAGGTCCTGTTTTTCTGTTTGTTTGTTATTTTATTTTCTGATTCAGGAAGAAAATAAACTTATATACTCCAACATTACTCTTTTCATTTAGAATATTTTCTATATACTCTGACTGTATTTCTATCATCATACTATTCAAACCACACTACTGTATAGGCAGGTGTTTCCCAAGAAATATAGATGCAGTCTGATGTAAAAACGTAAAAATTTCCCATGACATCATATACGAGCCAATGATCACATGTTTGTTTCTGTTCTTATAATGGGGCCCTGATGTAGGTGGTGGAGCTGCTGCTACATTCATTCTCAACTTTCCAAGTCACATCAGGATTCGCGTAAACCCAAGTGAAACCTCTTACCTATCAAAAACCACCGACGCAAAGCAAGGTTCTGCAAACAGGACATCTCCAGCCCAGACCTCCTTTGTGGCCCTCAAGCCACGTCCCTTTCCTGGTGAGTCGAACACTTCTATGTTCTCCATGCTCGCAGTTGTGTCGTCTCTGTAGATCTACGCTCTGTTTCGCCCTAGCGGAGTGTCCTGTAGGTCATCAGCTTAATGTCCTGTCGGCTTAACAGCTGGACATTCCGCTATCACCAACTAAAATAGCCTGCACCAGCAAGTCATACCATCTTGTGCTCAGACATGGGGGGGTGGGTGGGTGGGTGGGGCTTTTAAGTGGAATTCTTCATGAGAGTATTTTAACATCAGCAAAGCACATAAATCGATTGAAAAGATCACAGGGAATGGATCCGGACCCTTCTGGTCGTTCCGAGTGTCTCTGTTATGTTAAATTATCTCCCATGATGCAATAAAATGGAACATCTCTATATGTGTGAATGGCCATTCAGGATCCCGGGGTTATTTTTACCTCTCACTTGGGCCCGTCAGTCATAAAGTGGGTGTAGAGACGAAAGACAGCTGTCCCCACCTGGGCGCACACTTAGCTTCATGTGATTGGCGTTTGTTTCCAGCACTTTCCAGAGACCTCCTTCTTCTTTTTCAACGTCGTGCAGACTCTGTGTAGAATTTTCCTCTGTGGCTGTTTATTTCTGAGCCTTTTTCATTTCTCTTCTGTTTCGTGTTTCATTATTACACAAAACACACAATTGGTTCTCTTTTAAATGAACAACTTTATAACTTTAGTTCTTATTTCTTCTTTTCTTTTTGGCTTTTCCCTTCAGGGGTCGCCACAGCGAATCATCCGCCTCCATCTCGCCCTGTCCTCTGCATCTTCTTCTCTTACACCAACTGCCTTCATGTCCTCCTTCACCACATCCATGAATCGTCTCTTTGGTCTTCCTCTAGGCCTTCTGCCTGGTAGTTCCAACCTCGGCATCCTACTACCAATATACTCACTATCCCTCCTCTCTGTACATGTCCAAACCATCTCAATCTAAATCTGTGAATATATACATCGGGTCCAAGTTACAATTATCTTAGTGAATGGGACGATGAATCTGTGTTTCATTCTTTAAATCGTTCATTCTTTGGGATTTCTGTTGCAAAACCAGTGCAGAAAAAAATTAAGCATCGGGGATTTGAAAGACAAAATAGAAAAAAAAAAAAAAATTGAAAAACACAGAAGGGCATATTTTCTGTTTCAAATTCAGCATGTGAAATTGATGATGATCATTTTGCATGTGTGTGTTCTGCTTATTTGAGATTTATCTTCATCTCTGAATGGCTTCATATTAATTAGAGTTGCAGGGAGGCTGGTGTCCATCTCAGCTGACTCTGGGCGAGGGCAGACTACACCCTGGATGGCTCACCAGGCCATCGCAGGGCAGAAACACTCCGACGGCTGTGCAGTTCTTCTACGAAAGTCAGCGATGGTTCTTTTACATGAATTTCTCACCACAGACAGTGAGAGACACGGCCCGCCTTTGCTAACCCAGTTAGCTGCACTGGGGGGGACAGCAGAGACAACCTTTGACAGTGGGGCTTGAACCACCAGTAATCCGACACCTTACCACCGGGCTACCACTGCTAGCTCAGCTAGAATAAACAAATCGAGATAAATACACGTGCATGCCTTTTAACTGTAGGAGGAAACAGAGCACGGAGAGAACATTCTTCACGCAGAAACGCCTGAGCTCTGGAGGTCGACATGCTAACCAGTTCATCACCGTGCCTTCCTCTATCTATTTATCTATCGATCTTTCTTTCTGTAGATCATGTGACATTTTGTCCCGTGTTAAGTGCTATTCTCTGCGCCATGGATCTGGTCGGACTTCACAATCAATATTTAGAATCTATTTTATATTAGTGGTCGGTTTAACTGTGAAATTGTGTTTTTATCGCTCTCTCGCTCTCTCGCTCTCTTATCTTTAACCACGGCACACTCTAGTGTTACTAGCTCTGCCTTGTTTTATCAAATGAAACACGACACACTCTCAGATCAAATGCTTAGACGCGCGCGCGCGCGCGTGTGTGTGTGTGTGTGTGTGTGTGTGTGTGTGTGTGTGTGTGTGTGTGTGTGTGTGTGTGTGTGTGTGTGTGTGTGTGTGTGTGTGTGTGTGCTTAAAGTTATTGTGGCATGATGGAATTTTCCTAAGTTTATTCATGATGTAATGATGTAAGTGTGTGCCGTGATACTGGTTTATCTGAGCAGTGATATTGTGATGGTTTGGTCAACGTATAGATAACAAAGTATAAATATCCAAAACTACTCGATTAATATTAGATTTATCCAATTAAAAATGTGAAGAAAATTCAATTGTTCATTCTTTTATTTTTTTTAACCAAACCGCTTAATCCTATTAGGGTCACAGGGAGGCTGGAGCCTATCTCAGCTAACCCTGGGCAAAAGCAGGGTGCACCTTATGCAGCTAGGACATGAAAATTGAAGGAATTGTGTTGTCAAGTTCATCACGATCCCTATGATGGCGCATCAAGGTCTTCTACGTTCTGTTTCTCTCTGTTGAGATCCGTAAGCTCCACTGCGCTCTTCCGTGTTTCCCCTGTTCAAATGGCGTCGAATGGAAATACAGTGAGATAATCATGGTAAAATTTATGACCGTCAAAAATTTAGCCACAATCAGCACAATCATCCCAAATCCATCTTGATTCAAACCCACGACCCACCACGGTCAACAAGATTCTCTCAAATCATGGCGATCATGGGCCAAATCTAAAGGAAGTAATATTAATAAACAAGAAGCAACTGAAGGCAGCAAAAGTAAAGGCGGAGCATTCATTCATTTTCTGTAACTGCTTAATCCTGATTAGGGTCGCAGGGAGGCTGGAACCCATCTTGGCTGACTTCGGGGGAGGGCAGAGTACACCCTGGACAGCTTGCCAGGCCATCACAGGGCAGAAACACACCAACGAAAGTCAGCAGTGGTTCTTTTACATGAACCTCACAACATACACAGTGAGAGGCACGGCTGGCCTTTGATAACCCAGTTAAGTGCACTGGGGGGGTAAAGGCAATGCAAAGATTCTTAATTGAGGAAACTCAGCATTCATTGATGTCCATTGATTCCAGACGTCAAGCAGTTCTTGAGTGCTAAATAGAAATGGATGTAATTCCTAAGCGTGGGGCCGGTGGTGTAGTGGTTAGGGTGCTGCGCTCATGATCAGGAGGTTGTGTGTTCAAATCCCAGTTAGAGCTCCATTGTGCTAAGACCCCTGGGTGAGGTCTGAACCACAAGTGTGCCTCTGTTCCCCCAGCAGTATAAATGGGAACCAGTAAAAATATACTGGGAAGGTAACCTGCGACGGACTAGCGTCCCATCCCGGCGGAGTTGAACTCCTGGTTGCTTCACGCTGCAGAAACCGGGGAGAAGCACCGACCTGATGAGCCGCTAGGCTCGGGTGTAAAAAGCCAAAAGTAATTCCGAAGAGGTGAAAGCAATATTTGGGTTAAACTTCTCAAATGACAGTTAAAGGCCTACACTTCAATTATATCTTCCCTGCTGCATTTCAGATGGTTCTGGTGATTGTACAGAGGGAAAAAAAATACACATTTTTGTGACACTGTCCAAAACCTGATGGACCTGACTGTACTGTATTCCATGAACGGGTCATTTTACTGCCTCAACAGCGCACCCTGGTGCCATTATAGTTTCTTTGTATCACATGACATTGTACACCCTGAACATGAAGGAGCCCGTTTCCATGGTAACTGCTACACGTTGATGTCACCAGTGAATTTGTGAATGGAGTCTGAGACCTGGTAAACGACTGTTTTAATTACAGAAAATCATTAACAATGCAGACTTTATATCAGAACAGGTAAACATAATGTAAACATTCGTTAAATCTCTCTCATCAGTGGGCGACTGTACACAATATCTCGTGATTTTCCCTGGAAATCAAATGTAGTTTCTTTCAATTTTGCTGCTGATATGGTTGTTTTGCAAAACGTAGATGACTGGACATGATGTTCAGATTGTGTTTCAGTTTTCACTCAAGATCTTTAAATGTTTCAATTTCTTCTCCATATCAGCAGATAATAATAATAATAATAATAATAATAATAATAATAATAATAATAATAATAATAATAATAATAATAATAATAATGATAATAATAATAATAATAATAATAATAATAATAATAATAATGATAATAATAATAATAATAATGATAATAGTAATAGTAATAATAATAATAATAAGTGTCAAGAGTGTTTCAGATCCCACTGGTCACTCTTTCTTTTTATACTTGGGGCCCAAATCATCAGGTAATTCCTCACTCACTTATTTCCTGAGTTCACCTGCGAGGGGCACAAGGAGGCTGGAGCCTTTCTCAGCTGACATTGGGAAGGAGGGGTACACCCTGAACAGCTCTCCAGATGACCTCAGCGCCAACAACGCACTCTTATTCACACCTCAGGGCAGTCTGGAACAGCCGATTAGCCTGACTTTGGTCTGAGGACGAACCCCACACGAGCACATGGAGAACAGGCGACATCTCCAGGCTTGCCGAGTGAGAAGCTGTGAGCTGGGAGTGCTGGGAGTGCTGGGAGTGCTGGGAGTGTGTGGTGTGCCAACCACTACGCTGGTTTATATGCCACCGGTTAATCCTACTGGGGCTGCCGGGAGGCTGGAGTACCCCAGTGAAGGTGGGGTAGACCCTGAACAACTCGACAGACGATCACAGGGCCAACACACACACACACACACACACACACACTGACCCCGAGGGGCAGTCTGGGGCTACCAGTTAAGTCTTTGGATTGCTGGAAGAAAGCGGAGTAACCAAAGGAAACGCGCGTCAATACAAGGAGGACACACAAAGCCTGGGACTTGAACCAAGGACATTCCTGCTGTTGTGCCATTTCCCAATGAATTACCAGGAATTAAGTATCTCTCACAGTAGCTAGGTGGCGCAGTGGTTAGCACGTCCACCTCACAACAAGAAGGTCCTGGGTTCGATTCCCAGCTCGGGTGTTCTCTCCCCCCCCCCCCCCCCTCCCGCGGCTAATGTGGGTTTCCTCCGGGTTTCCGGTGTCCTCCCACAGTCCAAAAACATGTACAACACGGTTTATTGGCTGTTCCAAATCACCCCTAGGTGGGAGTATGAATGGTTGTGTGAGAGTCGACATTGCGATGGCCTGGCTACGTCCTCGCCCAGAGTCGGTTGAGATGGGCTCCAGCCTCCCTGCGACCCTAATTAGATTTCAGCGCTTCAGAAAATGAATGAAGGAGAAATATCTCAGTGGAGTGTTGAAGAAGATGGTGGTCACCTGAACTACTACTCGCGGACGTGTTGCCTACCACAGCCTCGAAGGGGCGTTTCCAGCGTGCAACAAAGGGGCGGGGTCGGGGTGGGCGTGTAGCCCAGCTGATACGCGCATCCGCCGTTTCCATCATCCGATTCAAAGCCAAAGGCGATAATAAGAGATTTTTGTTGTTGTTGTTGTTGTTGTTGTTGTTTTGTTCGGTTTGATCTCTGTGGATATTTGGTTGGTGGTCGGTGCTCCGGGCAGCGTGGGGACGGCGGAACACGGGCATCGATCGCACTGAAGCCCTCACACGGGAATTCCGAGCCCCGTACGTGGCGCGCATCCTTTATTTTAATGCCCGGAACGGCGTCGCGCGGACGGGAAGAACCGGTTTTGTTCCACACACTCCCGGGCCAAGAGCAACTGGAGCGTTTTTCTCCTGTGAGAGCCTGGATGGACTGAGAGCGACTCGGGCTGAATCGCGCGGGAATGGACCCGAAACGCTCCGAGCAGACAGAGAGAGCGATGCGCCCTTCCTCTCGGTTCGAATCGCACGGACGACGGACGCGCATTATGTAACGCACGCGCAAACGGCGGACAGAAGAAAGGAACAGACTGAAGACGGCCAGGGGAGCACTCGGGATGAGCCTGTGAGTGCTCCGAGCCCACCAGTGTTAGCATTGCTCTGTGTGTGTGTGTGTGTGTGTGTGTGATAGCAACAAAGTGATGATATCACAGTATCACTAGATCGGCCATCGAGGCCTCATTGGTGGAGGGTGGAGGAAATAATGTGTGTGTTGATGATGCATGGAGCGTGATGGAGGCAGAAGTATAAGAGCTGTGATAAGACCCCTTCTGGATTGGTCGGGGGATGTGATGGGATGTTGGATGGGAGGTGTCTCTGGGAGGTAAGAAGAGCTGTGAGTGAACTGTTCTCTCAGGCATTGTGTAAACACATGTCTCCTATTGTCTGTGATCCTGTCGAAATGATGCTGGAGCTATTACTGGCAGATCTCCATACACTCCATACACGTGAACACATCAGCATGGACTGATCTCACAATGAAACTCAGAGCTTGTGGGTCGGAACAGCAGTGAATCTAAAGTTTTCAGGGTTCACTAACTTTTCCACAACTGAGTTCCTTGCAGCTATCAAGAGGAAGGCAAAGGTAAATCAGAGCTACTCCACAATCCTAGGAATCAGGATTTAAACTTCATACTGTGTGTTGTTTTGGTAGGTCAGAGCCTGGAGAATTCCCACTGTGTGTGTGTGTGTGTGTGTGTGTGTGTGTGTGATTTGCCAGGAACTATCATTCATCAATACATAAGTTTATACTGTATAATGCATAACCCCCTGTCCACCCCCACTCCCCCCACCCCTTCCCCCACCCCTTCCCCTTCCTCTTCCTCTTCCTCTTCCTCTCCAGTGTATTTGCCCACTAGCTGACGGTACATCATTCACTACAATGGCCCATTTAAAGGGTTGTGGTTCTGAATGAAAGGCAGACTTTGACCACCATGGGCAGCGTTGGCAGTGGGGTGGCTGGCGAACAAGAATTTGCCATGAAGAGCGTCGGCACACGTACCACCCTCCCTCGTGGCCCACCCCTATCGCGTCGAGGCCCATCAGATCGCAGCTTCAGCGCCGAACGACTCAACCCTCCACCTTCCATGTCTGAATGCACGGGCTCCAGCGATGAAAGGGGAGGCAGCAGTACGACCACAGACCGGCCCCAGCTCGCTGGTTGTGAGTCCACTACTGCCTCCTCCAACCTGGATAGGGTACCCTCCATCTGCGAACGCCTCGAGAGCAACGTCGCCCGCCGTAGAGCGGTACCACGGCCACTGGGGGACATGAGTGTAGATGTCCGCAGGAACGTGGTCGTGCATACAGGGGAGAAGAGTGGTGACAGTATGGCAGCTGTGAAAATCAGAGAGGGGAATGCTACAAAGGGAAATGGTCGAATGCCACCCAAGATTCTGCCCATGTCCGGAAAGTCCGAACAGGTATTTGTGAGCTGAGCAATGTAATTCTCAAAATAAATCGAGCACTAGAATTGTGGAAATGTTTTTTTTTGTTGTTGTTGTTGTTTGTTGTTTTGGCTGTATACAGATCAGCAAACAAGACTAGACCCTAATCTCAAGGTTTAATCATCTCATGCTCGTACTCATTTGCTAATCCTATTAGGGTCATGGGATGGCTCAGTCCATCTCAGCCAACATGGGGCAAAAGGTAAGGCACACCTGGGACAGCTACCCAGAGAATCGCAGGGCCGACACACGCAAACACTTACACTCCCACTCACACCGTGGGGCAATTTGGAACAGCTAGTTAGCCTGATGGGTATGTCTTTGGACTGTGGGAGGAAACTGGGAGTAGTTTGAGGAAACCCACTCAAGCACAAGGAGAACATTGCCATCTTCACATAAAAACACCCGAGCCCAGAACTTGTACCCAGGATCTTTTGGTGTGAGGACACGTGCTAACCACTACACCACCGTGACACCTCCTGGGTTTACTGACCCGTGGATTTCAAACCCTGGGAAACCAAACTGGATTCACAGCCATCTTTATCATAAAATAGTATCATAAATAATATAATATTAACCATTTCCCCCCCCCAGAATCCTGCTTCAATCAGTTAATGATATATTGTGAATGATAAGCATTGTGTTTTAACCTGCACCATCCTTTTTTTTTACACCCGATAGCAGAACAATTCCGGATTGGTGCGGCCCTCTGCCTTTAAACCTGTAGTGCCAAAGAGCTTTCACTCCATGCAGAACCTAGTGGCACATGCTGGAGGTGGGGCCGGGGGTCAGTGTGCTGGAGAAACAGGTGGATCGGATGAACCCCAGCCACTGAGTGAGCGAGACAGTCCAGAGAGGGAGGAAGGCAGAGAGAATGGAGGCCAGGGTGTAATTTCTGACTCAGGAAGGAACTCGTTCACCAGCCTGCCCACATACACAGGACCAGGTTCCAGCTACGTTCCTGCCCCAGCCCTCGGACCTTTCAGTGCCTCCACCAGCCATATCAACAGATTGGGCACAGATAAACTGGACAAGCCCAACTACCAGAATGGCCTGAGTGCTTCGGACAGTGGTCGCTCGTCCTCGGGGAAGAGCTCTTCGTCCTATCACAGACTATGTCATCTTGCTGATATGCCAGCTCCCATTCACCCCTCGCCCTCCTCAGATGATATAATACAGGACTTGGAGGATCGGCTGTGGGAAAAAGAGCAAGAGGTGAGAAAAATGGTCTGGTATAAACCTTTTTTATTTATATATAATATGGATATGTATATGTGTGTGTGTGTGTGTGTGTGTGTGTGTGTGTGTGTGTGTATATATACGCACATGCCAATCAAACATAACTTTGAACCCAGTGATTGGTAAAGTTTATTAAGGTGAGTATCTCATGAGAAAACATCTGTCGTGGGGTGGGATATATAGTCAGAAGAAAGTGAGTAATCAATCCTTACAGTTGATGTGTTGGAAGCAGGAAAAGTGCCGCTGGGTACATGTGTGCCACTTTTATGGGGAAGAGATAGCAACAAGATGGACTATGCCAAGAAGGCTGGCTGCAGGAAACAGTTTAATGTCCTGCTGGGAAACCTCAGGTCCTAGAATTCATGTGAATAATACTTTGAGACGATTATATGCGTACATCGTTTTATACGATTTGTGTTTCCTAAATACAGTATTGTCGCCTCTTTCAGTAGGATAAATGTTCATTCGTTCATTTTCTGTAACCGCTTAATCCTAATTAGGCTCGCAGGGAAGCTGGTGCCCATCCCAGCCGTCTCTAGGCGAGGACAGAGTTCACCCTGGATGGCTCGCCAGGCCATCGCAGGGCAGAAACACGCTGACGGCTTTACAGCTCCTCTTGTTGAAAGTCAGCGATGGTTCTTTTACATGAACCTCTCACCATAGACAGTGAGAGACACGGCCGGCCTTTGATAACCCAGTTAGCTGCATTGGGGGGGGACAGTGATGACCCATGGAGAGTGGGGCTTGAACCCCTAACCTTAGTGATCCAGCACCTCTACCACCAGGCCACCACTGCCCGTACGATAATGTACCCTGCCATACTGCAAGATCTGTTCAGGAATGGTTTGAGATAAATTGGCCTAAAAATCTCCCATCTATGTATGGCAAGCACTGGACAAACAAGTCCAAACCATGAAGACTCCATACTGCAATTGACAGGAATGAAAGGATGTGCTTCAATCTGCTTGGTGCCAGATATTTCAGTACACCTTTCGGAAAACCCTCCGAGGTTCTGGAGTCCATTGGTTATAGTTAGACTATAACAGGCAGATGGTTTTACTGTTGTGGCTGATTGGTGTATATACAGGCCTTGCGATGGCCTGGCGAGCTGTCTAGGGTGTACCCCGCCCTTGTTTAGAGTCGGTTGAGATGGGTGCCAGCTTCCTCACGACCCTCCTTAGGATTAAGCAGCTTATAAAATGAATGAACGAATGGTTGGTTGTGTAAGTATTCGAACGCTTGATCGGTGTGTATAAATGGTTTTCAAGTAAATAATTTTTCCCTGAAAAGAATGTCATATAATAATGTTATGGTTTTCCTCCCTGGAATTTTTTCATCCATGATAAAATGAAGGCTTTGTTTACTATTACTGTATTGGTGTGGGTGTGTCTGTGCAGAGGTTACATGCTCTCACTGTGCTTGTGTGGGTTTCCTCTGGTCACTCCAGTTTCTTTCCACAGTCCAAGGACATGCACACTGATCTGTTCCAAATCCAGTGCCTGATATACGCTTTCTAATGAACAGGCTTCACAAAAAAAAAAAATCAGAAAGGGTAAAGTATAGTCTGTTGGGCTTTTCAGACCCGAGCCCAGTGGCTCATCAGGCCGGTGCTTATTCCTGGTTTCCGTAGCGTGAAGCGACCAGGAGCTCAACTCCTCCTGGATGGGATGTGAGTCCATCTTAGGTAAAGGTATTCCCAAGTATATTTTTACTGGTACCCATTTATACTGCTGGGCGAACAGAGGCGCACTTGGGGTTAAGACCTTGACCAGGGGTCTTAGCACAGTGGGGGTCTAACTGGGATTCGAACACACAACCGCCCGATCATGAGCGTAGCACCCTAATCACTACACCACCGGCCCCACTCAGAGAGGGAGCAAAGTCTAAATAAATTCATATGCCGAGACAACACCTCCCATGGGCTATTGGTCAGTAATAATATGAACTCGCGCTCTGAATTGCTGGAGGATCGGTGGACGCTTAGTCTCTTCTGCGGAAATGAGAGCGAATCGCTGGACAACATGCTAAACAGTGCACATTGTTTTGGTTGCAGCATTTCAACAAGACGTTGTCATCTAGGAATTAGAGATGAATCTATGCTCTGCAACCTGCAGCCACAATGTCCCTTCAAACTTCAGGGTCTTGAGCTGCTTCACGTGGGTCAGGGTCAGTTTCGAGACAGAACATAAGACCTTCCCTATAAACTCTTCATAAAGCAACATCTTTCCACCTCTCGATCAGTGACCATGATCCCGGGCCGATACACAAATTCGGTGGGACGATAGTGCCTATCTCAGCCGACACCAGGCAAAGACCAGGTACACCCTGAACAGCTCACCGACCAATGTGTGGCAAAAGGCACACAACCATTCACACTAACACTTGGGGGCAGTATGGAGCAGCACTTTCTTGTTGTGATGCAGATGCTCTGCATACATCCCACCATGAGCATTTCTTACACTCATTTCTGAGCCAGTTTTTATTGATTCATTCATTTTCTGAACCACTTAATCCTAATTAGGGTCACGGAGAGGCTGGTGCCTATTTCAGCCGACTCTGGGCAAGGGAGGGGTACACCCTGGTCATCGCAGGGCCAGCACTCACACAACCATTCACACTCACACTCACATAAACACCTTGGGGAGATTTTGGAACAGCCAATCAGCCTACTGTGCATGTTTCTGGACTGTGGGAGGAAACCGGAGAACCTGGAGGTAACCCACGCAAGCACGGGGAGAACATGCAAACTCCACACAGAAACGCCCGAGCTGGGAATCAAACCCAGGTGTTCTTGCTGTGAGGCGGACGTGCTGACCACTACACTCCCGTGCCGTCCGGCCAGTTTTAATACAGAGATTTTTTTTTTTTTCCGGCCCAAGCAAACCCAATATAAACAAATATTTAAGAAATGATGTACAATTCCTATTAAATCTGACCTGTGTGGATTTAATTAGAATTAGATTACAATTAATCCATTGGGATTTTGACACTCAGGCATTAATCCAGTGCTCATGTTTCACGACTAACGACATCATTTTACTGCTGTCGAACCGCATCGCTTTCATGATTGTGCTGATTCTCACCCAGGTTCTGCACATGCGACGCAACCTGGACCAGAGTGAAGCAGCCATTATGCAGGTGTTCGAAGAGAAACAGCGGGTGTGGGAGCGAGAGATGGAGGAGCTGAGACAGAACTATGCTGGAAGGTTGCAGCAGGTGACCCGGCGGGCACAACGTTCCCAGCAGGCACTGCAGGCTCAGATCAGCCGACTGCAGCAGGACAAGGGCCGTCTCCAGGAAGAGATCAGTGCCCTGCTGGCTCAACGTGAAGAGTTGGAGAGAAAGTGCCTGGACTACCGCAAGGAGCAGGCTGAAATCTTGCCCCGCCTGGAGGAAACCAAATGGGAGGTAAAAAGCTTGGTGTAATGGTCAGTTTAGGACTCGGCAAGACAGTGGGATGCCTATGCAAGTGTTTTACGCATACTGTATTTCCTTCACTGCCGGTTTACACGGATTTGTAGTACAGTGGATAAAAACCCGCAATGCATTGTTTTCAATACCAGGTTTTTGTGGAGTACTGTATATAATAAAACATTTCCACCTTTAATTTAATTAAAATAAAAAGGAAAATAACTTTGAACCTCATGTTCAACACGTGCCATTAATGAAAGTGAGTCTGATTAACAGTGGTGGTGATTCGGTGGTTAAGGTGCACTCTTACTGATCCGGAGGTCAGTGGTTCACATCCCACTATCACCAGGTTGTCACTGCTGTCCCCCCAGTGCACTAACTGGGTTATCTATCAAAGGCTGGCCATGTCTCTCACTGTCTGTGATGGAGGTTCATGTAAAAGAACCATTGCTGACTTTCATCAAGAGGAGCTGCACGGCTGTCTGCATGCTTCTGCCATGCGATGGCTGGTGGGCCGTCTACGGTGTACTCTGCCCTCGCCCCGAGTCGGTTGAGACGGACACCAGCCCCTCTGTGACTCTAATTAAAATAAGCTCTTCAGAAAGCAAAAGAATGAATCAAAAAATCTGATTAACCCCAAATAAAGTTCAACTGGTTCCATAGAATTTTCCTGTCATTCGCTGACAAAGCATCGAGCATGATGTCGAGTGATGAGGGCGGAAATAAAACGTCAGGGCTACGTAGGGAATGCAGGCCTGTTGCACGTTCACCCGTGTACCTCAGTTCAAAGCTCGTTTTAGCCCCGGGACCCTAGTACAGTAAACGCCACGGTCCAAAAAGAACACACAAAGCACCAAACAATTCTTTTTTTTTTTTTTTTTCACTTTTCAGTCAGGGGAGGGTACAGATGGATTTCCGAGGCATGAGATGTACAGTACCATGGAACACAGTGAAGATGGTCGTCAACAAATGGAGAAGATATTCCACAATACAAATAACTGTATGTTCCTCCAAAATTGATCTGGGAAGCTGTTAGCAGACCACCAGAAGCATTAAAGGAGCAGGTAGCACAGGCTGTGCTCTGCACCAAACTCACATGTTATTTATGCATTCGGGAAATTATTTCTTTTAAAAAAAAAACATCCAAGCCTGAATAAAATTTGGCAAAAACCGGTCTGGTAAAAAAAAAAAAAAAAAAAAAAGCACTCACTCATTCACTCGCTTCATTTGCTGAAACTGCTTCATCCTTCTAGGGTCCGAGAGAAGCTGGAGCCTATTTCAACCGATTCTGGCCAACGGTGGGGTACACCATAAACAGTTTTCCAGTCCTTCACAGGACCAAAACCCACAACAGCTTAAACTCACGCTCACAGCAGCCAAGTAGCCGAATGTTGATGTCTTTGGACTGTGGGAGGAAACTGGAGAACCCCAGCAAACACACTGAAAGGAAGAACATGCAAACTCCACATCGTAGCACACTAACCAAGTCCAAAACTTAAAGCCATGACCTTCTTGCTGTGAGGTCGACATGCTAACCACTACGCCACCGTGCCGCCCAAAACCATCATTGCACATCACGAATAAAATGCAGACAGCATAGTACTGGCAACCCATCGAATCAGAAGCGATGGGTATTGAACTGTTCACAATTCCCCTCACACCCATCAATTCTGTCAAAAACCATGAAGGCCTCTGTTCAAAAGATGGAGAGGAATTCCACCTTTCACAGCAACACTGATGCAAAACATACAGTAGGCCCTTGACCATTCGCGGTTCAGCGCTCCCGCTTCCGCATACTCGCAGATTGGCGACAAACCCGAAAGCAACTGGCACGTGATTCAAATTTAGCCAATGGCTGAGAGCTTTTGTTTCTCCCTCCTGCTGATTGGTTGCAGATGATGTGTACACCTCTTCTTTTTCATGTCTGAAGTGCCCTTTAACAAGGTACCTAACCCCCAACTGCTCTCCAGACTCCAGTGTGTGCGTGTGTGTGTGTGTGTGTGTGTGTGTGTGTGTGTGTGTGTGTGTGTATTGGCCCTATGATGGTCTGGTGAGCTATTCAGAGAAGAACCATCCTTCACCCAGTATTGGTTGAGATGGGCTCCTGCCCTCCTATGACCCTGAGTGGTTGTAACTGACCGTTGCTCTCGGCAGTCACTATGTGCTGTTTTGTGTTGGACAGGTTTGTCAGAAGGTTGGAGAGATATCTCTATTGAAGCAGCAGTTACGGGACAGTCAGCATGAGGTGACCCAGCGAGCAGGAGAGATGGTAGCATTAAGGGGTCAACTTAAAGAGCTCAATGTACAGCTGAAGGACAGAGAGGAGGCCATGCTGGGCCTGAAGGACTCCTACAGCAGCAAGAGCCGCGAGCTGGAGAGATGTGAGGGAGAACTGAAGAAGACGGTGACAGAGGTAACTATATACTAAGTGGAGGTGCACTTATGCAATGGAGGTATGGTATATTTATAATGAAACGTCTCCCCTCGTCGGTGTCACATGAACATTTTGCGCCATGTTAACGAACCCGGATTTTTTTTTTTCGCTCTTAAAATTGAACAGGTTCTTTCCAGCCTCCATCCCTCCAACAAGTTTGATGAAAATCAGATCAGTTGTTTTTCTGTAATCCTGCTGAGAGAAAAAAAATGAGTCATGATCATATGCCCCCCCAGTGCACTAACTGGGTTACCAAAGGCCGGCCGTGTGTCTCTCACTGTCTGTGGTGGAGCTTCATGTAGAAGAACCATTGCTGACTTTTGTCAAAAGGAGCTGCATAGCCGTCAGCATGTTTCTGCCCTGCGATGGCCCGGTGAGCCGTCCAGGGTGTACTCTGCCCTCGCCCAGAGTCGGCTGAGATGTGTTCTAGCCTCCCTGCGACCAGTTGCGGCGGTAATTAAATTCTATTCTGTTGGAGTGGATTGAAGTCTGTAATCCTGATCATTTCCACTGTTGAAAACGGACTCGGTTTCTTATTGAAATCACCTCTGCATAATTTAGATGAATATTTGGAATGCGCGATACGTCATAAATCCACAGCTGAGAGTCATGTGTATCTATTTTAGCTGTGACAGGTGATCTAATAAATTTGTTAAACGTGCTATAAGTGTCTGCGCAGTGATGGATGAAGTGTTCCCAGTTAATTCTTCGCACGGCTCCAACTTTCTGCACGAAACTCTCGTCGTGAAATCTTCTAAAGAGTAATTACACTCCAAAATATTTTTCGTTAAAAATTAAAACGGAATAACGTGCAAGTATAAATCATGTCAGTCTCATCACATAATATAATGCAACCATGCACACTGCTGGACTGTTTATGACATCAGCTCCTGGAGAACCCGTCGGATCAGAGATCGAAATCAGATGAATCACGTCATGCTGCATTATATTCAGTTTGCCCTGAATTCTTACAATAAATACATTCCCAACAATAATTTTATGATAGGAAAGAATTTCTGTTTGTTTTTTAATTAATTTCTATTTGTAATTCCATTCCCTTGCTGTAATACAAACTGTATATAAGAAAATTCAGGATTCCTGTTTTTTCTCCAGCAGCTGATCACACGTATCTAAAATCGATCGCAGTGGAAAATCTAAAATTTGTGACGTTATGATTTCGTGGTTATCGGTGTGGGATGACGGTGTAGTGGTGTTCGTTTCCACCCAAAGACATGTATAGGTGTGACTGTGCATCTGTATGGTTGTGTGTCCTGTGATGGACTGGCGAGCTGTTCAGGGTGTACCCTAGCTTTGCCCAGAGTTTGGTGAAACAGGCGCAATGGTGGCTTAGTGGAGAAGGCGACGGGTAAATGATCTGAAGCTTGGCGGTTTAATCCCCAGCGTCACCACTGTTGGGCCCCTGAGCAAGGCCCTTAACCCTCAATTACTTAGTTTTCGTTTAAACGACGTATTGTAAGTCACTCTGGGTAACAGTGCCTTAATTCTGCTTGATCAAAAATGTTGAACTGCGTGGGTCTGCGACAGCATCTTCACACATTACTTCTCCATTGCTCTCAGGTATCCATCCTCCGGGACAAGCTGGTGGTATTCGAGGCTGAGGTCCTGGGGCTAAAACGAGCTCTGGGTGAACTGAGCTACACAGGCGAGCGTGCGACAGGACTTAGCAGCAGCCTGCCTTGGGGTGGCTTGCACTCACCACGTACCCCTGAAGTGTTAACGCCTCTATCCCCTCTCAGCCCCATGGTAGACGCCTTGCTGAGCCTGCAGAGCGATGAAGCCAAGGCACAGCGGCAGGAGGCCGGAGAGCTGCGTCAGCAGCTCGAGCGACTGCAGGGTGAGCTGCGTTTGGAAAGGCAACAACGTGAGCTCCAAGCACTCGCTTTTGCCCAAGAGCGTCACACCTGGCGGGACGAGAAGGAGCGAGTGCTCAAGTACCAGGCACAGCTGCAGCTCAGCTATGTCGAGACGCTGCAGAGAAACCAAGCTTTAGAAGAGCGTGTTGGCCAGCTCGGGGCAAAGTTGTGTGGGACGTCCGGTTCACCTCCGCCAGAAAGCGTCTCCAACCCTGGACCCGTTACAGTTACACTCACCCCAGCCGCGGACGACTCCAAAAGTCCTTCCCCCAACCAGCTTGCTCCGCCATGGGCTGGATCTTCTCGCCTGGAGAGGATCGAGTCCACTGAGATTTAGATCCGTCACTGTATGATGACACAATACAGAGTCAATCGATGTTTGCTCAACATGTATTGCTGAAAATGGTTTGTTGGAGTAAGTGTCAGAAAACCCCAGATATTCCGTGAGGGGCTTGCATTACACTTTAAGGGAGCAAAAAAAGATGCAGTAATAAATCAGTGTGCTGGAACGATGAACGATTCATGAAGACACAGAGACAATGTTTTTACACACATTAAACACTTGCACTGACATCTATAGAAGGGAAAGTATTGAGGCTATCGAGGTGAATTATAAAGAATAAGGATTTGGAAACTAAAGAAAGTCTTGTTCTAGTATTCACTACTGAAAGAGTGAACGTTGTCCTGGCTGTCCTGTACAGAGACATATCAAAACTAAATGGACATAATCATTTCTGGAAGATTTATCCATAAGGTATACAGATACATAGCCAAGTTGATAGTGATTCCTCACAGTACCCCCGACTCACTCACAGTAACCTCGACTCACTCACAGTAACCCCGACTCACTCACAGTACCCCCCGACTCATTCACAGCACCCCGACTCATTCACAGCACCCCAACTCACTCACAGTACCCCGACTCACTCACAGTACCCCCCGACTCATTCACCGTACCCGCAACTCATTCACAGTATCCCCGACTCACTCACAGTACCCCGACTCATTCACAGTACCCCGACTCATTCACAGTATCCCCGACTCATTCACAGCACCCCGACTCACTCACATTACCCTGACTCATACACAGTATCCCCGACACACTCACAGTACCCCCCGACCCACTCACAGTACCCCCCGACTCACTCACAGTACCCCGATTCACTCACAGCACCCCGACTCACTCACAGTACCCCGACTCACTCACAGTACCCCGACTCACTCACAGTATCCCCGACTCACTCACAGTACCCCGACTCATTCACAGTATCCCCGACTCATTCACAGCACCCCGACTCACTCACATTACCCTGACTCATACACAGTATCCCCGACTCACTCACAGTACCCCGACTCATTCACAGTATCCCCGACTCATTCACAGCACCCCGACTCACTCACATTACCCTGACTCATACACAGTATCCCCGACACACTCACAGTACTCCGACTCACTCACAGTACCCCCCAACTCACTCACAGTACCCCCCGACTCATTCAAAGTACCCCCGACTCATTCACAGTACCCGTGACTCATTCACAGCACCCCGACTCACTCACAGCACCCCGACTCACTCACAGCACCCCGACTCATTCACAGTACCCCGACTCACTCACAGCACCCCGACTCACTCACAGTACCCCGACTCACTCACAGCACCCCGACTCATTCACAGTATCCCCGACTCACTCACAGTATCCTCGACACACTCACAGTACCCCGACTCATTCACAGTACCCCAACTCACTTGGAGTTTCTCTGCAACAATGGGGATTATTTTCAGCAGCCTGAAGCTACCGGTCAGAGAGCCCAGGTCAACCCGAGCAGGATGTTGTTGATGCCTTGCCTTTGCTGGCGAACTGTAGAGTCACTCTGTTGATTGTAGCAAACGAAATCCCAAGGTGGCAGCCATTAGCATAGTGGTTAGCAGCTCCATCTCACAGCGATAAGGTCTTGGGTTTGAGTCCCATGCACAGTGAGGGCGTCTCTGTGTCGAATGTTCTCTGATTGCTTTCCTTGAGTTTCCCCTGGATACTCCGGTTTTCTCCCGCAGTCCTTTATCTATTTGTCCGTTCAGAATTGTGATTGAATTGAATCACCTAGGTGTGACTGTGAATGTGAACAGTTGTGTATGTGTTGGTGTCCTTTGATAGAGTGGTAAGCTGTTCAGGAAGTAACCAATCTTCGCCCATAATCGGTCGAGATAGGCTTCAGCAATCCTGCAATCCTAGTATAATTAAACGGTTCACCAGATAGGTGGCTGGATGAATCCCAGTGTTTTGTGCCGTCGAACACTGGCTAAGTCAAACCTCAAAGTAATTTGCATGTCCACCTCCAGGGCTCGGCGGGAGTGGGTGGGGGTTTCTGTGTGGAGTTTGCTTGCTCTCTCAGTGGTTATGTGTTTTTCCTCTGGCTACGCTGTTTTCTTCTCAATATCACATACATGCACATGAGGCTAATTGACTTTTCTCAGTTGCCCCTAGCAGTGAATGTAAGTGTGAATGGCTGTGTGTGTTTTCACCTTGTGATGGACTGGCGAGTTGTTCAGGGTGTACCCATCTTTGACCAGTGGAAGGCACCAGCCTCCATGTGGCCCGAATAGGTTTAAATTGTTCCTCAGATTGTCCATCAATATGCCCTCTTTAACAATTTGCAGTCTATCAAGTTCAGATAGAAGTTTATATACCGTAATCTAAAAGTTTTCAGCAGTGGTGGCCTGGTGGCAAGATTACCAAGCCCAAATTTGGTGGTTCAAGCCCCACTCACAGCAGGCTGTTACTGTCCCCCCAGTGTACTAACTGGGATATCAAAGACCGGCCGTGTCTCTCACTGTCTGTGATGTGAGGTTCGTTTAAAAGAACCATTGCTGACTTTCATAAAGAGGAGCTGCATTGCCGTGAATGCGTTTCTGGCCTGTAATGGCCAGGTGAGCTGTCCAGGGTGCACACTGCCCTCGCCCAGAGTCGGCTGAGATGGGCGGCAGCCTCCCTGTTAACCTTGATTAATATTAAACAGTTCAGAAATTGAATGAATGGATGTTTCAAACATAAAACTCTGCAGTGAGTGATGTCCAGTTACTCTTTATATGTCTCTGTACATGATGTGAAGAAAGGCATCAGCACTCGTCAGTGATGTTTCAGGGATACTGGGGAACCTGGTTCTCCATCACTGCACTAACACTGCAGTGACTAAAACGACTACAAAGAGTCATCAAAGAGTGGTGGGAGGGTTCGTACTCACAAGCAGAATTACTTGAAAAAAAGGGGTTTTCCTTTTTGGTTGGTGTCAGAAATGAGAAGTCTCTAAAAAAAAAAAAAAAAAAAAAAAAAAAAGAGAGAGAAGATTTCATTTTGACTTTATTTCTACACTGACGTTAAGAGAGAAGCAAAGCGAGCAGAAAGAGAAAGATTACATAACAGCACAGCACTATATATAATAATAAGTAAAACAGTGTGCCACCAATGCTCAAAAGCACATACTATTGCACTAAATAGTCCACGTCCACCACCTTTGCTTTACTATTTAGTCCAATAGTATGATCTGAACCTACCTGAAGGCTGCAGGTGAACGATGTTGCCTTTTGTAAAGGATCAGAGTTGCTGCTACGCTCTACTGTGCATTCTGGGAAGAAATGCTACAAATTTGGTCGTTAATTGTTGTAATCTATTTATGTAAACATGTTCATACATCACTCTGCGTGAATATTTTGAAAAGAAGATAGTTATTATTTATTCTAATTGTGAACCAATGACGTTGCTTTCCTTATTAAAAACAGGCCCTTCAGCCTTCCATTTCTCGGACACAAGGCGACCATAATCCAAAACCAAGTTCTTTTTAATGTTGTTGATGTTACTGTTGTTATAAATGTAATTATGGTATTGTTTAGAGCAAAATGATATGTTTTATACCCATTTTTATTGTTTGTATTATGTTCGTGTAATGGCTTGATGAGAAGCATACCCAAGACAAAAATAAAGATGCAAAGTGACATCACAGACTGGATACAGTAAGCCTATTTTTATATCAAAAGGCGAGCGGAGCAGGAACAATGGAAATGGGCTCTGTCCATCCGTCCAAATTTTTAGTCAAATAACTTTGGAAGGAAATTACATGGGATTTCCAAATTTGGTGAGTCCCCTATTGGTCTCTATAAGTTGGGATTGTGTATGGATCACATTAACTGTGATTCAACATCACTTTTTGTACATTGGAATTGTCCAATGAGATCGTCAGTGAGACGGTCTCGATCCCTGGGTTGAGCTTTAATGATAATTTAATGATAATTTTTATGGTAAAAACAATCTAAAATCTGTTCGATGTTACAGTACAGGCCAGTTGTGGCCTGGGGGTAAGGTGCTGGATCACTGATCCCAAGATTGCGGGTTTAAGCCCCACTCTCAACAGGTTGTCACTCCCCCCCCCCCCCCCCCCCAGTGCACCAACTGGGATATCAAAGGCCGGGCGTGTCTCTCACCGTCTGTGGTGGAGGTTCATGTAAAAGACCCATTGCTGACATCGATGCTGCGATGGCCTGGCGAGCTGTCCGGAGTGTACTCTGCCTTCGTCCAGAGTCGGCTGAGATGGGCACCAGCCTCCCTGTGACCCTAATTAGGATAAAGTGATTTAGAAAATGAATGAATAATAATGAAATAGGTATAAGGGATAAAAGTGATAGTAAACCCCACTGTATCATTTCCTGGCGTCCTCCATTGGATATTTGAGGAAGTCGTTTTAAACCAAGCCAAGTTTTAGGAGGTTTACTAGGCAGTGTGTGGGATATGCCAGTGCGCGCACATTACACTGGAAACATTAAAAACTACCGAGTAAACAACACAGAGGGAGTTTGGAAAATTAATTTTGAGATCACATATAGGGCAGAGAGAAATCAACCGGTGGACACATTTGCAAAAGATGCAAGTATAAAATTAGAAATACTAATGATATTAAATTATAATTTTATATCTTCAGCTGAAAATACTGTACAATTAAATCAGTAATGAAAAATAGCAAGAAGAATGTCGAAAATAAAGGAAGGCATTACGAAAGAAAAGAGGATACGAGAGAACTTTGCAGAACCAATCAAGGATGAGTTTGGACACACTGGAGGCTTAACAGTACACTTTGAAGAATTGGTGAATATGAAACTGGTGTAACATTCAGGAAACAGAACAACATTTACAACCCCAATTCCAAAAAAAATCCACCAGAACTTCAAAATGCTTCAGCCTCTTAGCAGTTCTTGAAAAATAACCGACTGAGTTCCCCTGGTGAACTGTTCAGGATGCACTCTGCCCTCACCCAGAGTCGGCAGAGTTGGGCATCAGCCTCCCTTTGGATTAAGTGGTTCAGGAAATTAATGAATTAAACAAGGTCAAGGGTCAAACAAAGAAATAGATAAGCCGACATACAGGTCCTTCTCAAAAAAATTAGCATATTGTGATAAAGTTCATTTTTTTCTGTAATGTAGTGATAAACATTAGACTTTCATATATTTTAGATTCATTACACACAACTGAAGTAGTTCAAGCCTTTAATTGTTTTAATATGGATAATTTTGGAAAAAAACAGTAAAGAAAAAAACAAAAATCCCTATCTCAAAATTAAAAAAAAAAAAAAAAGTGTTTTTAATACATAAAAAAGTCAACTTTCAAATAATTATGTTCAGTTCTGCACTCAATACTTGGTTGGGAATCCTTTTGCAGAAATGGCCGCTTCAATGGGGCGTGGCATGGAGGCAATCAGCCTGTGGCACTGCTGAGGTGTTACGGAGGCCCAGGATGCTTCGATAGCGGCCTTAAGCTCATCCACAGTGTTGGGTCTGGTGTCTCTCAACTTTCTCTTCACAATATCCCACAGATTCTCTCCGGGATTCAGGTCAGGAGAGTTGGCAGGCCAATTGAGCCCAGTAATACCATGGTCAGTAAACCATTTAGCAGTGGTGTTGGCACTGTGAGCAGGTGCCAGGTCGTGCGGAAAAATGAAATCTTCATCTCCATAAAGCTTTTCAGCAGATGGAAGCATGAAGTGCTCCAAAATCTCCTGATAGCTAGCTGCATTGACCCCGCCCTTGATAAAACACAGTGGATCAACACCAGCGGCTGACATGGCACCCCGGACCATCACTGACTGTGGGTACTTGACACTGGACTTCAGGCATTTTGGCATTTCCTTGTCCCCAGTCTTCCTCCAGACTCTTCTTCTTTTCCTTTCGGCTTTTCCCTTCAGGGGTCGCCACAGCGAATCATCTGCCTCCATCTCACCCTATCCTTTGCATCTTCTTCTCTTACACCAACGACCTTCATGTCCTCCTTTACCACATCCATGAATCGTCTCTTTGGTCTTCCTCTAGGCCTTTTGCCTGGTAGTTCCAGCCTCAGCATCCTATTACCAATATACTCACTATCCCTCCTCTGTACATGTCCAAACCATCTCAATCTAGCCTCTCTGACTTTGTCTCCAAAGCGTCTTACATGTGCTGTCCCTCTGACGTGCTCATTCCTAATCCTATCCATCCTCGTTACTCCCAAAGAGAACCTCAACATTTTCATCTCTGCTACCTCCAACTCTGCCTCCTGTCTTTTCCCCAGGGCCACTGTTTCTAACCCATACAGCATCGTTGGCCTCAACACCGTCTTGTACACTTTTCCTTTCATTTTTGCCGATACCCTCCTATCACACATCACAATCGGACACTTTTCTCCAACCATTCCAACCTGCCTGCACACGCTTCTTGACCTCTTTTCCACACTCTCCATTGCTCTGGATTGTTGAGCCTAAGTACTTAAAATCCTCCACCTTTCTTATCTCTGCTCCCTGTAATCTCACCGTTCCTCTTTGGTCCTTGTCATTCATGCACATGTATTCTGTCTTACTGAGGCTAATCTTCATTCCCCTCCTTTCCAGGGCATACCTCCAGCTCTCTAGATTTTCCTGCACTTGTTCTCTGCTCTCACTACAGATTACAATGTCATCTGCAAACATCATAGTCCATGGGGAATCTTGTCTAACCTCGTCTTTCAGCCTGTCCATCACCATAGCAAACAAGAAGGGGCTGAGAGCTGACCCTTGATGCAGTCCCACCTCCACCTTGAACTCTTCTGTCACACCAACAGCACACCTCACCACTGTCTTACATCTCTCATACATGTCCTGCACCACTCTAACATACTTCTCTGCCACTCCAGACTTCCTCATGCAATACCACAGTTCTTCTCTCGGCACCCTGTCATATGCTTTGACTCAGACTCTGGAACCTTGATTTCCGAATGACATGCAAAATTTGCTTTCATCCGAAAAAAGTACTTTGGACCACTGAGCAACAGTCCAGTGCTGCTTCTCTGTAGCCCAGGTCAGCCGCTTCTGCCGCTGTTTCTGGTTCAAAAGTGGCTTGACCTGGGGAATGCGGCACCTGTAGTCCACTTCCTGCACACGCCTGTGCACGGTGGCTCTGGATGTTTCTACTCCAGACTCAGTCCACTGCTTCCACAGGTCCACCAAGGTCAGGAATCGGCCCTTCTTTCACTTTTTCCTTCCCACAGACGTCCCACTGAGGTGGCTTGATAGAGCACTCTGGGAACAGCCTATTCACTCAGAGATTTCTTTCTGTGTCTTACCCTCTTGCTTGAGGGTGTCAATGATGTCCTTCTGGACAGCAGTCAGGTCGGCAGTCTTAGCCATGATTGCGGTTTTGAGTAATGAACCAGGCTGGGAGTTTTTAAAAGCCTCAGGAATCTTTTGCAGGTGTTTAGAGTTAATTGGTTGATTCAGATGATTAGGTTAATAGCTCGTTTACACTACCTGAACATCATATGCTAATCTTTTGAGATAGGAATGTTGGGTTTTCATGAGCTGTATGCCAAAATCATCAGTATTAAAACAATAAAAGACCTGAAATATTTCAGTTGGTGTGCAATGAATCTAAAATATATGAAAGTTAAATTTTTATCAGTACATTACAGAAAATAATGAACCTTATCACAATATGCTAATTTTTTGAGAAGGACCTGTATATCTAAACACCAGAGAAAACCTTCACAATTACATAATGATCCCACAACAGCTCTTGGAAAATAGCTCGAACATTTACAAGGTCAAGGGCATTGGGACAGGGTCAAAGGTCAAAACATAAAAACTGACAAGCCTATGCATATCTACAAACCATAGGAAAGTGCATTCAAAATTTCAGGGTGATAACCCAAAAAAAAATGGGGACAGCGACAAAAACCCAGGCAATGAAAATATTCAAACAGCCTGATGGCTGAGGGATAAAAATTTAGGATGCTGTGAAAATTTTGAATAAAACTGAATAATTTGCAAATCTCATGAACCCATATTTTATTCACGATAGGACCTAAAAACATCAAATTTTCAGTGCCATTGCAACAGAGACTCAAGGCCTGATGTTGACTGATGTCCAAATAAAATGAAGTCTGTTTCTCATGCAGAACCATAAATTATGCATCCCGAGTCCAACACTGACCTAAATACCACTTTCTGATTTGCTCCCTTTTTATGGATGTGTAACACTTGTTTCTGATGTCCAGTTACCTACAACACAAAATAAATCCCAGTAGAGAAAATACACAGTGAATCTTACGACTTATTAAAGGACAAAAAAATCCCAAAAACTTAAAAACACCGATGCTAAAAATTCAATGTCTCCGAAACTCACCACTGAGATGTTCCAAATTCAGCAGCAACAACTCTAACCAACCACTTCCAGGAACATATCGGGGCTTGGTGGTGCAGAACTTCTGGCCCACTGTTTTTCAGAGGACAATGATTGAATTAAAACTATGAACATTCTCAGTTTGTTCTTATCACTCGTGTACATGGCATCATCCTCATCATTTTGAAATTATATATTTAACGGGAAACTGTTTAATTAGTAAACAAATAAACTTTTACAGAGTGTTTTACTTATGCCCAGTATGTAGGCCAAACTCTGTGTACGTAAATGTCTGCTTCAAGCACTCTGGAAGCACTACAAGCTTGGCCCAAAGCATACAGCTCGCCTGACCAGTACATACAAACGAAGGGAAAAAATCTGTTTCCTTTATTTTTACTGTATTTCTCTGTAGTTTATATTGAAATTTTTAAGTAGTCCCCAAATACACTATTACCCAAACATATTATTATGTATTTTCATATTCATCTATGTAATGTGTACGAAGTTTGGATGAATATGCTTAAAAACATCATTATTACTAGGACTATTAACTTGGCTCAGGCCTCTGCTGGTTTCTGCCACAGGTCAAATATCCAACTATAAATTATAATCACATTTAGGTTTGTTTGTTTTCTTGTCATATACAAAAAATTTTGAATTGGTAAACCCGAAGCCCAGACCTCAACCTTACTCGAACCCAAACCTTAATCTTACCCGAACCTTGACCTAACCCCGAACCTTAATCGAACCCAAACACTCTTCTTCTTCTACTTTCAGCTTTTCCCTTCAGGGGTCGCCACAGCGAATCATCTGCCTCCATCTCACCCTGTCCTTTGTATCTTTTTCTCTTACTCCAACGACCTTCATGTCCTCCTTCACCACATCCATGAATCGTGTCTTTGGTCTTCCTCAAGGCCTTCTGCCTGGTAGTTCCAACCTCAGCATCCTACTGCCAATATACTCACTATCCCTCCTCTGTACATGTCCAAACCATCTCAATCTAGCCTCTCTGACTTTGTCTCCAAAACGTCTTACATGGGCTGTCCCTCTGATGTGCTCATTCCTGATCCTATCCATCCTCGTTACTCCCAAAGAGAACCTCAACATTTTCATCTCTGCTACCTCCAGCTCTGCCCCCTGTCTTTTCCCCAGGGCCACTGTCTCTAAACCATACAACATCGCTGGCCTCAACACCGTCTTGTACACTTTTCCTTTCATTCTTGCCGATACCCTCCTATCACACATCACTCCGGACACTTTTCTCCAACCATTCCAACCTGCCTGCACACACTTCTTCATCTCTTTTCCACACTCTCCATTGTTCTGGATTGTTGAGCCTAAGTAGTTAAAATCCTCCACCGTCCTTATCTCTGCTCCCTGTAACCTCACCGTTCCTCCTGGGTCCTTGTCATTCACACACATGTATTCTGTCTTACTGAGGCTAACCTTCATTCCCCTCCTTTCCAGGGCATACCTCCACCTCTCTAGATTTTCCTCCACTTGTTCTCTGCTCTCAGTGCAGATCACAATGTGATCTGCAAACATCATAGTCCCAAACACTATCCTAACTCAAACCTTAACCTAACCCTAAAATTAGCCTAACCCAAGCCTGAATCCAACCCAAGCCTTAACCTAACCAGAACCTTAATATAACCCTAAAATTAGCCTAACCCTAACATTAAAGTTGACTGGCATTTTGTTCCTCATAATTTCTCTCTCTCTCTCTCTCTCTCTCTCTCACACACACACACACACTAGCATTATATGTCGGACATGTGTAGTGGTGTATTGATGTATTAATCCTACATTTCCCATGATCCTCATTTCCGGACACGTCATTTTCCCTCGCCAGCCATAACTGAGACAAAATACAACGACAATTACTGAAATGTTTAGAAACATACTTCGGTGCTTAATAAATCCCATATTTAACCTTTAATGACCTGGATTTAAAAAGAAAGAAAGAAAGAAAGAAGCAGCCGTATGGATAAACCGCCCGGAAGAGTTGTATTAGTGAAATCCCCTGAGCCGAATGGTCCCGGGGTGGGCAAAGTAAGAGTTGACTTTATCCAAAACTAATTGTACTGATCCTCAGAGTCAGAAAGTCTCCAGGGAAAGGACGGAAGAGATACAATCATGTCTCAACTGTGTTCGTTTGGTAACAGGTTTTTGTTTTCTAGATACAGTCATCAGATTTACACTTTTATCAGATTTACACTTTTATCTTCAAAACGTGAAGGTCAGATTTTGGTAGAATTAAAAAGTAAATAATAAAATACAGCGGTGTGGCAGTCCAGCTGCTTCTCTCGTTCATCTGTAGAACTGCCTGATCCTATCAAGGTCTTGGGGGGGGTCTGTAGCCTATCTCAGCCGGCAATCCTGAGCCGAACATCCTGAACAGCTCGTGAGATCACACACACACACACACACACACAACCTTTCACATTCAGAACTAGGGGCAATCTGGAAGACGCAGTAAACCTAATCTACATGTCTTTGGCTTCTGGGAGGAAATTGGCGCAGACAGAGGAAACCGGGACGAACACATCGAAGCCCACACTCGAACCCAGGACATCCTCTATGCCACTGTGCTGCCCAACATTTTACCAGCATACATGAAAATGAGATTTTTTTTGTGGGGTATTAAAGTCACTTTAAATATTTATGCTAAACTTTACCATCGTGCCAATGTTCATTGTTTTTTTCCCTCCCAGACGATGAGTGCTGCACTGAAGAACAGATTAAAAAGAGCTCGGCGTTCTTTTACTTCCCCACCCAGTGTGGATAAAAGACTTAAAATTGTTGAGGACGACCTCCCAGAGACTTCAAACAAAGAGAGCAGCGCAGCCACCGAGAGTGGAATTGATCTCAACAGAAACGAGACGAGAAGAGAAGACTGCCTGAAGAGCTTCGGGTCGGATCGCCCTCAACAGTCTCCTTCTGATTTACGTCAGCGACGAGAAAATTTAAAGAAAGAGGTTAAGGAGAAATCTGAAACATTACGAAGGCTTAAGATGGTCAAAATGTACAGAAAGAAGGTAACGACTTCGAGCTCTGTATATACAGGAAGTACTGCTCGGGGTCATTCGATTACAAATAAAGATCTCCTTTTCTCCTTTTCTCAGAATGACCTGACACAGCTGCAACGACTGATCGATAAATGGAGACAATGTGCTCAAGCTGTGCTGTATGAACTTCAAACAGAATTGCCCACAGATGGTCAGAGGGCCAGTCTCTCCCAACTTATAGATCACTTTGGCCTGGAGGACGGGATACTTCACTTCAACAGGGCCGAGGAGGAATTTACAGACTGATGTACCGTGTTCGTGTTCTTCATCTTCAGGTGTAAATCCACCAAAGTCTCAGTGTGAACCTCTCTCGATCACTGCGGGGATAAATATCAATGGTTCCTCGTTGTTGTTCTGTTAAAATGAAACATGTCTGTGTGTTCTAGATTACAAACTTTCAGGATATGTTCCATTTAGTTTACGGTTTTGCACTTTGTGGCACACTTCTGTGTTCTCTCTCTCTCGCTCTCTCTCTCTCTCTCTCAGAACATGGATGCATTTCTGTGTCTGCACTTACTTAAAATGTAAATAAAAGTAAATACATGCAGATGTAAAGTCCTGTTTTATTGATGTTTATGTTGAGAAAGTACCGAGTTGGGAGGAAAGTCTCGGTTCCAAGGCAGCAGACATTGCAGAAGATCCAAACCAGCTCATCAACCGTTCCGCACCAACTTCACCAGATGGGCTGGAATCGCCGAGCAGCAAGACGCAAACCTCTTCTTCAACCAGCAGATAATCCTTCTGAAATTTTGTTTATTGTTATTTACTTCTGTCTGTCCTGTCTACATATTTTTCATCATCAATCTTTTGTTGTGATGCAGTTTTTCAGATCTCCGTCATTTTATTCAGAAAAGTAAAGCAGCCACTACTGACCAATATTATTATTATTATTATTATTATTATTATACTGACTGATGTTTCTCGTTGCTATGACACTAACATGGTTGACTGTGTGGTGCCGGAGAAGGACCCGCCCCATTTTCATTTCCCTTTCATTTCTTCCTGCACCATCGAATGGCTTAGAGTAAAGACAAACAAAATAAGTTGAATTAGTATGTTCAGGGTGACCCAAAGAAAAACTCTGGAACAGGCACTTAGCCGAGTATACATGCCTTTCGATCGGCGGAAACCAGAATTCTCAGAAAAAATCTACACAAGCACAAGCAGAACATGAAAACTACAAATAAATATTAACTGCATATGATGCCAATTTACATTTGAGAAATACAATCGATTCCAACGATGAAATGGCATCAATTCGAATTGTCTTCTTTTTTTAAAATAGATTCTATATTGATATGTGTTCGGGTATGATTTTAATATTTCCATTTCCTTTTTATCCACTGAAGTGATACTTGAATAGTAATTGTTCGTCTCACAGTAAGAAGGTCCTAGGTTCAAGTCCCAGACTTGGCGAGGGAGTTTCTGTGTGGAGTTTCGACGTTCTCCCCATGCCTGTGTGGGTTTCCTCTGGGTACTCCGGTTTCCTCCCACGGTCCAATGACATGCACATTACACTCATCATCATCATCATCATCATCATCATCATCATCATATCTTATCCCCATAGGGTAGGGTAGCAATTGGTCTCTTCCGGAGAAGATTAACCGGGACACAGGAACACTTGCTACTCGTCCCCGGAAACACGCTGACAACTTTGCAGCCTTCCCTTTTTATGAAACTCAGCAATGGTTCTTTTACATGAACCTCTCACCATAGTCAGTGACCCGTCTTTGATAACCCAGTTGGCTGTACTGGGGGGACAGTGACAGCCCTGTGGGGACTCGAACCCCCAACCTTCGGATCAGTGATCCCCCGCCCTATCCACAAGACAACCACTGCCAGCACATTATACTAATTGGCTGTTTCAAATTGCCCCAAGCTCTGTGTGTGTGGGTGGGTGTGGGGGGTAGGTGTTGACCCCCTCTGGCGAGGATTGATCGGTTTAACAAGTCACTGAGGGAAGTGTCCGGATCTTTCCTCCGCACCGGGAGTTGGCGCTATTGCACTCTTTTGTCTCGCAAACGCAAAACAACGAAAGAAAAAGGACGAGGGGAATGAAAGGTTTGTGTTTTTTTATTTTTGTTTCATTTTTTCTGGAGAATGTGTAGCGAGATGTGATGGTGAAAATACCAGTGAATGTATATTAAAGACGCGAATTATAATATTTTGGCTGTTAATGTGATGAAATGGCTGTTTATGTTGTGTGTGTATGTAAACAGAGTCCTCTTTCTTTTTTCTTCGTTTGTATGACACCGAAAATGATTTACTGAAATTATTTCTGTTTTGTGCTTTTATTTTATGAATTGTTCCGAAAATAAATATTAGTTTTATGTTTTACTCCATTGGCTTTTTTATTGTGTATTGTAGCTGATTCGCTGTGGCGACCCCTGAAAAAGGGAAAAGCTGAAAGAAGAAGAATTGTGTATTGCAGCTCCTGGCTGGGGAAGCATGGTGGTGAACCTCTGCCTGCCACACTTTAAAACCACCGCTGACTGCAATCAGGTGGTTCAAACTTCTCACAGGAACATCACTCAGAAATTCACATCTACTGACCTGAAGCAACCGCAGTGACCCTCAGATTTATATCACACTTTAACCAACTGGCCCTTAACGGTGCACTCAGTAGTGAATGTCCCATGTGATTTCACCCATTATCAGTTCATTTTGACTGAATATAAATGTTTCCTGGTGAAACCACTGCGGCTCACTGGTTAATATCGCTTTACCTGTTTTACGTCTTGCTTTGGTTCTGTGTTTATTTATAATAATAATAATAATAGCAAGACTGTGTGCTCAGAGGAATGATCTTGTGCATGCAGGAGAACTTGGCAGTGCAACACTGATTTGTCGAAAGTAGAAAAATCAGAGATCGAGACTTTTGTGCTCGTACCAACCTCAAGAGTGTGATGTTTGCTAATACTGTACTGTATTTATATTTATGGGGACTTGCATCTTATTTGGTCGAATAAGCAGATGAAGGGTTAAGGGCCCTGCTCAAGGGACCAACAGTGATAGATTGGTAGTACTGAGGCTTGAACCCCCAACCTTCTGATAAGTAACCCCGAGACTTAACCACTGAGACCATACTGCCCCCACTGACATCATCGCTGTGCCCACTGCAGGGGTCATTATCACTTTAGTACAGAAGTAAATAAACAGTTTAGAAAGACACTATGGTCAATTCCCTTTTATTTCCCAGAGATAAAACTGTATTTCATATTTATTTGATATACAGTGGTACCTTGACTTACAAGTGCCTTTTAGAACGAATTTTCCATGATACGAGCTTCAATCCACCAAAAATCTGCCCCATTCAACCAGAAAAATTTTGAATTACGAGCTCTGCTGGGGAATTGGCTTTTCCGAGCCGATTAGCTTCATATTCTTCCGCGTGTATTCCTTCCTTCACACTCCGAGAACACCTTGTGCAGTGTTTCCCAATTATGTTCTGTGATGCCCCTATAGGAGGAAAAAAAAACATTTCACACCCAGCGTGCGACTATAAATATTGTTTACTGCACTTTCATATCGTTTCCTCAGTGCTTTTTCCCTACACTATCGAGAATACAGTGAGAGCGCCACTGCCACCTACTGTAGATGATGCGCAATTACACTTAATTCTAGTACAGTATGGCAAAAAAGCATGTTCCCCAGGGTCACATTGTCCCCCCCCCCGCATCACATTTTGCCCCACTATTTTAGAAGCACTGGCCTTGTGGGAGCTCACCACGAGCCTTTTCTCGCTGGGATTCTTAGCGTGCACATGCACAAAATTCTTTTCCTCCTCCTTCTCTGTTACGCACCACCTCACGCATGCCCACATGACATCTTCGTGCCCACGTGACCTCTTTGCCGCATTCGATGATTGGAAGGATTAGTTGACTTAGTTGTTTATTCTTGTTTTATTATTATTATTATTATTATTATTATTAAATATTTATTGTTTTTACATGTTTATCTTTAATATATTAGGTCAAATATGTGTTTGGTCAGGTTATGAGTTTGGGAGGGGGTTGGAACGGATTAATTGGTTTTCTTTTCTTCCGATGGGAATTTTGGTTGAACATTTTGACTTACGAGCTCACCCTCAGAATGGATTAATTTTGTAAGTCAAGGTGTCATT
Source organism: Plotosus lineatus (assembly GCA_024760905.1). Taxonomy (NCBI): domain Eukaryota; kingdom Metazoa; phylum Chordata; class Actinopteri; order Siluriformes; family Plotosidae; genus Plotosus; species Plotosus lineatus. The sequence continues at coordinate 28,728,995 of CM045749.1, read as the reverse complement.
GTATATAGGAACGGAATGGTACCTTTAAATTTATTCAATGTCCAATGTATTTTATCTTTCATTATCAGTTAATTTTGGATGAATATAAAGGTTTCGTGTTTCATCTTCACCTGTTCTGTATCTCATTTTCACTATGAATCTGTTTACAATAACAAGGCCACATAACTGGAAAGGTTTTGTGCACGAGCGATAACTCGGCAGTGCAACACAGATGTATAGAGTGGAAAACTGAACACAAGTGATACAGAAGAAAGTGCACAATTTCAAGAGAAATTAAAAAAATGCAGCAGTCTTTCAGAAAGGTATTGAAAATAATCAATTACGTATGACGATGATCATAATATGCCTAATGCAATTATAATCATAATATGCCAAGTATGAAAGATTCAGTTTGAGCGCGGCAAGTAAATGTCCGGAAACCTAATATGCAGTTTTGCCTCTGTGACCCTGAAAAGTAGGTCAAGATCGCACACACACACAAAGTTATCCAGCACTCATAGTTCTGAGGCAACATACTAGGTGTGAAAGCCGCAGCTTCAACATGTGGCAGGTAAATGTCCGGAAACTAAAGTGTGATGGGCAGATGGACAGAACCCATTCGTAATAGCTCTGGAAGGACAGGAACTCGACAGAAATAATTCTATTATAATTAAAACTGAAACCCAAAAAGAGAGGCTCATACACCATCACTCGGACTCGCGCAGAATAAAAATCACACTCAGTGCCTCAGGTAGGCAGGACTTTCACCGAGCAAAACAAAAAGAATGGGAGCATGGAACAATTTCATCAAACAGGTAAATAAACTAAGAGAGGTGACGCAAATAAACACAGAAGCCAGTGAGCGAAAGCCCAGTGTTACCCTTCTGTGGAGTAGCTCAGAGGCAAGATGTGTCAATGATGTCTTTACTTCCTGGATTGTGTTCTTTTTAGCATACACACATCAGATGGCTGTAATTTGCATCTTCTTGTATCCCAGAATCATTCTTTCTTCTGTCTTTACAGTTATGTGCAGATGGCTACGAAGTTTCCAATCTTCTCTCTGATGACCCATCAGCTTTGAGGCGAGGTTGTAGGCTGGAGTATTTCCTCCGCCCTCCGCTTCATGTGACCTTGCACTTTCATGTGAGGGTCGATTTATACCGTGTGGACGTTGAACTTTTTCCCTGTGGTAATGTTTCGAGGAAGGTTGAGATTTTAACGTGCAATGACATAAAATCTGTAGATCCCTCAGAAAATGACCATGAGAGAGGACAGTTTAAGCTTGTGGGGTGTTGTGAACTAAGCAAGGAGGTGCTCACATGTTTTAAGCATCCAAATGTTCGATTACGAGCGCCATTCCACGAGTGCCCACCTGATCCACCAGCACATGCAAAGCAGCAGGAACTTTGGAGCCGTGGATCTCAGGCGCTTAGTTCAGTGGCCCGACTTCGTATCACTCTCCCCTATGGTGGGGCTTCTTCGGTTCTGGGAATCAAGTCATTGGCAGTATGGGGTGTTCCTGCTCGCTGTTGCTCTATTTTAGAACGGGAACAATTTCAGAAGGCTCATTTTGACAGCCTGCAACCAAAACTTTTTAGTTTTTCGATTCCTACACCAGTTTCTACCTCAGTCAGGTCTCCAAGACCAGACGCTGTTTCTTCAGAAACGGCTATACCAGAGGATTTTCTAGATCCTCTGACTCAGGAGCTTATGGTCCTGCCCATGATCCTCCCGAGTGGGATGGTTGTGGATAACACCACCTTGGAGGAGTACCAGAAACAGGAAGCTGCTTGGGGACGGATGCCTAATGACCCCTTCACAGGTGTTCCTTTCACGAAAGACTCTAAACCACTTCCAAACCCTGTCCTTAAGAGTCGCATTGACAGCCTAGTGTTAAAGACCAGCTACTCAGGAACCCAAAGCAAGAATAGACTACTGAACAAACCGCAACCATCTAGACTCGTCTGTGCATCAGTGTCTCAAACGGAATTGCTTGGTGTTCAGGGCTCGCGGGCTGAGACGCAGACCCAGCAGATTCACTCAGTGAGTACTGAGCAGACGGGAATGCTACAGAAAAACACTGTCCATAACGAACACTGCAGTCAACTAATTCAGAGTCAATCTAAAAGGCCTGGCGGTCAACAAGAGGTTACGATGGGGGCGGCTTCTGGAACCGCCGGTATTAGAAGTGAGAATATGCAACCGTCGTGTAAAAGGAAATCTCAGTCAAGCTTCTCTTCAAGTAATAAACGTTTGTTGGCCACGTTTTCTTCTTCATTGACCAAAACTGGAGGTGTAGATGCCAGCATCTCCAAACCCACAGGTGAGGAATGTGAAATTACTCATTACTCAATTAGCAAAACAATTAATCCTACTCGGGTTGCAGGAAGGCACAGGGTGAAACCCAAAAAGAGAGGCTCATACACCATCACTCAGACTCGCACAGAATAAAAATCACACAAATTGGGTTTCAGCACAGGGTGAAGGCAGGGTCCACCCTAAAGAGCTCACCGGGCCATTGCAGGTCAATGCACACATGGATTACTGCACCTCCCGACTTTGTGTTTACCTGACAAATCCATCTATAAACTGCAGTTGGTTCAGAACCCTGCAGTACATATTTCCAAAATGCCCTCCTTTAGTGCTATAACAGCCGTCCTTCAGCAACGTTTTTGGCTTCCCGTCAAATTCTGCATCATCTACATTATTGCACCTTTGCTGCCCATATCTGTACATAACTGCCCATATAACTTATTTATACATAATCTGTACATGACTTTTCGCGCCTTTACGCCGCCCTTATCTGTGCATAACTGCTTCTAACTGCACACACTGTAAATATATCTATATATATATTGCACTTGCTGCTCTCTGCACTTCTGATTGGATGCAAAACTGAATTCCGTTACCCTGTATTGATTACACATGTAACGACAAAATTGAATCTAATCTAATCATACTTCTCACCTTCAAGGCCATCAACAACCACACCCCTCTATATGTCATTGAGCTCCCTCATATAAACGCACCTAGCCGCACTCCTCCTACTCTATCCAGCTCATCCTCTCACCTACTTTCTTGTCCACCACGGGGTGGGGAGCCTTTCGTGGCCCCGCCCCCCACCCCCCCCCAGCCCCCCCCCCCCCCCCCGGGACTCCGTTAAACGGTCAAATTCACCCACAGTTTTCAAATCCGCCTTAAAACACCTTTTCAGACGAGCATTTTCCTTTATGGGCCTGGGATCACCTCTGCTGCACTTTATGGATGGTTCTTTATGTTTTTATTGCTTCCATTGTAATGTTTTGTATTTATGTATTTAACATTTTGTACGGCGACCTTGAAAGGCGTCTTAAAAATAAAATGCATTATTGTTCTTGTATATTGGACGTGCTGATGATTACTGCGCTATGACACCAGAATACTGAATTAGGATCCCTCAGTGAAACTATTATATACATATTTGTCACAAGGATTTGCGTCCTGATTTCTTTCAGAGGCCGATTCTCATGAAGAGCGTCTGTCTCAGAGTCTAGACCAGGCATTGAGTTCTGCTCTGCAGGGTTTACCAACGTATACCTCACAAAGCAACCCGGAGCCAGATGCCACGAGAGGTACGAGCCAAAGACTGAGCTGTAATCTTGAACCTCAGGGAAAAAAATCACCTCCTTCCAGTCGAGATGTATTCAGTTCTTTGAGAGATGTTTCATTCTAAACATCAACTTTATTTTATGGTTTTGCATTGTTTCCTCTCCAGATGGGGGCAGATGTGAGTCATGCAGCTGTTCCTTGACTATTTACTCTCCGAGCCCTGTGACTTACTCTCTGTCCTGTGGGCACCTGCTGTGCCGTCAGTGTCTTCAGCGTGAACGTGCTTCAGTGTCTCAAAGACTGCGAGTTACATGTCCTGCATGTCAGGCACCGTCCTCACCCAGCACAGTCACAAGAGTGCACCATTAAATATCATGCACTAAAATTCTGCGGTGTCAGGTCTGTACCCAACAGTGACAATAAAAATCCATTTATTACTCAATGTGATTTTTAAAAAATGGTTTGAAGTAAATTACATGAAAGAAAATAAAGGTGGTTTTAAATTTATTGTGGAGTCATCTCAGAAATGTTATAGATGTGTAAGGAAGCGACTTTTACAGGTTCTCGTCCCAGCCTGACGCGGGCTTTTCTGTGTGGAGTTCTCCTGGTACTTCGGTTTCCTCCTACAGTCTAAACACAGGCACCTGAAGCTAAATGGCTGATGGATAAGTGCACATGGTGCAGTGGATTACACCCCCATTTCACTGGAGCACGGAAGACTCGCGGAAGCAAAAATTTAGCCAGCCCGCAACATTCCTCAGTCATTCCTTGTTGAATGTGAACGTTCCGCCTGTTCCGCGATCATTCCGTGGGTCTTCCTTCTAAAAAGGAGTAGTGCCGTGGTCGTTCCTCGAATGTTCCGTGCGTTCTGTGAACATTCCGTGAACATTCCCTGAACTATCTGAAGGTCTTCCTTTGCTGTCTGCACTGGTTCCGAAGGTAATCCGAGAATGTGTTCCGTCATTGTACCGCGGTCTTTCCGTGTCTTTTCCGCACATTCCGTGATTGTTCCGAAGGTGCAATTTTCTGTTGGTTTTTGACCCATTTTCCATGCAAAAGTGCCGAAGACACTCTGTAGAGCAGGGGTGCTCAATCCTGCTCCTGGAGATCTACCTTCCAGATGACTTTATCTCCAACCCTAATGTGGCCCATGTGACATGTAAGATCCAATCAGGTCTTGATGAGATGATTGGATGGTTAGGTGGGCGTGATTAGGGTTGGAGTGAATGTCTTCTGGGAGGTAGATCTCCAGGAGCAGGATTGAGCACCCCTGCTGTAGAGTGTTCCGTGCCTTTCCGCCATAATCATTGCATTCCGTGCTCCAGTGAAATGGAGGTATCAGATTAAGAACCAAGACTCGGGGAGCAGGGAGCAGGGTGTACTCTTACTGTTGGATTTTATTGGAAATTTTAATCTTATTATAAGTATGTGAAGCATTTATGTTATTGCAGGCTGTCCATCATGTACTTTGTACCTCATATTCTCTCCGACGATGCTCCGACGACGATTTAACCTGAGCATGTGTGCAACACGCCGCATAGAACTGACAAGGGATACGGTGTGCGCTCCTGACACGGCCGCTGGAGAAGCTCCAACTACTGCAAGGAGAACAAAGGGCTGTGACCACGAATAATAAGATCTACAGTCGTCTTCAAAATAATCCGAGTCAGACATCGCTATCCGGATCAAGCAGTGTTTTTGGTAGAAATGATGTTTCTACAGGTAAATAGTTTATTATCAGGTGTAGTAGACTGATAGAATCCACCAGAACCAACAGTCCTGACCCGCCTGCTGCTGATTCTGTGTAATTGAATCACTAATGGAAAGGTTCGTGTTCAAAGTAATATCAGTGTTTAATTTAATTAGTGATGTCATTCATTCTTTGAAAAACAGGAGCCAATCATTGTCCTTATTTAAAGAAGGTGGGCAGGAAACATTGTACCTGCTGGTTATAAACATTTCTCTCTGAAATTCAGAGGAAAAATGGGTCGATCCAGACATTGTTCAGAAGAACAGCAGAACCTGATTAATTAAAAGGTTGATTGGACAGGAGGAAACATAAGGACTCGGTCACCAATCAGCTCCAGGAAGATCAGAGAAGGTCTAAAGTGACCTGTGAATCCTGTTACAATTAAAAAACGCCTGTGTGAAGCCGAGCTATCAGTAAGAAGCCCCGTAACGTCCCACTGCTGGAAAAAAAAAAAACGTGAAACGGTCACAATTCACCAAAGAGCATACTGACCCGAATAAAGAGAACCGGAGCAACGTTCTGTGGACTGATGAGAGTAAGATTGTTCTGTTTGGGTCTGGTGGCCGGAGACAGTTTATCAGACGAATCCCAGACACTGAATTGAAGCCATAGTGCGCTGTGAGGACAGTGAAGCCTGGTGGCGCTAGCATCATATGGGGATGTTTCTCATACTACGGTGTCGGGCGTATTTATCGCATCTCGGGGATCATGGATCAGTTCGAATCCATCAGAACACTTGAAGAGATCGTGCTGCCTAATCTCAAGAGGAAATGCCCTGGAAATGGGTTACAACAAGACAACGACCCCAAACACACGAGTGAACGGGTAACATCTCGGTTCCGGACCAACGAGATGAGGTTCTGGAGCGGCGGCCCGACCCCACACCTTAATCCAATAGAAAACTTGTGGGGTGAAATCAAAAATTCAGCTTCTGAGGTAAAACCCAGAAATCCAGAAGATCTGTGGAATGTAGTGGAATCATCCTGGGCTGGAACACCTGCGCACAGGTAACAGGAGGTGGTCGACTCCATGGAACCCAGATGTGCAGCAGGACTCAGAACCAGTGTTTATACACTTTATTACATTACATTTTACACTTTATACACTGAAGGTTCGAGTTTATAACGAAAAGAACAGACTCGGATCATTATAACACTCAAATATTCAATTTTCTTCAATTTATCTAAAAAAAAATAATGCAAATTTCAAATCCTAAATCGGGTCGTGGGGAGGGCATTCGTCCCCCCAGTGCACTAACTGGGTTATCAAAGGCCAGCCGTGTCTCTCACTGTCTGTGGTGAGAGGTTCATGTAAAAGAACCATCGCTGACTTTAATAAAGAAGAGCTGCATAACCCTCAGCGTGTTTCTGCCCTGCGATGGCCTGGCGAGCCATCCAGGGTGTACTCTGCCGTCGCCCAGAGTCGGCTGAGATGGGTGCCAGCCTCCCAGTAACCCTAATTTAGGATTAAGCGGTTCAGAAAATGATTGAATGGAACTTTGATTAGTGATCGAGTTGGGGCAGCACGGTAGGGTCATGATCAGCATGTCCGCTTCACAGTAAGAACGCCTCGGGTTCGAGTCTCTGGCTTGGGTGTGTCCGTATGGAGTATGCATGTTCTCCCCGTGCTTGTGTGTTTCCTCCACATACACCAGATTCTTGTTCAGCTACATGGCTGCTATGAAGTGTCCCTGTGTGTGTGTGTGTGTGTGTGTGTGGTGGCCCTGCAGTGGTCTGGCGAGCTGTTCAGGGAGTTCGCCCAGTGTCAGCTCAAGCCTCCGTGCTACTCTAGTTGGAAGCTGTCTGTGCTCGGAGCGTGTTTGCATCCATCGTGATTTGGAGAAAAGCATAAACACCAGGTTGTGCCGTGCTGTGTGTCGTATCTACTAAAACAATTATGCGGCTCGATGTTTTGTTTCTGAGAATATTCAGCGACATCCATCTCGCCTTCGGTGCGCGACTGTTAATCATTGTGAGGTAGCGAACCAATCAGATCGCACCATTCCCCTGTAGCGTATTAAATATATTCTAGTGCTTCAGTTCGTCTTCTTTGTGCTTCTGTGTCACCTTCATGTCACTGAATTCTTTGCAAATATTATATAATAAATATCCCAAATTGTTGATTTTGTTTTGGATGCAGAACATTTCTGTTGTTTACTTCCTAACCATATGCTGTGCTTATGAATAAAATATCTTACATTTAAAGTTTGACCTCTGTCCCGCTTTCTCTTTACTGATCCACTGATGTTAGTTTCAGGAAAACATCTGTCGTTATTCTTTTCATATCGTATTTTTAATTTAGTTCCTCGCAGTGTCCGTGACGCGACAGTTCCGTGATTTTCGGGGGTTTTCTGCTTTGGTCGTTTCCCTTCTGAAGGAAATTAGACTGAGTGGATATGTTCACTTTAATAAGTACATGAGCATTACAGCTGGATCGTTCCCAGGATTTTTAATTTCTCATCAACAATCGGGGATAATTGAACTTAAATTTTTGGGGCGAAAGCTGGGTACATTTTCAACATTGTGAGCATACCAGACCAGCACAGGGCCAACACACAAATAACCAATAAACACACCCACAGCTGGGGCAGCGTGCTTATTAGCTTCATGTGCGTGTCTTTGGACTGTGGGAGGAGACAAGAGCACCCCAAGAGAAAGCCATGCAAGCACGGGGACGCCGGGACCTTATGGTGACGCAGACACGCTAACCGGTACACCGCAGGGCCGTCCTGGAATGATGGAATAATATGGATTCCAGCAAAAGTCTCATTAAAACGTTTTTCATTAGAAACATAAAACTGAAACATTGAACATCACTGAGAAAGACTTTCATTCGATTCTTAAAATCTATTCCAAGAACCCAAGAGTTTGAAATAGGCCTCCCAAGCAGGTCTTTTTTCTTTTTTTTTCATTCTAAAGATGATGTGATTTTTGTACAGTATGTGATCTGCGTGATCAAATTGAACCAAATACCCGGAATGACCCGACCCTGACCTTTCCTTCGTCAAGTCAAATTTGTTTCATGCAGTAAATACCAATGATTTAAATTTATGGGATAATAACATGCTCACAAGCCACGGCCTGCTGAGGGATAAGAAGCTTTTATGGAGACCGTGAGTACGAATACATTTCGGGTTCTCAGGCCCGGATTGAAACATCCACACTGTCGATCATAAACGCTCAGTATAAAAGGTTTGGTTCTGAGTTCAGCCTGATATGAGAAAGCTCAGAAAATAACAAGGTAGAGATGCGCGGTTCTTCACTAGCAGTGCGTGTGCTGTGCCTTCTGTCGCTGTCCTGTGCGTGTTACATCCAGAACTGTCCTCGCGGAGGGAAACGCGCCTCAACGGATCCACCTCTTAGACAGGCGAGTATCATTCAATGTGATCGGAAGAGGTTTTACAGTCGCAGTTAGTCGGACGATGGGCGACTGGGCCAGTGTTTAGTGTGATTTTAAAAAACAAGAAAGAGATGATGTATGTGAACTGAATGTGAACTGTTTATGTTCTGAATGTGTACTGAATGTGTTCTGAATGTGTACTGAATGTGTTCTGGGGCTTCAGACAGAAAACTGTGCTGCATTGGTTACTGAGATCAGAGCAAAAATAAGCAAATTTTATAAACAATGTATATACTGTATAGCAGGAGTCCCCAACCACTGGTGTGTGGACTGGTACCGGTCCGGAGAAGAAATAATTCATTATTTCCGTTTTATTTATTATCTGAGTCTGAACGATCTTTATTTTTGAAAAATCTTTTATTTTGAAAAATGATCGGATTCTCTCGGTTACATGTCGCTCATTTGAGCGCTAAAGTGTCACCCACAAGGGGACGGCACATGAACAGAGGCGAGTTGGACATGTTTCAAACAATAGCAGGGACTTTGGGTGAGACTGAGCCTTCATTGTCCCCGCTGGTGCACCATCACCTGTGGGCTTTTTTTGTTGTTGTTTTTTTTCTTTAGAAAAGTTTAAGCTCTACTTCCCAAACAACTTTATTTCAGCTGTTGAAAAATAACATTTATGGGGTGATTATTATTATTATTATTATTATTATTATTATCATCTTCATCACTATTATTATTATTATTATTATTATCATCATCACTATTATTATTATTATTATTATTATTATTATCATCTTCATCACTATTATTATTATTATTATTATTATTATTATCATCTTCATCACCATCATTATTATTATTATTATTATTATTATCATCTTCATCACCATCATTATTATTATTATTATTATTATTATTATTATCATCATCACCATCATTATTATTATTAATATTATTATCATCTTCATCACCATCATTATTATTATTATTATTATTATTATTATTATTATCATCTTCATCACCATCATTATTATTATTATTATTATTATTATTATTATCATCTTCATCACCATCATTATTATTATTATTATTAATATTATTATTATCATCTTCATCACCATCATTATTATTATTATTATCATCTTCATCACCATTATTATTATTATTATTATTATTATTATTATCATCTTCATCACCATCATTATTATTATTATTATTAATATTATTATTAATAATAATAATAATGAGAATAATGATTTATATCAATAAATGATATTTACAATATAAAAAATCTATGCGGGTGAAATTGTCAAGCATTGACCGGGTCCACGGTGACAAAACGGTTGGAGACGCCTGCTGTACAGTAACGTGATGTATTTTGTACCCGGATTAAATTTTTGTTTATTGTGAAATTAAAGTGTTGAACAAAATATTTCGAGGTAAACAGAAGTGGTGGAATTCTCCTGTTTACCACAAATTAAGGGCGGAACAGTGGTGTAGTCAGTACATCAACCTCACAACAAGTAGGTCCTGGGTTCAGTTCTCGTTTGGAGTGTTCATGTTCTCCTCGTCCTTGCATGGGCTTCCTCTGCCTAATTACTAATTGCCTGTTACAAATTACCCCAGGAGAGAATGAATATGTGTGTGTGTGTGTGTGTGTGTGTGTTTGTCCTGTGATTGGTGTACCATTCAGGGTGTTCCCCATCTCCAACTAGTGTTGGCTGAGAACGGGGCCCTGACCAGAATCGGGCTAAAAGGTTCAGTAAATGAATAATTGGGAGAACTTATAAGGCGGTAAAGACGTTTACTAACCGATATTTACCAACCCGGTTAGCACACCCACTTCACAACAAGAAGGTCCTGGGTTCGATTCCCAGCCTGGGCGTTTCTGTGTGGAGTTTGCATGTTCTCCTCGTGCTTGTGTGGGTTTCCTCTGGGTTCTCCGGTTTCCTCCCACAGTCCAAAAACATGCACAGTAGGTTATTTGGCCGTTTCAAATCTTTCCTACGTGTGAATTATTGTGTGAGTGTTTGCCCTGCAATGGTCTGGTGTGCTGTCCAGGCTGTAGCCCGGAGTTGGCCGAGACTTTATGCTGAATGTGTGATCTTTTTATCCAAAGTTATTTCTGAGTTAAAAATCAATTAGCATGCAGCGTATACTTGCAGTTGCAACATGTACATGTCTGATGATATAACACTCCATCAATCCTTATTAAAACCTTTGCGGGTTCAAGTCCCCGGGCTCAACCTGGGCTTTTCTGCGTGGAGTTTGCACGCTCTCCCCGTGCTCGGGTTTCCTCCTGCAGTCCCAACACAAGCACATTAAGCTCATTGGCTGTTCCACACTGACTTTACGTGTGGTGTGTTGGTCCTGGAATGGTCTGTTGAGTTGTTCAGGGTGTACCCAGCCATTGCCAATTCTGGGGCGAAATAGTTCTCCGTTGAAGTACATTTGATCAACATTCCGAAAGAAAAATATTTGGATATGTTTCGATATTTTGTGTAATGACTTCTTTTTTCTTCCCGCAGTGCATGGCGTGTGGTCTCGGGGACAGGGGCCGCTGCTTTGGTCCCGGTATTTGCTGCACAGCAGGGTCGGGCTGCTCTGTGAACTCTCCTGAAGCTCTGAGCTGTGTGGAGGAGAACTACATTCCTACTCCATGTGAGAACGAGGGGAAGGCGTGCGGAGCTGAGGGGGGGCGCTGTGCCGCTCCAGGCGTCTGCTGTAACTCGGGTTAGTGATGGAACTCAATTAAAAAAAAAAAAGTTTTACAAAACGTATCATTGATGTTTTATTGTTTTGTTATTTGTTGGCGAGGCTTTGTGTATTAAGACTTGTATTATGTATTAAAATATTTGACGTGCTGAGAACCAGAGCGGCGTAACCGACAGAAAGCTTTTTTTGAGAAAAATTATATGAAAGTTTCATTCATTCATTTAGCGAGCCTCTACGTATATCCGAATTATGGTTCCATGGAGGCTGACACCTATTTTAAGGTGCCTCTGGGACAGGGCAGGGTACACCCTGAACAGCTCTCCAGGCCATCGCAGAACCAAACATGCAACCATTCACACTCACGCTTACACCTAGGCGTGATTTGGAGCAGACAGTTAGCCTACTGTTGATGTTTTTGGATTGTGGGAGGAAACCAGAGTACCCAAAGGAAACCCACCCAAGCAGGAGCAGAACAGCCTGAGCCCGGGGATCAAACCCAGGCCTTGTTGCTGCGAGGCGGACGGGCCGACCGCTGCACCACCATGCCACTAACATGAGAGTTTTTGCAGTATAAAAAAAAAAAAATCAGGGATGATACTCACAACATGACTCAAGGTCCATCTGGCACAAAGTTGTAATTTTTATGGGTTCGACCACTGTGGCGCTCAGCCCTGCATTTAATAAACTGATTGACCTCAACACGCAGGTACTTCAGCACAGCACAGACAGCAGCATCCATCAGTGCCATCGCTGGCCTTGTCTGCCTCTAATATACAGTACATTGCCAAGTAAAATTACAGTCACAGTCTGGACTTCAACATATCCTCTAGACCTGGGGTCCCCAACCACCGGCTCAACTGGTACCGGTCCGCAGAAGAAATAATTCATTATTTCCGTTTTATTTTTTATCTGAGTCTGAACGATCTTTATTTTTGAAAAATCTTTTATTTTGAAAAATGATCGGATTCTCTCGGTGACATGTCGCTCATTTGAGCGCTAAAATGTCACCCACAAGGGGACGGCACATGGACAGAGGCGAGTTGGACATGTTTCAAACAATAGCGGGGATTTTGGGTGAGACTGAGCCTGAGCCTTCATTGTCCCCGCTGGTGCACCATCACCTGTGGGGTTTTTTTTTCGTTTTTTTTTGTTTTTTAGAAAAGTTCAAGCTCCACTTCCCAACCAATTTTATTTCAGCTGTTCAAAAATAACATTCATGGAGTGCCTATTATTATTATTATTATTATTATTATTAATATTAAATATTCACAATAATAATATTTTATATAAATAAATTATCCGCGGTAAACATTGTTAAGCGTTGACTGGTCCACGGTGATAAAAAGGCTGGGGACCGATGCTCTCGACAAACCACTGACCTGGACCAAGCAAATAGAGCAGTGACCACTCCAGAAACTCCAGGAGGTGGTGAGATGATCTGAAGTTGCTTCAATTGGTTCAGTCGAGGTCCAGCAACATTAAGTCTCAATTAACTGAAATCAGCTCTCCCTAAAATTTTCGAAATTGTCCATATGACACCACAGAGTCCTGACCTTCGGTGTGTGCCGGAGAAGACGTCATGGGGTGTTCCAACATCAATACAAGATCTCGATGAAAGATTAAGGCGACTCGATACATTAATTAAACGCTGTGACTTTGCATGAGGTTCTTGGTACAGTGTCACCGTGATCTAAACTAAAGCCAGTTCAGGGAAATACGCTCACTATTCAAGTTACGACCTGGATCGGTTCTGAACAACCACTCGTAAGTCGGATATTTAACACAACGAAACGGAAACCACCCAGCACTCGCTGTGAATTCATGCGAAGCATATTCTTCACCTGCATGTTCTTTCAACATGTGAAATAAACGTGTAGCCTTCCTGTGCACTGCTCGCAACATCACGTTCACATTTCTTTGCCAATTATCTTCCAAGCATGTGTAGAGCAACTTTTCCATCTCTGCAGTCGGTCCTTCACGCTATTTTGTGATGATTGTTGACGTTAATCGGGGCTGCTGCTGCTTTCACTGCTTCCTGTCCTTGGTCCTTGTCCTTCAAACTTGTGGACACCGTGGAGTGGGCGAGATGGAGATCTCACTTTCACGTTCATCTTCCTCTCCATTGACAGTGCCTTCCTTGCTTTCTTGGTAGAACTGCCATGTGACGAATCGGACTTCCTCTTGGTGGCCATGGTAACGGTGTACAGTAAATGAATGTAGAGTTGTACTGTCGAAGAGATGTTACTGCGACGGCGTCTACTCACCGAGTGTAGCAGTAGAATGCTGCGAGTGTGAGATGCTGGGATGCCGCGCTGCCACAACTACCTTACGCGCTGCCGGACATATACAGTAATATACAGTAAACTCATAATAGGCATCTGCTGGACGTGGTCGTAAGTACGGGTGGTTGTAACTCACGTCCGTGGTAACTCAGATCGTGAGTGAGACGGTGAGTAGGTAGACGGTGTGTGAAGGTGTAAACAGTTATTAGTTTCGTTTGTACGAGATTCTAACTGTACTGCAATCACTTAAATGGAGAACAGTACATGGTATCAGAAATTGCAGACAAATTCAAGAGCAGGCTTGTTATATCGAAACCAAAATATCAACAAAACAAACAATGTCAAGACAAGAATCACAAAATCTGGGAGCGAAAGAAGAAATTGGCATGAAGTGTGCAACCATCTCGGAAAATAGCAGAATGCTAAGCAGGTACGGTTAGAGCTAGCATAACTCACGCCGTGTTCACACGTAGATACACGAGCCCTGACCGTTTCTATAAACTGTCTGCAGGCTGGGCAGCAAGATGGTGTGTCGTGGTTAACGCGTCTGCCTCACAGCAAGAAGGTCCTGAGTTCAAGTCCCAGGCCCAGCGAGGGTGTTTCAGTGTGGAGTTTGAAGATTCTCCCTGTGTGTCTTGTGTGCATTTCATCTGGGTCTTCTGGTTTCCTTCCACAGTCCAAGCACATGTACATTAGGCTAATGGACTGTTCCCAGATTGCTCCTAGATGTGATTGTGTGTGTGTGTGTGTGTGTGTGCTGCCCTGTCATGGCCTGGCAAACTGTATCCCGCCTTAGCAAGATGTCAGTTGAGATAAGCTCCAGCCTCCCTGTGACCCTAATAGGATTAAAAGGTTTAGCGTGTGAGTTGCTGAGCCTGTGGAGGGTTTGTGACTGTGAGCTACTGACTGTATACTGTAATATCATGGAGAGAAAGAGAAAGAGAGAGAGAGAGATTTAATTTTGTCTGCAGTCACAAGTCAGTGGTACCCCACCTTACGAAATTAATCTTAAGTAATTTCGTAACCTGATTTTTTTGTAAATTGAGCCACATTTTACATGTAAAAGGCCTGATTCATTCCAAGGTCCCCAATCGGTAAGTCTGTTGGGGTTTTCCACCCGAGCCTTGTGGCTCATCAGGCCGGTACTTATCTCCGGTTTCCGTAGCGTGAAGCGACGAGGAGTTCAACGCCCCCTGGATGGGACGCTAGTCCATCGCAGGTTCCCTTCCCAGTATATTTTTACTGGTACCCATTTATACTGCTGGGTGAACAGAGGCACACTTGTGGTTGAGACCTTGCCCAGGGGTCTTAGCACAGTGAGGGTCTCAGTGGGATTCGAACTCACAACCTCCCGATCATGAGCGCAGCACCCTAACCACTACGCCACCGGCCCCACATAAGGCCCCCAATACTACCCACTAAACCCTTTAAAAAAGCTTTCCAAACCATCATAGAAGAAACACACACACAGACCTTAGGGGCAATCTGGATCCGGAATTTAGCCTAACAGGCATGTCTTTGTACTGTGGAAGGAAACCAGAGTATCCAGAGACAAAGCATGCCAAGCGCAGGACTCAAACCCAAAACCTTCTTGGAGGGAGGCGGATGTGTTAGCCACTACACCATCATGCCACCCCAACCAGGTGCTGACAAGTAATAAATGAATAAACAAACAAACCTGATGGCGAACATAACTGTAGTTATTTATTTTTTATTGGGTTCACGCAAACCGGCACGGCGGCGCAGCGCATTCACCTCACAGCAAGAAGGTCCTGGGTTCGATTCCTGGGCTTGGGGTGTTTTTGTGTGGAGTTTTCCTGTTCCTCTCGTGCATGCATGGGTTCCTCCAGGTGGTCTGGTTTCTTATCACAGTCCAAAAACATGCACAGGAGGCTGCTTGGTTGTTCCAAATCGCCCATGAGTGTGATTGGTTGTGCATGTGAGTTGGCTCTGCAATGGCCTGCTGTCATTCAGGGTGCATCCTGGCTTCACCCATAGTTGGCCGAGATAGGCTCCAGCCTCCCCGCAACACTAATTAGGATTATGCGGCTAAGAAAATTAATGCATGAATGGATGTGCACCCAAACGTGACAAAAAATTAGCACGTCGTACAGAAGGCCGCCGTTATTCGTTACATTCCGCCCGTACCCGCTGATCCTCAAAATCCATGAATTATTGACGCGGTTTTAAAACCCTATGTATGATATTAGATACGCTAAAATCTGCTTGTTAAACCCATTCTATATCAAGTCTTAGTCATTAATACAGTAATAATGCAGTAAAGTGTAGTAATGATTAAATAAAAACCTTTTAAATTTTATACTGTGATAATATTTATGAATAAATAAAGCACTCAGGCTCCTTACCAGAAACAAAGAGAAAATGCGGGCCGTTTGAGTGACATCATAGCGCTCTCAGCCATTTGCTAAATTTTAATCACGTGCCAGTAATTTGCCGTGGCTGCCGCTAATCCACAAGTATGCAGGGCTGCGACCGGTGAACCACGACTGGGCGGGGGACTATTCTTTTTTTCTTTTTTTTTTTTTTTTTTTTCTTTTGGCCTGCATCTGCTGGGTGTTTTCTGGGCTCGACCGAAGAGTGTCATTTTTTGATCTACAATAATAACTGTGATCCCGAAAATAAATCAAGGTAAACCAGGGTTAACCGTCATCACTGAATCGTAATAATGTTCATAGAAACTGTGGTGAGAAATGTACAAGAAGGTTACCTAGGCAACTACAGCCTGAAACATCCGCGCATTGAGTCAATTTCATTGCGTGTATAACCCGAGTGACAAACTTTCCGAGGCAAATCAATGGGTATCACGTGTGTTGCTGTATGTGTGCATGCCCCATTCAGTTTTATCTGCTTCCTGGAATTAAAGTTACAAATAGTGTAATATAAAAATACGGATGCCTTTGTTCAGTTGTTTAACTTCCCTACAGGCCTGGGAGCAAAACACGCCCTTTCAAAGATGTGTCTCTCCTTTATTAATGACACACAAAGAGAACTTATCGTAATGTTCGTAATCTTTTCTTAATCTATCAATCAAGGACTGACTACAGGAGCTTAACTCGCATAAAAACGTACCTAATAACAGGTGTGAGACGTGCTGATGACAGATTTAGGCAACTAAACTCTTTTGTTGGTGAAAAAAGAAACTAAGAGTAAGAAGTGGAGTGGAATTTTCCCGCGAGCAACTGCAATGTTAGAACACATCGCTACACATCGATTTTTGTCAGAGAGAGAGAGAGAGAGAGAGAGAGAATGTAAAGCTGAACTAGTAATCATACCTGGCTCAAAAGTAATCGGACAAACTCTTTATCCTGTCTATTTTTTCTCCAAAAATTGAGCCAGATCTGCCCCACCCACCGATCACTGCCGTACCAAGACCCCTTTAATCACTTTAACGACTCGGATTATTTCACGGATGAGCGACCGTGCAAAGTCAGTGAACGCCAATAAAAGGGGGAATGAGAGGTGAAATTTTCTCTAGCAGCACGAAGTGGATGCGTGCACAGTTCGGCTGAGCTGAAATGTCACATGATATGACTTGAGAGTTTAACAACTAGAGCTTAAAGATGAAATAAAATGCCAAGCGCTGGGTTCCGTA
Source organism: Plotosus lineatus (assembly GCA_024760905.1). Taxonomy (NCBI): domain Eukaryota; kingdom Metazoa; phylum Chordata; class Actinopteri; order Siluriformes; family Plotosidae; genus Plotosus; species Plotosus lineatus. Next base: position 28,711,723 of record CM045749.1, on the reverse strand, counting down.
AGAATTTTCAAAGGGACACAATAAACATGAATTGAATGATTTCACACACACACACACACACACACACACACACACCCACATACACACACATACACACATACATACATACACACACACACATACATACACACACACACACACACACACACACACACATACACACACATACACACACACACACACACACACACTCACACATTCACACATATTCACACATACACACATACACACACTCACACATACACACACACACACACTCACTCACACTCACTCACACTCACTCACACATACACACACACACACACACACACACACACACACATACACACACACACACTCACACATATTCACACATATTCACACATACACACACATACTCACACACACACACACACACACACACACACACACACACACACACACACACACACACACACACACTCACTCACACATACACACACATACATACACACACACACACACACACACACACACACACTAATGCAGCTATCTGTGTTATTAAAGGCCATCCGTGTCTTTCAGTATTTGTGGTACAAGGCATGTAAAAGAACTGCATGTTTCTGGCCTGGCGAGCTGTCCAGGGTGTACTCTGCCATCGCCCAAAGTCGACGGAGATGAGCACCAGGAAAGCGGTTCAGAAAATGAACGGATGATAATATGTTTAATTCTGTACTTGCCATGTGATAAAAATCCTTTCACTCGTTCAGAAAAACTTAGGGTCACGGGGAGGCTGGTGCCCATCTCAGCTGACTCTGGGTGAGGGCGGGGTGCACCCTGCTCATGGTTTCATGGAAGTGGGAAACGTCCCTCAATTCGCATGCCATTTGAATTGCTTTTCCCTCATTGCTTCCAGTGTGGATGCCGATCTAGTTTACATGTTATTGTTCTGACAAGTTTATGAAACGTCCCAACATGTATTCATTTGTATTTTTGCCAAGATCCTGTATTGAAGATGATAGGCAAGCTATTACATCATGTCTTCACAAAAGCAGCCCAGTGACCGGCACACGTGTAAAGGCAGGACGTTACCCTAATGATTCCTCACGTTTCCCGAACCACTCTTTTACTATTTGAGCTTTAATTTCAGATCCATACTTTCAGGGAATAAAAAAAGGGGCAGTGGTGGTCTAGTGGTATAGGGTGCTGGATCGCTGATCCAAAGGTTGGGGGTTCGAGTCCCACTCTCCACAAGGTGGTCACTGTCCCCCCCCCAGTGCAGCTAACTGGGTTATCAAAGGCGGGCCATGTCTGTCACTGTCTATGGTGAGAGGTTGATGTAAAAGAACCATTGCTGACTTTGGTAAAGAGGAGCTGCAAAGTCGTCAGCGTGTTTCTGTCCCTCGCTAAAAAGGGGTTGTGACAGGAAGGACATCCGACGTAAAAACCTCTGCCAAATCAAACGTGTGAATCAGATGATTCGCTGTGGCGACTCCCGAGTAAAAGGGAAAAAACCGAAAGGAAGACAGACATACTTTCAGGGAATAGAAAAAAAAAAAAATCCACTGATGTGACCTGGTGATTTTATTCCCACAGAGCCGCGCCTCGACCTGACTGATGGAAGCAACGCCCGATCATAAAACCGCCTTCTGACCAGTCCGCACGAACCATGCATCTCTGACCCTGACAGGAACAGGATAAATCCGATCACATGCCCTTTTCCCTTTGGTCAGGGTGCAGTCTGTTCGCTCCCTAGAAAGCAAAGGCCTTTTATTTTAAATATTCTCAGAATCGATTAAAATTTTTGACCTCACAGCGGCTTTGTCCCAAGTCTCCGAGATCTCATCGCACTCTGCACTTAATTCAGATTAATTTGCATATAAAGGATATTCAAACGCAGTCACTTTTATTTTTTATAACCCCATTTCTTCTATGAAGTTGACGGTTAAACAATGTCCTGTACAGCTGTGATAATGTTCTGCGGCTCTGAACCCGATTATAGTCTCAGAAATCCCCTCAGAAACGCAGTAACATATTTCCCACCATCACACGATCCTCCAAGGGGATATTTAACAACTGCAGTACTCAGGCAGGAGTGAGACAATGCATTAGCATCCACAGAAAGGCCTGTGATTATCCAAGGCCGGGTCCCAGAGGGTCGAGAAAGGGCCACCCAGGCATTCTTTTCCCCCCCGAGTGGCCCTCTGCAGCTCCTCTTAGTGAATTCCAAGGCGTTCCCAGGTAAGACAGGATGTATGATCCCACCAGTGAGTTATGGGTCTGCCCTGGGGCCTCCTCCCAATTGGACGTACCTGGGACACCTCTCAAGGGAAGGTGACAAGACAAGGAGGCTTCCTAATCAGATACCCGAACCACCACAACTCGCTTCTTTCGATGTGAAGGAGCAACACCTCAACTCCAGGCTCCTCACAGATGCCTGAGCTTTTCATCCTACCTCGACGGCTGAGACCAGATGGCCTCCAAAGGAAACTCATTCTGGCCGACTGCACCCACAACCACATTCTTTCAGTCACTACCGAAATTTCATGACCATAGGGGAGGGTTGGAAAGTAGATGGACCAGAAAATCGAAAGCTTTGCCTTTAGGCCCAACTCTTGTCTTTTTCACAGTAGACCGGTGCAGCATCTTCAGTACTGCTGATGGACTCGGTCCATCTCCTGGTCTATTCTACCATCACTCGCCAATTGTTTTTTTTTTTTTTTTAAGAATTGTTATTGCTGTTGTTGTTCTTAATAATAATAATAATAATAATAATAATAATAATAATAATAATATCTCCCCCCCCCCCCCAGAAAGTTGTGTTCTGGATTCCGGCTGCTCAGAAGACCCCAGGTATCCACGCCCTGCAGAAGGAAGCACTGTATTGAGCAGCATTTCGAGAGGAGAGCTGCTTTTGCATCTCCTCAGCCTGGCGACTGTGAAACAGAGAGAAGTTCAGCAGTTTAAAGATGCTTGATTTGTGTAATATAATAAAAATAACACCAAGTCCCCTCCTGCATATTCTCGGTGTGTGCGCGCTGTTCTCGTTCACTGTAATGAACTGCTCAACTCTTCATCAGCTTCTGTGTGTACGGATGTCGTGAATAAATATTTATTCAGCAGTAGCGGGTTATTTAGTGTATTCACACGTTTATTTATTTATTTTCCGAGGACACGTCTGTCTCCCATTTCTAACCGTTCCTTTTTAACAGTGCTAGTCATTTGTTTTCAGGCAATTTCTTGTTCCTTACAAATTTATTGTTCAACAAACAAGACGAACTGCTGTGATTAATGAGTCACTGTCACGCCAGACAGGATGTGACAGGTCTGCGCCGGCGATGAGGATAAGTCTGGTTTCACTGATGCTTTAAACCCATTATTTTTCACCTCGCACAGATCTGTCAGATATAAACATCCTTTTCACGATCAGTCAACAGTTAAAGACCTGAACAAAACCAACGTCTTACACAAATATGGATCGATTTAAAAGGACTGATGGGAAAAGTCTCGCATTGACTTCGAGCCGCATACGTAATTATTCTCAGAGGAGGTTTTCTCCGCCGTCGTGCACGCCATCGCCTCTGCATTGTTACCTTTAACCTTCGATTGTTGTAGGGAAGAGGGTCTGATTTAATTCACTTTCTCACTCAACTGCCAAACTGTTTTATCCTTTAAAGTTCATGGGGACACTGGAGCCTATCTCAGCCGACACTGGGCAAAGACAGGTACACCATGAACAGCCTGACAGACCATCACAGGGCAGCACACACACACAACATCTCACACTCACACCCAGGAGGATATGGAACTAACGGTTAGCCAGATGTGCATGATTTAGCATTGTGGAAGAAAACCGGACGACACAGAGGAAACCCACACCGGCACATGAATAACATCCCGGCAGGAACGGCCGAGCCGAGCCTGTGTGGTTTAATCCAGTTTATATTAGATATATATTTTGTTGTTTATTTAACATTATTTACTCACTCACTCTCACACCTTCGCTAAGCCGCTTAATCCCTTTTATAGTCTGATGGAGGGCGGCATGGTGACGCGATGTTTTGCACATCTGTCTCATAACTAGAAGGTCCGGGGATTGATCCCCAGACGGGACTTTCTGTGAGGAGTTTGCATGTTCTCCCCGTGCTTGCATGGGTTTCCTCCGTGTTCTCCAGTTTCCTCCCACAGTCCAAAAACATGCACAGTAGGTTAATTGGCTGTATCGAATCACCCCGAGCTGTGAGTGTCACTATGAATAGTTGTGTGAGTTTTGGCCCTGTGATGGCTTGGCGAGCTGTCCATGGTGTACCCCGCCCTCGCCCGGAGTCGGCTTACATGGGCGTCAGCCTCCCGGCGACCCTAATTAGGATTATGGGGTTCAGAAAATGAATGAATGAATGAGTCTCATGGAGGCTGGTGCCTATCTTAGCCAAGACTGGGCAAAGGCAGGGCACACACAGAAAAACACACACACACACACACACACATACACACACACGCACGCACGCACGCACGCACGCACACATGCAAATAACTATTCACACACTCACAGCTCAGGGCAATTTGGAACAGCACTAATTCTAATAGCTTTCGACTTTGGCAGGAAACTGGAACACCTGGAAGAAGCCCACACAAGCACAGGGAGGTCCCACAGAATCCACCGGTACAAATACACAAGCGCAATACATTCACACCGGAAGCATCATTACAATGAAAAACAAACCGTATAAATCTGATTGTTGTTGATGTGTTTGCTCGCAGTGTACCTTTGTATTCTGACTCCGCGTGCGAACACGCCTTTTCCGAGAGGTTTTCTGTGAAAGGGGCGAACGAGCGGAAATCTAAAAGATTGTCGGAACACGCCGGAGTGCGGATTCACTCGCTTTACTTTCACGTGCTTTTCTTCATGTTTCTACATAATACGAACCAAGTGAAAAGAGACTGCACGTGTCCAGAATGCACCTGCACCGGGAGCTCGCCGGTGTCTATCCTGAATAAATTAATAAAATTATTTCATTTATTGTGATTCGTCGAGGTGTTTTTACTTCACGACAACAATTATGCACCTCATCCACCTCACTGTCCAGAAATCATTTATATTCATTATCATTCATTCGTTTTCTGAACCGCTTAGTTCTGATTAAGGTCCCGTGGATGCTGGCGCCCATCTCAGCCGACTCGAGGCGAGGGCAGAGTACACCCTGGACAGCTCACCAGGCCATCACAGGGCAGAGATAGGCTAATCTCAATGTAGTCAGAAATGGTTCCTTTATATCCTTTACATCACACACGCACACTCACACACACACACACACACACACACACACTCACACTCACACGCGTGCACACTCGTGTGCACACACTCACACACAAACACACACACACTCATTCACACACGTGCACACTCACCCACATACACTCACTCACACAAGTGCACACTCACGCACACACACTCACTCACACACGCACACAAGCACGCACTCACACTTACACACGCGCATACACGTGCACACGCATACGCCAATCCCAGTGCACTAACTGGGTTATCAAAGGCCGGCCGTGTCTCTCACTCTATGGTGAAGGTTCATGTAAAAGAACCATTGCTGACTTTCGACAAGAGTAGCTGCAAAGCCGTCAGCATGTTTCTGCCCTGCGATGGCCTGGCGAGCCGTCCAGGGTGTACTCTGCCCTCGCCCGGAGTCAACTGGGATGGGCGCCAGCCTCCCTGCGACCCTAATTAGGATTAAGCGGGGACAGAAAATAAACTGAACAATTAAACTAGCGTGCACGTCTTTGGACTGTGGCAGGAAACCGGAGCACCCAGATTAAACGCACACGTGCACAGGAAGGCCAGGCAAACTCCATATAGAAACGGCACCGGCGAGGTACCAGGACCTGGCTGCACTGAGCCGGACATGCTAATCAGTACAGCGCCGCAGTCTACACTCAAAATCAAAAGGCTTTTTTAAAATTTCATTTCATTTTCCTAACCACTTAATCCTACTTATGGTCACAGGGAGGCTGGCGCCCATCTCAGCGGACTTTCCGCAAAGGTAGAGTACACCCTGAACAACTTGCCAGTCCATTGCAGGATCCATTGCTTTTTTTTTTTTTTTTTTAATTAAATCTTTTCTAGAACATTTTACTATTTCTGACTGTAACCCGTCTTTATGTCTTCCACATGCTCAATCCATATGAGTTTTCCAACTATTGATGAAGTCTATTAAATACCAAATTAAATATCTAACGTTACATGTGGCGGTGATGTGCTCAGACATGCTGGAGGACGGCGGTGGGCGTTACTAGGAATGCAAATGATAAGTCTTTGAACCTTCAAAGTGAGAGTGAATGCGTGCAACCGAAGAAAAGGCTCATTTGACGGTGTTGAGATCTCACTCTCAGAATGGAGCTCCGAGCCGCCTTGTTGCTTCTCCTCGTGTGTGCCAACATCTTCATCATCACCGAGGGTAAGGAATCGCTCGCAATCAACCAAAAATCCACTTTAGCTTGAGGTGATGGAATTCATTTCCAGGTTTGCTATGATGGGAAGTTATTATTTAATCCTGATGATGACACATGATCCGGTTAAGCCTTTAAATTTAACATAACAAAATATTCAAATTTTATCTTTTTATTTATCATACTGTAAAATTCGGACATTCGCACTTCTGCTGGTTGTTCTTATGATTAATAAACAATGGTCTGTTTTACAAAGTTTACTGATCAGGTTTAAAAGGATTATCATTCTCTAGCTGTAAAATTACATAATAATAATAATAATAATAATAATAATAATAATAATAATAATAATAATGCTTTATTTTATGTTATTTAGTGCTTTGTACATTTCTATGTACAGTATTTGTTTGACAGATTCTTTAATTGAAAATAAATGTAATGGATTAAAAATAAGACAGAATATAAATTAATCCAATATAACAAATACTATAAAACTAAATTATGTGGCACATTGTGATCATTAAACGAGCCCAAACAAACAATTAATGACATTTATATGACCCGGATGGGTGAAACACAAAGTCATATAAATATCATAAATTGTTTGTTTGGGCTCGTTTAATAATCAAAATAAGCACAGGTCCTTGTTTAGTGTTTCTCACTGCAGGCTTTTCACTCCTCTATTGGACAGTTGCCCTGACATGCCTGGCCCGGAGGTGTGTCGTCTATGAACATTGTTCAATTTGACTTACACCTAATTATTATTTCATGTACATGTAAGATAGCTACTGGGTTACTATGTGATGAAATTTATCTGATTTATATTTAAAGTCTTTTTATTATCATCATCATCATCATCATCATGGTCATCTTCTTCCGCTTAATCTGGGGTTGGTTCGCGGGGGCAATAGCCTAAGCAATGAGCTCCAGATAGCCCTCTCCCCAGCCACTTCCTCGAGCTCTTCCAGAGGGGACACTGAGACATTCCCAGACCGGCCGAGAGGCACAATCCCTCCGGCATGCTCTAGGTCGACCCCAGGATCTCTTCCTGGTCGGACATGCCCAAAACATCACACCAGGGAGGCGTGCGGGAGGCATTCTAACCAGATGCCCGAGCCACTTCAATTGGCTCCTCTCAATGTGGAGGAGCAGCGGTTCTACTCCGAGCTCTCCCCGGATGGCTGCGTTTCTCACATCATCTCTCAAGGAGAGCCCCGCCACCCGGCGAAGGAGGCTCATTTCACCCGCTTGTGTCCACGATCTTGTTCTTTCGGTCACAACGTAAAGCTCATGACCAGAGGTGAGGAACGTAGATCGACTGGTAAATTGAGAGCTTTGCCTTGCGGCTCAGCTCCCCCTTCACCACGACGGACCGGTACGGACTCTGTTTAACAGCAGAGGCTGCGGCGATCTACCTGTCAATCTCCTGCTCCATCCTTCCCTCACCAGTGAACAAAACCCTGCAATACTAAACATATTATTATTGTTATTAATTTAATTTTATTTTTCCCCATTTTCTTCCTAAGATAGTTGTATCCAATTCCCACCTGTCAGGTATTGCCTTCCCTATCACGGGACCACCACCGATCAGGGAGGGGCGAATGCATGTACACATCCCCTCCTTGATATGCAATGCGAGCCACTTTTCGAACTGCTGCACTGTGTGTATTTGGGGTGGTCTAACACACTCGGAGGGAAAACGCTATAAACCCACTCATATGAATGACCTCACAGATGCATGTGATTGGCTGGTGATCACCCTGAGTGACAGGGAAGTGAGCGTATACAGTCCCCTCCTCCATGAGAGGTTGGCCAATTAGCTCCCATGGACTCCCAGCCACGGATGGCTTTGTCCATTAAACCGGATATTATTATTATTATTATTGTTATTATTATTATTATTATTATTATTATATATCTAAAAGTGTTGGCTGTATGCCAATGAAACATTTCAAATACACTTGGTTACACTCTTTCGCAGCTCACCCGAGCACCACAGGGCAACACACACAACCAGCCACACTCACATCCAACAGCAATTTTTGTGTGATTTGCATCTCTTTGGAGTTTGAGAGGAAACTGGAGTACCCTGAGGAAACCCATACAAGCACAACGAGAACATACAAAATCCACACAGAATACCTTCACCAACGGTGGGACTCGAACCCAGGACCTTCCTGCTGTGATTCGGATGTGCTAAAACTACACCACTGTCCCGCCTACTGTGTTATGTCGTATTATTCTAATTACAGGTTTTAAAAAAAATGAACTTGTATAAGAACTGGAATAGTAAAGATCTGATTTTGGTTTCCAGCACAGACCCCGAAATGCTGCTTAGAGACCAAAGATAAGTTAAACCAGTACATGGTGAAAACAGCTGAGAGGTATGAGCTTCAATCAGATACTGGACCGTGTGAGATTCGAGCGCTGATGTAAGTGGCCATGTTTATCTGATTTGAAAATAAATCCGAACGTAAACACCTCAATTCAATTTGGTTTAACTTTCATTTTCAGCTTGTTTGCGGGATGGAAGAAATTCTGCCTGAATCCTAAGCTGGAGAAAAGGGTGAGAGCGATTATAAGGAAGAGGAAGAATAAACTAGCCCAGAACGAGAAAAAGCAATGATGTCATTTCCTTAAACCATGGAGCGCTTCAAGGTGTCGGGTTGTTTTGTTTGTTTGCTTTGTTTTCATGGCGTCTTTAATGATCATGCTGAAATTATGGGATGTTTTGCATTCAAATGCTTAAATCTACAATAAAATAATGCGGTGAAGGTTTCAGAGTGTGGTTCGAAAGTTCCTTATTCACTCATGAAAATCCAGAGTGTTTTATTTTTATTGAATATACTGTAGAGGATTCCTAGTGAAACTACTCCAGCTCAGCATCTCTTGTTGACCTGCTTTATATCTTGTTTTAGTTCTGAATCAGTTTACATTAACAACAACAACAACAATAATCGGCTGGGGGACTCGACGAACTTCCTCAGCGATTTTTCTCCGCATGCATTGTCTCTCTGTCTTTGCTGACGGACAAACACTGCGCTTTGGCCTCAAGATGGTGATGGTTTCTCATATCATGGCGCCAAGTGCAGGAGATATTAATACTCACAGGAGGAAGCAAATGGTTTCAGAAAGACACTGTGGCGGATTCCATTTTACTGTCAAGAGACATCACTTTATTTCATCTTTATTAATATGCTGTGCCTCGCAAAAGTATTCATCTCTTTGTATTTTTACCTATTTTATTACATTACAACCAGTCATTTAAATGTTCTTTAATCTGCATTTTATGTGATGGTACACACACACACACACACACACACACACACACACACATACACACATATACACACAGGCTTACCTCGTTAATTGATTCCAGGAGAGATGACGTAAATTGAGAATGACTTAAATTGAATTAGCTTGTCTCTAGGCTAGGCTAGGCTAAATTTACTTGTTTATTAATAATAATAATAAATACTAGTCCTTCTCAAAAAATTAGCATATTGTGATAAAGTTCATTATTTTCTGTAATGTACTGATAAAAATTAAACTTTCATATATTTTAGATTGATTGCACA
>CM045749.1:28656728-28696728 GCA_024760905.1 Plotosus lineatus | reverse complement strand
TGGCTAAGGTTCTCACCCTGTCTCTAAGTAGAAATTCCTGTTTTTCTTACTTTGTGGATGAGAATCGCAAATCAATTTATGTTTCCGTGTGTAACCAGTGGTGTCCACGCAAGTCACATACAGAACCAACCGATTTTTCCTGTGAGGGGTGAGGGGTGAGGTTCCATGTGATAACATTTACGATAGAACTGAGTTCCTACAGAAATGGATTTATTTTGCATATAGTCGAGTGAGAACTAATTTATTCGCTAAAAACAAATGGGATGGCGTCGGTTCCATATGGATTTACAGAAGATCCTGAAAATCCGCGAATTATTGATGCGGTTTAAAAACCCTATGTATGATATCACACGCGCTAAAATCTGCTCGTTAAACCCATTCTGTATCCGGTCTTACTCATTAATACAGTAATCATGCAGTAAAATGTAGCAATGATTAATATAGACTTTTTAATTTTATACTCTTGATAATATTTATGAATAAATAAAGTGCTGCGGCTCCTTACCAGAAGCTAGAGAAGATGCAGGGTGTTTGAGTGACATCATAGTACTTAAATAATCATTAAAAACACACGAAAAAATTTTTACTTCATAATTCAGGCAATCACGTTGATGACATGTGCACGAAGGAGAAAAAAAGAGGCGTACACATCATCTGCAACCAATCAGCAGGAGGGAGAAACAAAAGCTCTCAGCCATTGGCGAAATTTGAATCACGTGCCAGTAATTTCTGGGGCTGCTGCTAATCCGCGAGGATGCGGGGCCGTGACTGGTGAACCGTGAATGGGCGGGGCCTACTGTATTCCTTTTGGTTAAGATTAAAAGTGCAGTTCAGTGCAGGCCGTAGTTCTCTCACTGTCTTTGTAAGAATGGCTCATGAATCTACGTTCAGTATAAAGGGAAATAAACTGGAACATGGAAACTTGGTGCCAGCCTTTATGGTTCCAGTTTCATGTATATATGCACAGCATCTCTTTCACAGAGTGAATGCAGTGTGATCACACTTTTCCACAAGAGTCCACAAATAGTCCTCAGGACAGGACCATGGGTGGTCATGGGATCAAATATCTGTGGTGCCAGACTTCTGGTATCCAGATCTAAAGTGGCTTATTGCTGGGACAAGAAATAAACAAATAAAGTTCAACAGCAGCAATTCAACAGACTGACAAAGCAACCAATGATATGCAAGCTGCCCTCTCGCTGTCAACTTGTGACATTTGTGGCGTTATGATGTGTGACGGGGACACATTTCAGGACGTTTGACCGTATCTGAATGTCGTATGTCCCTGTAAGTCCTCTGACTATGATACGGGGTGTCCACAGTACCTGAAGCTCACGAGGAGCAACAGAACCCAGACTGTTCTTGAGAGAAAAGTGAAAAACAGCCAACATTACCTGATGACCTGGAGTTTTCTGATGAGACAAGCTTGCCAGAGGACATTCTGTGTCGTAACGGCAGAAAATAATACACTACTGTATATGGACCAAAGGATCTGGACACTTGACCAACAGACCCATATGTAACTTCTTCCCAAACTTGGTGCCACACGGTTTAAAGCACATAATTGAAGGATGCAAGGGTGATGTCACGAGTGATGTCACATGACTGATATTTTGAGAAGACTGAACAAAAAATGGACAGCGGGGACAGCAGTAGCCTGGCGGTAATGTCAGCTGGATCACTGATCCTGGAGTTGGAGGTTCAAGCCCCACACTCAACAAGTTGTCACTGCCCCCCCCCCCCTCACCCCCCACCCCAGCCCCGACCCCAGTGCGGCTAACTGGGTTATAAAAGGCTGGCCATGTCTCTCTGTCTCTCACTGTCCATGGTGTGAGGTTCATGTAAAAGAACCATAGCTGACTTTCGTCAAGAAGAGCCGCATAGCCGTCAGCGTGTTTCTAACCAGGAGTCGGAGTCTCCCGAGGCAGTTCGTTCACAGCAACCTTCTGGCAACTCCTGCAGCGGCACCGGAACCCGGTCGTATCGGCTTCTGCCCTTCCATTGGATCTTTCCGGTGGGGTCAAGAGGGGGGACTTGCTGCTTGGGTAACAGTCTGTCCTCCATCTGTCCTACCCAGGGTCTGCGCACTGGAGAGTATCACCAGCTGGGATACCAGCCGGAGCGCAGCGCCATAGTCCTTCGAGACTGACGGAGGCCTACGCTATACTATCTGACACACCGTCATAATTTTGATTGTCTATGAACCTAAATCCACTCAAAACGTACAACAAAACAATAGTAAACCACGAGCGATTTGAGAAAGAGTCAAAACCTAGATTATTTAATTTTACTCCTGGCATGACACGTTTTCTCGTGCTCTCAGACGGTGGCGGCCGGATTAATTATAGCGTCTTGGATTGAGATGACTTGTGAAGACACGCTGTACTGGAATTCATTACAGTTAAGGGACTCAAACCGACTCGAGCATGACACAGTGAGTCCCGTGAAGACTGACCAAGGAGAGAACATGTAGGAAACAAGGGGGGGGGGGCATGACAACACAGAGCTCTGACCTCCTCAAACCCCCCACTCAACATGTTTGGAATGAACTAGAATACCAACTGCCCAAGGCGTCCCTCACTGACATCACTGGCCGACATTATTAATGCTGTTGTGGATGAAGGCTCCAAAATCTAGTGAAGAAAAATTTATTCTATCAGAGAAGATGAATGAAGCCTGGAGTCCAACCATCATGAAATGGTTGCGCCTTGATAAATTTTGTCCGTGTCTTCGACAGTTTTCTTTGCGCTAGGTAGCATTGACGTGCTAGAAGTTTGTACAGTCGGTTCCGGTCGGGGAGTTTGTGTAGTCGGTGGGTCGTCGGTGTACTTACAGGCTCCCGTCACTGTGTCAGTCGCATACAAATAAAGACGAGGTTTTACTGCTCCCAGCGTAAGGCGTGTCCGTGTACCTGATTGTTCTGCTCAGGTAACGTTTCTGCCGGACACATCAATCTGTCTGATGGATTATCTTGTATGGGACGTCGATCATTACTGAGCAGATGTAAACAAATTATTTTGGTTTAATTCAAACGCTCAAACAAAGCATTCCTATCAAAATTTCAGAAACTCTACATTTTTAGTAATTATAATAATAACTCTAAAGGTTTTTATCATGTTGTTCGGTGTACTTTCTTTTCTGAAACCTTATCTCGTGATGGTTGCGTAACGCTGTTTCCAACTTTAATAACGGCGTTAAGCAGTTGCTACGAAGCAGGAAGTTCAAAGGTCGAACAGGAACCTTCTGATAAATATTAATGAAACAGAATTCGGTGCTGCATTTATTTTAGGTACTGTACATTTTCTAGCAATCTCACCTCCGTTCAAATTATCATGTGACTTCTATTGGCCCTGAACTCATCGCTACACAGGTCTCCGTTTGTTTAAAAATAATTTTGCGAACCTAAAGTAATTTGCATCGATTCATGGTGCAATAACCTCAAGGTAAGTAAAGGTATAGTCTGTCGGGCTTTGAACACCCGAGTCCAGTGGCTCATCAGGGCGGCGCTTATCCCCGGTTTCCGTAGTTCAACTCGTCCTGGATGGGACGCTAGTCCATCGCAGGTTACCTTCCCAGTATATTTTACTGGTACCCATTTATACTGCTGGGTGAACAGAAGCACACTTCTGGTTAAGACCTTGCCCAGGGATCTTAGCACAGTGGGGGTGTGTAACTGGGATTTGAACATACAACCTCCGGATCATGAGCGCAGCACCATAACCACTACACCACCGACCTGTCCCGAGATGTCCATTTAAATTCCATAGCGTAATATTATAATACTGAAAATGTTCAAAGGAGAAGAATATTCATTCTTCTATTTTCTGAGCCGATTAATCCTAATTATGGTTGAGAGGAGGCTGGTGCCCATCTCAGCCGACTCTGAGAAGGGGCGGAGTGCATCCTGGACAGCTCACCAGGCCATCACAGGGCAGGAACATGCGGACGGCGATGCAGCTCCTCTTGACAAGTCAGCAATAGTTCTTTTACATGAATCTCCACCACAGACAGTGAGAGACACAGCCGGCCTTTGCTAACCCAGTTAGTGCACTGGGGGGACAGTGAGCACCTGGTGATAGTGAACCTTGAACGACATTGGAATCAGTAATCCGGACAGCTCCCAGCTGGGTGCTGAACATGCAGTCATTAATTTGCCAAACTGCTTAATTCTTTATTAGGGTCACAGGGACTGGAGACTAGAGCCTATCTCCACCAACTCTGGGTGAAAGCAAAGTATTCCCTGAACACACACACACACACACACACACACACACACACACACACACACACACACACACAAAACCATTCACATTCACACTAAACGTCAATTAAGAACCGATTAGCCTAATGTGTATGTCTTTAAAGTGGGGGAGGAAACCAGAGTACCCAGAGGAAACCCACAAAATGACCAGTAGAACATGCAAACCCCGCCCAGGCACACTCTCACTCAGCCCAGGACTTACTGGCTGTAGGGTGACCGCGCTAACCAGCACGCCACCGTGATGTGAGAACATTTCTGAGGTGTGTAGAATTTACGCAACAGGAAACGTACTGTCAGTCTTTTATGTTGTTTATTGAGAACCAGCAGTACTAACCAAGATAATTCAAGAAATGCCTGTTTTTGTACACTGACGTCCTTTTTCAAACATCAAACCTTTCCATGTCACAGACTGAACAACTTGACTTACATTCTGTTGTCACACACACACACACACACACACACAAAAAGAAAGAAAAAAAAAGCACTTCTGAGAGTTTAAGTTAGAACTCGTGCATGTTTCCAAATGACTCGGTGGAATATATTATTAATATATACAAACACACACACACACACACACATACACACACACACACACACACACACACACAAGATACAAAAATTAAGCTGAACATTACATCGTATTTTTTCCATCTTAGATGTTCAAGAGTAAAGATTTTCCAGTTTTTGTAATTAAATTTCACCAGATTAAACTTTGAAGTAAATGTAATTCTTTAAACAAAAAAACAAAAAAAAACTTTGTTGTTCTGCCCATCTAATTTTATCACTGATATTTGAGGCGCTTACATTTTCAGCAAATTATAAGGAGGGAAATTTCAAAAGATGGTCAATATAGGCTTTGGAAGAAAGGGGGTGTGGTTAAAAAATGATGTAGTGTTAAAGTGTAAATACTCCATCGTCGTTACTCTTCTCGTTACCGAAACAAGTGCTGTCTGTTGATCAAGTGGAAAATCTTCCTCCAGTCACACTTTCAAAAGCTGACGTCACCATTAGCGAGGACCACGCTGCCAGACTGCGTGGTGTAGAACTTACACTAAGTGCGAATTTCCTTTAAAAATGACATGTGACCATAAAACACTGGCTGCTAGAAGCTAATATAATTGTTGCATGCCGGAAAGTATACGGCGCGTTCTATAGTTTCACTGAGCTCGTGTTAGTTTGTGTTACTGCGCGGTCTAAACCTCAGGTAGAGTAAAACTTACATATGAGAAAACAGTGGACTGAATACGTAACAAAATGCTCTACAGGTGCAGCTTATCAAAGAGTGCAGCCTCTCCTCGGTCACGGAGCCCAGGCCGGCCTCTCTCCACCAAAACCGCTCGTTCCCACTGCCACAAACAAACAAGTGCAGCATCTTAACGCACCTCCAAATCGCAACCATGCGTCTACATGCATGATATAATCACGCTCCATTTCACACGCCACTGAAAGAGAAAAACTCGTTACCGCAAAAAAATAAAAAGTGCACGACAAAGTCCAAACAAAACACAAAAATGATCGTCTCTCTCTTTGATAAGCTGTAGGGGAGGGGAGGGGGAATAAAAATTAAACATTCTTCATATAAACACATCTAACATAGTAGCAGCCTAAGGTTAAAACTGGAAGCAAAAATAAGGTGCTTTTTAGCTTATGTCGGCCGCCACAGGCCGTCGATCCTGGGGTTGCAAGCGTGGCAGACTCACTGCGTACGAGTGTGTTGACCAAAATCCAAAATTTTGTTACATTTCGATATTTCACTTGTCTCTTTTTGGTTTTTTTTTGGCGATACGCGAGAATTCGCCCAGCGATATGCAACCCCAGAAGTTAGTTTATGGAGACAGGTTGTTAGCTAACTCGATAAGCGCTAACGCGCCGTGTAGCCGCTCTCTCTGCTCCTGGAGACGTCGCCGAGCGGCTCCTCCCCCGCCGCCGCTCTTCCCGTCGTCCTGCTCTTCTTCTTCACCTTCATCAGAGGGCAGGAAGTCCATGGGGTCCTGTTGCTCCTGATCCTCCACTGTCGCCTTGTTTAGGGTTTTTCCTTTACTTGGTACTGGGGTTCGCTGTTCACGCATCTGCCAGTATCTGTAAACAAATAATATGTTAAATATAACGTAATAACGTTTGTGTTACTTCACTGAAACTTCGGCACAAAAATGAATCACACTTTTATGATTTAAATCTCAGTTAAAATCAGTAAACCAGCGCCGCGTCTCAATTGGAGCCCCTGAGTAGTACTACGTGTGAATTTATTTTGAGCGCGCCGGTGCGTTCACACTGTAGGATGCTGACGTGGTGCGCCGTTAGCACCAGAATGTTGTGTGTGTCTGTCGTTACTTTGCGCCCGACTTTAATTCACGTACACCAGGTTGTCAATTTATTAGGTACACCAGGTGTAAGTTTTCGGTACATACCTGCCATTCAGTTTTGCTGAATTGAATTGGTGGAGTATTTTCACCACAGAATTTCTTCGAATTTTGAGAGGCTGTTGATGGCAATTCAACAGACAACTATTCATCATTCATTCGTTTTCTAAGCCGATCAATCATAATTAGGGTCACTGGAAGGCCGGTGCCCATCTCGGCGGACTCTGGTACACCGTGGACAGATCGCCAGGCCATTGCAGGGCAGAAGCTCACGTACAAACAGCGACAGACTTCCAGATAGTGAAAGACATGGCCGGCCTTCGATAACCCAGTGAGCTGCACTGGAGCGGGAGGTGACAGCAGTGGACTGTTGATAATGGGGTTTGAACCACCAACCTCGTGGTTAGGAATTCAGCGCCTTTTTTAATCTGACTGTTAGCAAGATTATACAAAAAGTACTAAACTGATTTTCACCCCCAAGTTTGTTTTTTTCCCGATTTTTTCAAAGTACGATTTTTTTTTCTTTCTACAGGATTATACAAAATCTATTTGATTTGATTTTTATCAAAAATTTCTGATGGTGATGGGGCGAAGCTTGGATCAGCAAAGTACAAATTAATTTTTGGAGACAACCCATGGATTAAATAATGTTGAACAAAATTCCTGAAAAAGCCAGACTGTCTACTCTACACAACAATGAGACACCCAGTAGGGGGATACATTTCATTCAAACTACGTCAAGTTATAATAATTTAATTTTGAATGGAGGAGGTACTTTACAGTCTATGGGTGTAATGCTAATTGGTTGTAATGTTCAGTTCAGTTCATTTTCTGTAACCGCTTCATCCTAATTAGGGTCGCGGGGAGGCCGGTGCCCATCCCAGCCAACTCAAGGCGAGGACAGAGTACACCCTGGACAGCTCGCCAGGCCATCGCAGGGCGGAAACACGCCGACGGCTTTGCAGCCTACTCTTGTCGAAAGTCAGCAATGGTTCTTTTACACGCCTCACACCATAGACAGTGAGAGACATGGCCGGCCTTTGATAACCCAGTTAGCTGCATTGAGGGAGGTTGTAATGTTAAGGTACAAAATCTAATTTAACATATTCAATAAATCTCTTACTTTGTTAACCATTCAGCCACAGCCTTGTTGTCAGCCCCTTGCGATTTTGCCGGATCACCACTGGGTTCCTCTCTCTTCAGCCTGGCATATGGATGCTTAGGGCAGTGTCGGTTAGCATGAGTGAAACGACTACCACAACCTGAGGAAGGAAATAAAAATAATCGCTTCATATTACGAGTGCCGGATGCATTTCCGATATACTGTAGTAAGTACTATAAATAATCAGCAATAACTGGCTCATAAATACTATTTTTTAACACAAAATCCAGTGCTCTATATTTGCTGCTCAAAATCCAGTCATATTTTATGATCTTGTTGTTTCTCATCACCTTTTTCTGAGCAGACAAAAGGCTTTTCCCCGGTGTGGAGTCTCTGGTGAGTTTTCAGCTGGCCGCTCTGAACAAAAGCCTTTCCGCAGTCTGGATAATCGCACAGGTACGGCCTCTCCCCTGAGACAAAAATGAGAACTGAGGTGTTATTCCCTGTTGTTGGTGTTTCAGGTGTTAATTCAGCTCAGAAGATTACGTCTTACCTGTGTGTGTGCGTTTGTGCGCCTGCAGTGATTTTTCTCGGGGGAAAACACGATTGCAGACGTTACAGCGGATACGGCTAGTGGAGTTCTCGCCCTCGCTGATGAGCTCACGTACGGTCTCGGCACGTGGGCGGCCACGACGGATACCATCCTGAAATAAGCGTCAGTGAAAGGTAAAAATTAATGTGAATAATGAACCAGATTAGCCTCCACTAAGGGATTCGCCCCCGGCCACTACCGGGTCATTATAAACAACCGGTGCTTTTGGTGGGTTTTCTCCAGGCATTCTGGTTTTCTCCCACGATCCAAACGCATGCACGTTAGGCTTACTAGTTGTTCCGAATTAAAAACTGTACCGACAGGTAGCAGTCAGGCATGAACAGCCTTGGGTTTTTAAAAAAAAAAAATAAAATAAAAAAAAATCAGTAATTACAGTGTAATAACTGTGTAACGTGTGACGTACGGCACAGTAAATAATCACCTGATACACATTTCCCACGACACTATGGATTTATTCACGTAAACAAGGCAAAGAAAAAAAACAACAACAAATACATCAAGGTTAAAGTGGACCTGCTGTCTTCTTGCCTGTCTGGATGACTGGAATGAAAGGAAGGGGGGGTTTGGCGCGCAAAAGTGACGTCACCTCGAGTGCCAGCTGCCTCAGCCGGAAGTACAGTTTAAAATCCATCACGTTCACAGTAAACGCGGGCGTTTCATGACTTTTCTTTTCTTTCCTTTTTTTTTTTTTTCATTTAAACAGACATCATTTCCACGTTTCCAAATTAAGTTTAACTCCGTTTCGTTCCTACGGTTTCCATAGTAATGATAGTTAGTTCAAGTTGAACGACAGCGCAGGTATTCCTTTGTAGTGGCACCGCACTGAACACACTGCAGATCAGACCGAGCCCAATACCACAACAGCACCACGCGCAGGCATCGTATGGAGGAAATAAACCACTAAAACCCACACCAGATCTCAGAGGTGCTGTACCTTTAGGTGATCCGGACAGGAGGCAAGATCCGGGTCTGTTCCGACCCCGTTTCTCGGCGGAGAAGCGGCTCCGGTACCGGATCCGGGACTCAGGGTTACGTTGTGAGCGTTTTCCCCCCAGCGCCAGGGATAAACCATAAAATCACTAAAGCCCGGACTGGTCGGCATCATCGGATCCACAGCTTTCGGCTTGATTGGAGTTGTTTTGATCACAGACACCAGAACCCTTTTCGGGGAATCGCTACAAAGTATCACCGCGGGCTGCTTTGATTCTGTCATCATCCAACAAAAATATCAAAACCCGCCACGACACGGTACGATACAGATTAAAAAAAAAAAAAAAAAAAAAAAAAATCCTCCGGGTTTCAGAGTTTCAGTCAGAAAAGTATCCAGCAGCACAAATCCTTAAAATACAAGATAGACCCAGTAGAGATCCCGGTCAAAACTATGGCATCGACAGGATCAAATATAACAAGCAATTCTGCAAGAAAATACCATTTAAAAAAGGACGCGTCATAGAATAATAATTATAATAATAACAATAGTAAGAATAACAACAACGCTGGTAATACCAACAACTTCTCCTGGCTGCGTCGGTAAACCTGGGTACTTTCCACTAAACCCACGGTGCTCCTTATTCCACACAGCCGCGACCCGATTACTCTTTTTCCCGCGTTAGAAATCGCGCCTGAGCCGAGTCAGCCAATCAGAACTTCCCTTATTAAAATCCGTATACAGAAAACACGAGAAACCACCAATCGTTAGAACGGAAAGCATGACTGACATGCACAGTAGCCAATCACGAATCTCCTGTCGGGTTTTTTCTTTCTGTTTCTTGCCAGGCGAAGCCGACTCTCCTCCAATCAATTTCAAACGCTTCAGGGCGCGCTTCTGATGACGGATGAGCTCCTGTACCAATCACCGCGCGACTTGAGCTGGAAGCAAGCAGCGGCAGGTTAACGGCTCCCGCGCGGGCTGTTTACACTTCTGCTTTTTCAGGTTGGTTTAAAGGGAAAGCGGGCGATGCTGGGAGGCGGGAACATTACGTCATCTAAAAAAAACCCGCCAAAAAGTTAAATGTCATGCAGATGTCTACTGCGGCCTCCTGCATGAAAGCCATACTCATTCATTAACATGATATTATACATTAACCACAATAACTAATCAGAATACACAATACTTTATTGATCCCGAAGGAAAGTGTGTGACACGGTTGCTCCATAAAAGTAGACTGAGATGAGCATACGTGTTTCAATAAAGATAATTAAAAAAGACATTTCTCTCTCTCTCACACACACACACATGAAATGCAAGGTGAGTAAGATGTATATAATCAGGTGGAGAATGAATGGAGTCAGTGAGGGATATGTAGTTTTATTCATATAAATGTCAATGCAGCTCGCTATCAGGAGATTTTGGAGCACTTCATGCTTCCATCTGCTGAAAAGCTTTATGGAGATGAAGATGTTCATTTTTCAGCACGACCTGGCACCTGCTCACAGTGCCAAAACCACTGCTAAATGGTTTACTGACCATGGTATTACTGGGCTCCATTGGCCTGCCAACTCTCCTGACCTGAAGCCCATAGAGAATCTGTGGGATATTGTGAAGAGACAGTTGAGAGACACCAGACCCAACACTGTGGATGAGCTTAAGGCCGCTATCGAAGCATCTTGGGCCTCCGTAACACCTCAGCAGTGCCACAGGCTGATCGGCTCCATGCCACGCCCGCATTGAAGCAGCCATTTCTGCAAAAGGATTCCCGACCAAGTATTGAGTGCAGAACTCAACATAATTATTTGAAGGTTGACTTTTTTTGTATTAAAAACACTTTTTAATTGGTCAGATGAAATATGCTAATTTTTTTAGATGGGGATTTTTGGTTTTTCTTTACTTTTTTGCCAAAATTATCAATATTAAAACAATAAAAGGCTTGAACTACTTCAGTTGTGTGTAATGAATCTAAAATATATGAAAGTCTAATGTTTATCACTACATTACAGAAAATAATGAACTTTATCACAATATGCTAATTTTTTGAGAAGGACCTGTATGTATGTATGTATAATATATATATATATATATATATATATATATATATATATATATATATATATATGAGAGAGAGAGGAGGGGGGGGGGGGAGAGTTCTGTAACCGGTGTGATCAGATTGATTGGATATTTTTATAAAATTCTTGGTATTGCATCATTGCCCTAGGATAACTGAATTATTTCATTGTTGCCATCAGAAAAGTTGAATGAAATAATAGAATAAAGCCTTTTATTTTAAATGATAAATTTAGTCTTGGCCTCAGCTGATAGCAACCTTTTGACAGAATAATTTTTTATAAGCTCATGTGCTTCATTTAATAATCGCTTATTATTTGATGAATTTTCACCAATCAGAAATGAGAATCTTTCTTGAATGAACAATAGTGAACATTATCCCCTCCTCAAAACTCTAAATCCCGAATCAGCAGGAGAAAAGAAACTTCACTGGTTGTCTTGGATTCTGAAATCCGACAAATGTAGTAAAAGCCCACCCCGAAAATACAAAGAAACTCATGCAGTAGGGCTTTGACCGTTTAAGGTTAAACAGATAACTCTTGAATGATAATCATCATTTCAGTTTCTCATCTGCTCCTAAAAATATATAATCTGGAACGATTCAGTGACATCGACTTTACCTTTGGTGAATGATTATTATTTGGAGCACTTTTGGGATAAGTGTGATTACAACCATAGTAAGATGATAAGATAGTAAGACTTAAATATTTCATTACAAAAGGAGATCAGGAAATTTCTGCATGTAACCGTCTGCAAAATTAAAATTGAACTTTTGGATGGCATTGCGATGGCGATAGCGCACACGGGATTTAAGAAGTACGAGAGTCGGAGAGGTGGCACATCGCATCACCAGAGGCTCAAGTTCAATCAGCATCGAGTTACTGTTTGAGAAAAGTTATCCATATTCAACCTTCAGCCACGAGGAGACCCAACAGGTCCCTGGATATTCCGCGGGTCCCAAAAAACATGCCCACAGGCACAGCGGATGTGCCAACATGCCGCCAGGTGTAGGTGAGGTGAGTGTGATACAGTCGCTACTCTCTCAGATAATATTTCTACCTCACACCCAGTGGGCACCGAACATGGCCGAATGGAACGGAAGAAAACGACTCAGATTCTTTAGAAACCAGGCTTTATAATGTATGAGATACAAAATGTAATGCAGGAAAGAGGAAGTGTGTTTGGACACAAACAGATCAAAAGGTAAGACAGTATTTACAGGTACAACAGACCTTTCAGGTGTATCAAATATTTCTATATATGCAAACACAGCATTCAACTGTGATCAGACAAAGAATGTTCAAAGAAAAAAAGTTTCACAATAGCCTTTTCAGGGCACAGAGGTAAACAAGTTGCAGAAACATTAATAAAATTCTACTTCCTACAGTATAATGACCTTGATTCATGGTTCTAATGTTAATCAAATCTTCTCAAAACACTTACAAGCCCAACCCCGCCGGTCAGTTCTGTACAAACACAAAATATCTTTTGTACATAAAACTTTTCAAGTTTATCAATACAATCCAACCTAAACTGTTTTGATCCTCCACAGGAATAACACACACACACACACACACACACACACACACACACACACACGCACAAAAGTTAAAACAAACAAAAAATAATCCAGGTTTTATGAAGTTACTTGCACTTGTTTTCCAAAACCATCCAATTAACGCAGTAGAGGCGCTCTAGCTTTAGGGACTGCAGGACTGTGGTGAGAGAGAGAGAGAGGGGGGGGGGGAGAGGGGTAGTGGTGGGGTAGAAGATTATCAGTTTAAAAGAAATTATGCTCAAGTTAGTAAAGAAAAAGCTGTAGATGCAGCAGAAAGCCAAGAGCTGGAAGCGAAAGTGAAAGAGATGAAATACCATAGTCTCGTAAAGTGCAATGCTTGCAAAGAGTGCAGCTTTTTCCTTCCTCTGGAGACAGCGCTTCTGTTACAAGTAGGTGTCCGAGCAAAAAAAAAAAAATGTATTAAATTAAAAAAATAAAATAAAAGATAAAGAGAGAGAGAGACTTTTTTGTAACTATAATTGAAAAAGTCAATAAAAATAGCTGTGCATGGCTTTAAACTTGAGATCAAAGAATGGACTCTTATTCTACAAACTGAACAATGGAGCATAATTTACTGAACCTGAGACCTTCTGAATTAACAACCGACCGAATCAAATCCCAGAACCACCGGAGATCCTTTGACCTCTGAATAAAAATCACACAACTATTCAATTACACACGGCTCATAAAAAGAAATCGATAAAAGTAAATTATTAAGTATAAACATCTTTGCAAAATAGATTGTAAAAGCCAATTCAATAATATGTTTGAGTTTTTCATAAAACGAGTTCACTTCCTCAGTCATTTCGTGTACAATATGAGTGATGCAAGAGATTATCCCCTTCGCCCAGTCTCCACTGCTTATTACACATGAAACCACACAGCAGTTCATTCAGGTTACATGCAGCGCTACTCTACATACAGTAAATTATGTTTAAAGTCCACGTAATCCAGTAATCCCCTGCTTTCTGAATTTGTCACAGTGCAGAAAAAAAATTAAAATCAGCCAGCCAAATTCAATTGAAATTGGATGAAGTGTGTAAAATTTAGTCAGCTGCATGCGTTGCTAAAAAATAAACACAGTGGTACCTTGAGTTACGAGTGTCTTTTATAAGGAATTGTCCATGATACAAGCTTCAACCAACCAGAAATCTGCCCCATCCAACCAGAAAAATTTTGATTTTACGAGCTCTGCTGGGGAAATGGCTTTTCCAGGCCGATTAGCCTCGTATTCTTCCATTTGTATTCTTCTGCGATCCGAGAACGCCTTGTACAGTGCTTCTCAATTATTTTCCATGATGCCCCCTATATGGGAGAAAAAAAAAAAAAAATCACCCCCCCCACGTATTTCTATAAATAGTGTTTACTGCACTTCATATCGTTTGCTCAGTGCTTTTTCCCTATACCATAGGGAACACGGTGAGAACGCCACTGCCACCTACTGTAGAGGATGTGCAATTCCACTTAATTCTAGTACAGTATGGCAAAAAAGCATGTTCCCCAGGGTCACATGCAGCCCCTCTGGCATCACACCGCACCTCCCAAGGGGAAGGCACCCCACTATTTGATTTTTTTATTATTAATTTATGATGAATTATTATTGTTAATGTACATGTATTATTATGAAATATTTATTGTTTTTACATGTTTATCTTTTATATAATAGGTCAAATATACATATTTGTGTCAGGTTATACGAGTTTGGGAGGGGGTTGGAACGGAGTAATTGGTTTTCTATGATTTCCTTTTTTTTTTCAGATGAATTTTTGTTTCATCTGACCAGCATTTTGACTTACGAGCTCGAAACGGATTAATATTGTAAGTCAAGGTACCACTGTAAATAAATAAAATAAAATTTCTCTAGGTGGGACATACCCCTCGGCCAATGTGCCAAACTATAGATGGTCCAATGATGGACACCAAAACTAGTGATAAATGGTGATGGTGCATTTCAGAAAGTCAAGATGACAGCTGTGGCGGCCATATTGGAAATCGACTTGCGATGAAAACTGATATTCTCGTGTCATTACACATTCCCAACTTCCTCACCAAAAATGTTGTTGATTAGCGATGCTGTTTTTGAATGAGTGGGCAAAATGCATAGTCAAGATGGCAGCTGTGGTGGCTAAATATGACTGATTTTATATACAGAGGATTACAAGAAACAAGCTAAAATTTGAAAGCACACGGGGCCCTACATACGAGAGAAAAATCCATGATACGAGGTCCACCTCCAAATGTTGTCGCTAGGTTGCAGCGGCATGCAGCGTCATCCTCGCGGACTCCACAAGCTCAATTCACGTGTTCAGCGCCTTCCAAAAGCATCTCCCGTGTAGTTCTGTGGTGTATTTTTGTTATTTTCACCATAAATTGTGACTTCTTTTGCATATCATGAGGTCAAAAAAAGTAAGTGATAAGGGTCGTAGTAGTAAAAAAAATAATTAAAAATAAAATTAAAAAAAAGTTACATCAGTGTCCCCCTCCACCCATCAGCGCAGTCATCTGTTTCCAAGGTAATGTGTCAAAATAAAACACCATAATAAATTAATTGTATTATTTATGTTTCTTTTAATTTACGAATGCATTTTGTTTGGTTTCATCATTTTTATAAACATGTTTATTTATATTATTTAGGGTTATTTTGTGGGGGTTTTTGGCGGGAATGGGAGCAATTAAACGGTTTTCTGTTCATTCTTACGGTTGAATTGCATTGACACACGAGCCTTATTAACATACGAGTAGGATTAAGGGACGAATTAAACTCGCAGGTAGCAGTATTACTGTACTCTGTATGTCATCGTAAAAACAACAACAAAAACAACAACAAAAACAACACAAAAAAACCCCAAACAGACAGTTTTGTATAGTTACACAGTTCCAACATCACCAAAAATGATGATTGGTGATGGCAGGAGGAAAATTTAAAGAGGGCAGCTATAACAGCCATAGTGAAGATTGGACTGTGAGGGGGGGAAAACCGAGATCGGCTTTGGAAATTACGCAGTTCCATCAGCCATATCAAAAACGATGGTGATTGGTGGCTCTGAGGTAGTGGGTGGAACGTAACTGTGGACAGACGGAAAGACATCATGAGAACACTTCTCATGCCCTTTGGGCTAAATGGTCAAAAATGGATTAATTAAACGGACTTTCGCAGAAAATTAAAAATTTTACGCACGCACACACGCACGCACGCGCACGCACGCACGCACGCGCACGCACACGTACGCACGCACATCTGTATGGACATTTCATGCATGTTTTTTGCATGTGAACTGTCAGTATTTCATCGCAATTGACTTGCGCTCTTCTACATCTCAAGTTCAAAGTGTGCCTCAGGCTATTTTATGGATTTGAACCGAAATCAACTTCAGTTAAAACGATTTTTTTCTTCTCTTCGTGAAGTGACACACTGTGATATGCACAGTGGATGCACTTAAGTGGTCATGTTTAACGCCAGAAATTGTTGACAGCAATAAGCATTTGTACCGTGAGCTCTGACTGATAAAACACCAGAACTTTCCATGTCTGCAAACCACACTGGAACTCAACACCCCTCTTCTCACTCAGGTTTTGTGGATGTTAGCATTGTACACAAAAATAAACAAATCTAAATAAATCTTGGAGCTGACTGTCCATGCTTAATCCTTTAATGGCCAGCAGGACCATATGGTCTTCTTTCAAAAAATGCCAATAACCACCAGGGACGTGCTACTGCCATTCAGAACATGTTCCATACTTGTTGCGGCATCGCCTGATACAACACAGCTTGGTCCCACGTGCCTCAGTCAGCTGTGAGACGATGTTGAGTGAGCAGGATTGTGTTGTTCATGAATTTGAAAGAGTTTTATTATTAGTGTTATTATAATTTTGTTTAAAGATTGATTGTGTTTGGGGTGTTTCCTTTGGCATTTTTTATTCGGAAAAAAAATAGTGATTTTTTTTTTAACTGCAAAAAATAATTTGGGTATTAAAGGGTTAAGACAGCAACATATTAAGGTTTATTTTTTAATATTCTCTTTTTACACATTACGACGCATTAGAAGGTTAAAGTAACGATCATCTCATTAAAACATCCCACTCACAAAATATGCTTTAATAAGGAGATGATAAGCATTACATCATCGCTAACGTCGAGAGTCACAACAACAAATAGATCTTTAGCAAAGTTTAAAAAAAAAAAAAAAACCTACAATCCAAAGGAAGAAATGTAGATGTAGCATTACACCGTTTGGTGTACGCTAAATAAGTACATGCATTTACTTGGCACCGTTGTTTTAGTGCTTCGGCTCATCTGCTGAAGCTTGGAGGTCTATATGGAACTCAAGGAATCCAAAAAACATGTCGATTGTGGGGATGCTCCATAAAAATCTTTGAGGATTTTCGCATTAAATAGTGTGACACAAAAGAACCTCCCACACTTCAAAGGTGCTATGGCACACAAAGCGATCACTGGAAGTGTTGAGGATAATATTTACGAATCAGGTGAGCTCATCGTGTGGTGATATCGAGTGGCGGCCTGTTCCCCTGACCCAGTCCCCTTGTGATTTTTTTCCTTCTTCTGCGATCTGTGCCTACATTACATTTAACAGGAAGTCGCCGCTGTTAAGCCAGGCATGATGTGCCAAGCCATGGCAGCCTTCAGAAATCACCTTCAAGTGTATGGATGACGACAACCACTATTTGGAAGATGATCATTAAATCATGCTGAATATAAATTGTACTGAATGAGTCTAAACAAAAATATGATTATCTTTAAACATTTATTTTTATGTACCTTTAAAATGTGGGAGGTTTCATTGGGTCACCCTGAACAATCACACCTGTGTTTCAACACAAGTTTTATTATTGATTTTATTCGTTTATTATGTTTGCTTGAGATTACAACAAAAATCTACTCCTAAAATCCCAGCATGACTGCAGCAAAGTGCCGTGCTGATCAAAATCTCACGCCGACAGGTCAGTGAACTTGAGTTCGGGCCCAGGAGCGAAATTTCATGATGTAACAATGCGGTATTCAGTCCGAACTATGTTGGACATATCGCCCATCATGAGGGAAAGTATACTTTTGCCTGTGGCACTTGGAGAATGTAGGTAATGCGATGCGGACTGAATGAAAGGTGTCTTAAGCAGATCTGTTTTCCCTGCTATTTTAAATAGTATTTCTGCCTGCAAATGGAATTATTTAGGGGGGGGGGGGGACAAAAACAAACAAACAAACAAAAAAAAACAAACAAACAAAAAAAAGCTCAATCTTAATAAGCATGTCGGAAAGAACAGGTCCAAGCTGCGAATTGACAGGACTGATAAAGTCATGCAGGAAAGTCAAGCGCAGCGAAAAGAGAGACCGTTTACATCGGTATCTTAAGATACTCAGCTGCCATAAACATCTTTCTACCTTGATACTCAGGCTGTGAACAAATGACTCAATTCAGGAAAGAATAGAAGGACCAAGTGGTACAGTGTTGATTGGGATTATGCACTTTATGTTTGATTTCTTGCTCATTCTATCCGTAGCCATTGAGTTAATGTCACACAGCTCATGGTTCAGTTCATTGGTCAATACAGGCAAATTGCCTAAAGACTGTGCGAGTCTTGAATGTAATAACAGGCTGTGGAAGGGAAAGAAAAACATCGTTTACACAATAAAAGACTGAGGAATCAAACTGCTGAGCTTGCTTGTCTTAACATGTCAACATAATTACAGTGGCTTTCAAAAGTATTCATCCCCTGGCATTTTCTCTTTTTTGTTGTCTGTTAACCTGTAACACAATTTGATTTTGTTTCCCTTTGATGTTATGTAACAGACCTACACAAAATAGTCCACATTGGTAGAGTGAAGTGGATTGAAATAAGTAATGAACAAAACCAAACATTAAAAGAAGGAAGGAAAAGTGGTGTATGTGGATATATTTAACCCCATTGCTACGAAGTTCCTAAATAAGATCTGGGGCTACCAATTACCTTCAGAAGTCCCACAAGTGGTTTAATCATTTCCTCCCCGTGTACAGTGTAAGCATCATATGAGCTCAGTAAATATACACATCTGTTCTGAAAGGTCCCAGAGTCTGCAACACCACTAATAAAAAAGCACAACCAACCAAGTGACACCATAAAGACCAAGAAGCTCTCCAAGCAGGTCAGGAGCAAAGTACAAAATGTTTAAAAGTACTGTGGAAAAGTTCAAATCTGGGTTGTTTTATTAAGGAAAATTAGAAACCTTGAAAATATCATCAATAATCTATCAATACACGATGGAAAGAACACGACACAAATACAAACTTGCCTGGAGAGGGCTGTCCACAAAAACTGACAGACAGGGCATTAATCAAAGAGGTCAAAGGTTTCATGGCAAAGATGGCGTATTTGCCAGTAGGACCACCCTACCACACAAACCACAGAGTTCAGTTTTAGGAACGAGTAGTCAGAGGAAACAACATACTTACATTTCACCAAAGACACGTAAAAAAAAAAAAAATACTTTGGTCAGATTAAATTAAAGTGTAACTTTCTGGCTATCAAGATCCGGGTGAAAAACTGTCATAAACCCAACACTTCTTAACATCCCAACAACACAACTCTGAGAGTGAAGCACGGTAGTGGGAGCATCACATTGTGGGGATGATTCTCATCAGCAGGGACTAGGAAACTGGTCAGAATTAAGATGATGTTGGTGCTAAATACAGAGAAATTCTTAAAGATGAGAAATTAGTGAAGGAGCTGAGGAGACTATTTGAAAAGTTATGCATTCTCAAGGTTTTCGCCCCCCGTTTCTTTATACTATTTCTTGTTTACTTCACAATAAGAAATATTTTGCATCTATAATATTGTTAGTATTGTATGTTGCATAATTCAACCGATAAAAAGTCCCCCAAATACCCATTTTATTTCAATGTTGGAATGGAATAAAAGAGGAAAAATGACAAGGGGTGAATATGTTCATGAGCCACTGGACACACAGTAGAAAAACTAACTACTTTGGCTATGATTCAGACACCTACCTGCTCTCTTTGCTGGAGGTTAGTGAGGTTCTGGTTCGTTTTCGAACATCCTCATTATCCGATGGACTCTGAGATTTTACAGATTTACAACTCCGTTCATGTGACTGTAGAATGACCCTGTATAAACATAATAAAAAAAAATCCATTAAAATTAGATAGACACCAAAAGTCCTGCGCTTCACCAAATCCAACCTTAACACAAATTACACTCTTGTGTGGAAGTGGGCATTGACTGGTATAAATAAAGCTGAGCAGTGCACCAAAAAAAAAAAAGTTTACAGTGGTACCATGACTTATGAAATTAATCCGTTCCGAAGGCAAGCTCGTAAGTCAAAATGCTCGTTAGATAAAACAAAAATTCCCATAGGAAATAATAGAAAATCAACTAATGTTAACTAGTTAGATATTTTGAAGATAAACATGTAAAAACAATAAATATTTCATAATAATAATGCATGTACATTAACATTTGGGAACAAACAAGGCAAAAGCCAGTAGAAACTGAGATCAAACAACGTCGCTGGAGGTCGTTAGGCCAGATCCTGCGCGAACCAGCCACTAACACAACAAGACAAGCCCTGAGGTTGAACCGCCAAGGAAAAAGGAAGAGAACGAGGCTGAAAAACACTTGGCGACGTGACCTGGATGCGGACGTCAAGAAGATGGGCCACTCATGGGGTCAGCTGGAAAGACTGGCCAGGGACAGAGACAGATGGAGGGATCTTGTTGGCGGCCTATGTCCCAGTAGGTGTGACCGGCTTGAACTGAACATTAACAATAATTAAGAATAAATAACAACAATAAAACAAGAATAAGTCAACTAACCTTCCGATTGTCGACTGCAGCAAAGATGTGATGTGGGCAGGCATGAGGTGATGTGTAACAGAGAAGTAGGCAGAGGAGAATAATTTTGTGCATGTGCACGCTACAAATGCCAGTGAAGAAGGGCTCGTGGTGAGCTCCCACAAGGCCAGTGCTTCTCAAATAATGGGGTGTGATGCCAGAGAGTGGCATGTATGACCCTGGGGAACATGCTTTTTTGCCATGCTGTACTAGAATTAAGTGTAATTGCGCACGAACTACAGTAGTTGGCAGTGTTATGGTGGCACTATGGTATTGGGGAAAAAGCACCGAGCAAATGATATGAAGTGCAGTAAACACTATTCATAGTCGCGTGCTGGGTGCTGGGGGGGAGGGGTTCTTCCTATAAGGGGCATCACAGAAAATAATTGAGAAGCACTGCACAAAGCGTTCTCAGAGCGTGGAAGAATACGAGGCTAATTGGCCTGGAAAAGCCCCTTCCCCAGCAGAGCTCGTAAATCAAAATTTTGCTGATAGGATGGGGCAGATTTTAGGTGGATCGAAGCTCGTATCATGGAAAACTCATTATAAAAGACACTCGTAAGTCAAGGTACCACTGTAATTGAATTTACAAATAAAGAGGTCTGCTGCAAGTCACAAACTGAGGAACCTTTCATCCCTCGTATTAGTTTAGGAATTCCTTCGTAACATCGACACTGCACTGCTGTTACAGCTGTCAGCATGTTTCACAAATGAATATTATCAGGATTGACTGACATGCCAGCAGACCGCAAAGTAAATGCTTGAACAGAGAAAGGAAAATTTAAAGTGCTGCTGACATCATATGTAAAAACGCTTAACAGTTTAAATATATATCCGGAATACTGTGATGTGTACGTGTGTATTAAAGACAGGATTTGTGTTACATTTAATGAAAGAATCAAATTACACATTGCTTGCACAGCAGAATGTACAGTGGTGAATCCAAGACTTTGATGTTGTAAACCTCCAAAACAAGACACGTTTAAAATGTCTGCTCAGATTTGTGCTGATTGGCTGTTCGATCTTTGGCAGGTACCCGACACCAGATGCTATATGAAATACGGACACCAGGCGAAGTACAAGCCACACTGTTGAATTCTTCAAGGGAAATTAAACCCAAATTTAGTAAAAATCTTGCATGCAGATCTTGTCTGAATGTATGAAAACACTCTGTTTCATGAACTTCTTAGTTGTTTCGAAAATAAACACAAGCAATAACCACACACACAGTAATATGGGAAATACCGAACAGTCATGTGATCACTCAGGGTTTTCATCTGTCATACAGAATAAATTTTCACACGAATGCATGGTGTGGTACTTTTATCTTTTCTATGCATGATTGGAGTCCTGTTCGATGATTGTGACAGGTGGTGGCTTTGTATTTGTGCCTAGTTTTATATTTTTCACAAGTTCATATCTGGTTTGTTCGTTTAATATCCGTACACTGTTTTTATTGCCATAAACGAGCCTTATATGAACGCACGGATCCACGTCCTGTTCTCGTGATATCACTGTGTATCGTCATTGTGCACACAAGACGTGTTAGAATCAGTGCCTTTTGTTCAAGAAACACCACCAGACATCAGTGGAGAATTTGAACGTTAACAAGAAAAGATAATCGCCACGTACAGCCCATCAATAAATAAAACTTTAAACACCCGTGGGATTGTGGACTGATTCCTAAGAAACCACGAGGGGGGATCACAAACGAGAAATCATGGAGACAGAAGAGACATGAACACACTTACAGCATTCCAAGTCCAGAGAGGTGTAAGTGGTACGGGTACGACAGTTCACTTACAATCCCAACCTGCCTACACAGTAATGGAAGGCGGGAGAAGGGAAGCCAAACAACAGCCACCACAGGACAAGGCTACAAAGTGAAGAAACCAGCATAGCTACCAGCCATCTAGACACGAGGGAGGGACAGTTTAAATACAACAAAATAAGGAAGGAAAGGCAGATACACTTTCAGACAAATAGCTTTGCCACGTTTCATCCACTGTCGACTGCATCCAGGTTTACCATTAAATATTAAGCTAAATCTCTGCATAGAAATATAGAAAGATATCAAGATAAATAGATTACTCGAGTTAATCCAGCCTGCAGTGCAGGAGGAAAAAGATGGAAGCCTGAGGCATTGCGAGATATAAAAAGATCATGCGTTCAACACATTAAAAGCCATCCATCATGCAAAAAAAAAAAAAAAAAAAAAAGTAAACTAAACACATCCATTACACTTTGATACCCAAAAGGCTTCATGCAACTGAAATGCACACAGAATGAAAGAATGCCGGGAGAAAAAGATCATTTTCGGACCCCAGGTGGAAGTAGTTTTGTTTTCTTAAGACCCAAGTTTACCAAACAGCTGTTTAGTTTCAAGTGGTTCCGTACAAACAATCCTTTATTATATTAGCTCTTTAATTACAAGCTCATTAGACCATTGCAGGGCCAACACAAACATTCATAAATCATACTCAGACCCACACCTTGGGGTAATTTGAGCCTAAATGTGAATTTGGACTGTGGGAGGAAACTGGAATACTCATAAAACGCCCCCCAATTTTCCTCCCTAATTTTAGTCGTACCTAATTCCCACTCATCAGGCATTGCCTTCCCTATCACACGACCTCCATTGACCAGAGAAGGGCGAAAGCATGCACGCACGCACCCGCCATCCCATGATATGCCTCTTTTCGAAACTGTGGAGCCATGCATATTTGAGGGGAAGGGCGGGCCGATTAACACACTTGAACACTCTCTCGTACAAATGAGCACACAGGCACCCGTGATTGGCTGATGATCACTGTGAGTGACAGGGAGGTGAGCGTATGCTGTCCCTCCCTTGCGGGACCAAGATTCGAACTTGCAATCTGTGGGCTAATCGTCAGACACCTTCGATGTGCTACTTAGGAGACACTGAAGGATGTGTAGAACATAACCATCAAATAAATAAACAAACAAACAAAAATCCAAAACAACAGGAAGAGGTAATTTGGAAGGCTCTTAGTAAAAAGACTGAGTGCTGAATTATAAACATCAAAGTATTAATTCAGACGTGTAAACACGTGTACAAGCGAAGCACCGCCGCAAGTTCTTCACCTTCTCCTCAAACCAGAACAAAGCAGAACACAGGACGTCACCTGTGCGTTTAACGAACAGCAACTCCGGACCGCCCCACAGGTTTTATTTACCTGCACAGTGTGTCAAACCTTCACAGCAACGTTTCATACTGTAGAGCACCATAGACATCACACACAGCGCAGGGTCTTACGTTTTATTTTTAAAAAGTCAATTTTATATCAATATGCTGTCCATCAAATAATATACAATAATTTTATACTTTCAACTAGAAGTGCCTAAAGCTTGAAAAGATACTTTTAGGTTTCTGGCCTTACAGACATCCCTCCAAATCCCGGTCTGTACCAGACGTGTTCATGGTGTGAAAAATTATAGCTTCCTTAAAAAAAAAGAAAGGGGGAAAAAAATCCTTTTACGAAACATTTGCACCCCATATTTACATTTTTGACAAAAATACACATAATTCTCTCTTCATCTTCGAACGGATTCCCATGGAACGGACCCCGAGTTTACACTGAGACCTGATGTCCACGTTCTCCGTGGTTCACAACAGCGTAGAGCTCCACCATGTCTGAGCATGTTTGTGGATAGAAAGGAGGCTGAGAGCATCATAGATGCAAAACCCATCAAGATCCCCTATGATGGCGTATTAAGGTCTATTAAGCTCTACTGCGCCCGAATAACGTTCTAGTCTCACCTTCGATCACGACTGGCGGCAAATTGTAATAATCATAACGAATTGCAACAAAATTTTCGAGTTAAAAAAATGTCACAATCATCATGATCCCAAAGTTCCCTCAAGATGCTCACGATCCTCACGATTCAATCCCACGACCCCCCACCCCACCCCCATCACGAATCTCGCAAAATTAAAGATCATGACACCAGGGACATCGTTCCAGAGTGCAAACCCAGGGCAAGTGTGCAATTAAAAACAAACAAATAAACAAACAAACAAAAAAAAAAACCATTCCGTCAGAGATCAGAAGGAAACACTTACGATAAAGAACCTGTGGACGCTCTGGACTGCCGTTTACTTTTCAGCGCCCTCAGCTTATCACCCTGAGTGAGGCTGTTGTGCTCCTCCTCGCCGTCATTATACTGAAGAAAAAAATATAGCTTAGAATGTACGTTATCTGTAATGCAACCATTTCCATTTAATCTAGTAGAATTAACAACAGTTCTCAACACCTCACACCTACTGAAGACGTACAGACAACAAATCTGTCCGTTTCTCCGACAATCAGGCCGATTTATACTCCTGTGTGAAATATACATCACAGGACACGGCGAAGCAGAACAATGACCGTACCTGGACCGACTGCTACCACGAGCATGAAGCGGCCCTTTGAGTAGATGTGGTTCCAGTTCAAGTAAAGATACAGATCATCTTCCAATGTAAACACGACATGCTACTCACCATTTCATTTTTTCTTGGTACGCCGTTCTTATTTGTCCCATTGATGGAGATCTCGTCGACGCCGGACAATATCCCTGTGACTGCAGCCTTGTTTCTGCCATTTTCCTGTTCACATCGTTTCTGCCGACACAGATCTCCTTCCGCCCACAGACTGGGCTGTTTACTGGTGAGTGATCACACACAAGATGACAAATTTACCTCAAGCAACGCACAAGTAGCACTTTATACTGTTTAAATACGGTTCATTTTGTCACAAAAATCTTTGGTGAGAAGCTTTCATTACAATCATAATCATCATCTTCCACTTAATCCGGGATCAGGGGTCGCGGGGGCACCAGCCTAAGCAATGACGTCCAGACGTTCCTCTCCCCAGCTACTTCCTCCAGTTCTTTCGGGGGAACCCTGAGGCGTTCCCAGACTGGCTGAGAGACATAGTCCCTCCGGCATGTTCTGGGTCGACCCCGGGGTCTCTTCCCGGTCAGACATGCCAGAAACACCACAGCAGGGAGGCATTCTAACCACACGCCCGAGCCGCCGCAACTGGCTCCTCTCAATGCACAGGAGCAGCGGTTCTATTCCGAGCTCTCCCCGGATAGCTGAGCTTCTCAGCCGATCTCTAAATGGAGCCCCACCACTCTGCGAAGGAAGCTCATTGCAGCGGACTATATCTACGATCTTGTCCTTTCGGTCACAACCCAAAGCTTGGGAGGGTTTGTACATAATCTTTAACGATTAAAAATATAAATATTTGACAAATAAAAGCTCTGTTTACCGTGGGAACAAATTTTTTGACTCCGTTGAGGCCAGCAACTTGTTTGCTGCGAGGTCAGTGCAGAATTATGATCCCAAGCCACACGTCTATGTCCAGACCACGTTTCCGAGAGCACATCACAGCCATGAATACGTGCATGTGCATGACGTTACAGTGCAGACACCAACACGGAACAGGCACAGCGAGTTTAAAAAAAGCCGCAGTTAAAGCAAGTCAACGTCTGGGAACTAAAGTGTGACTGACAGGCGGAACCCATCCCGATAGTTCCCAAGACACTTTGTGGGTGGGAGTTAAAGAAATAATTTCATTAGCAGTATGCTTTTCCAGATTAAACAAGGAAAAACACCAGAGACACATGTGCTGGTAGTTGTGCAGGTACAATTTTTTATTGTATTTTCAAAACAACTATCAGCACAAATGTCTCTGATTAAAAGAGGAAGAGGAGGAGGAGGACGGCTTACAGACCTCGATATGCTGTTTGATTTGCTTCATTCAAGAAGGAAATCCAAAGAACATAATAAAACGGGTTGCAGGTTACCAGTCACCCGAACACAAATTCTGTGGCACCATGCAAGGACCAAACAACCCATTCGACAATTAAAAGTGAGTCCAGTGCACTACTGTAGACCTCAGGCATCATATAAATAAAAATCTATGTTAACAATATATTAGGTTTGAACTGGGTTTACATTTCCGGCTCCAGCTCTTTGCATGTTCTCCCAGTGCTTGTGTGGGTTTTCTCCAGGGACTCCAGTTTCCTCCAACAGTTTCAAAGACATGCACATTAAGCTACATGCCTGATTTTAATTGCCCCTAGGTGAGAATGTGAATGGTTGTGTATGTGTGCTGGCCCTGCAATGGTGAGATGAGCTGAAA
This sequence comes from Plotosus lineatus, assembly GCA_024760905.1. NCBI lineage: Eukaryota > Metazoa > Chordata > Actinopteri > Siluriformes > Plotosidae > Plotosus > Plotosus lineatus. The sequence goes on along the minus strand of CM045749.1, from coordinate 28,669,837 downwards.
AAAAGCTCCAGCCTCCCCGTGGCTATGATAGGGGAGTTGTTATTAAGAAATGTCTCCCCCCAGTGGGCATCTTGCATCTCAAACATAATCACAGCCCACGTTAAACAAGAGAAACTCATTGACATTGCAGTGATGTTGAGCCTTGAACTTGATCCTCTAAAAACAAATCACTACTTGGGTGGTAAAAATTACGGTCCGTGTCTAGCTGAAATCCAAGCTAGAAAAGAAAAAGAAAAAAATAAACCCGGTTCCAAACTGCCACTAGGCGTTGGCCCAGTGATGGTCTGGTGGATCGTTCAGAGTATATATCAGTATTTTCATGGATGAAAGAATTTTTTTGCCAGGAGTTACAGGTTTTGATTCAGCCTGTTGCAGTACAATATTCTGGGTAACTCTTTGCCTCCAGGGTTTAAAGTGATAGCTGTGGATATGGATATACAAAAAAATTTTAAAGCAATATTACTGTGGTTAATTTTTTTCTTATCCGCCTAAGCCACAGAGCTTCATCTGAAGTACGAGAGCACATACACGTACAGACGACTATATGAACTACAGGAATCTCAACCTAGACGACTAGTAGAGTGGTACACGGTGGTGTAGTGATTAGCATGTTCACCTGACATCAAGAAGGACCTGGGTTCGAGTCCTGGCTCTGTGTGGAGTTTGCATGTTCTTCTAGTGCTGTGTGGGTTTCTTCCGGGTATTCCAGTTTCCTCCCACAGTCCAAAGTCTTGCATATTAGCATACCTGTCTGTTTTAAATTGCCCCTGGATGCGGGTGTGGATAGTTTTGTGCATCTGGCATGCTGTTCAGGGTGTACCCCACTTTTCCCCAGTGTCAGCTCAGGCTCCCCGTGACCCTAAGAGGAGGATTAAGCAGTTCAGCAAACGAGTGAGTGAGTGAATGACGAGAGACAGAGAGGTAAAAGTTACTCCTAAAGAAAGTATTTAGAGCCAATTTTTTTTTGATTTACGAGCTCTGCTGGGGAAATAGTTTTTCTGTGCCAATGAGCCTCGTGTTCTTCCGTGTTTATTACTCTGCACTCCGAAAACGCCTTGTGCAGTGCTTCGTAATCATTTTCTGTGATGCCACCTATAGGAAGACACCCTTGGCACTGTGAGCAGGTGCCAGGTCGTGCTGAAAAATTAAATCTTCATCTCCATAAAGCTTTTCAGCAGATGGAAGCATGAAGTGCTCCAAAATCTCCTGATAGCTATCTGCATTGACCCCGCCCTTGATAAAACGCAGTGGATCAACACCAGCGGCTGACATGGCACCCCAGACCATCACTGACTGCGGGTACTTGACACTGGACTTCAGGCATTTTGGCATTTCCTTGTCCCCAGTCTTCCTCCAGACTCTGGCACCTTGATTTCCAAATGACATGCAAAATTTGCTTTCATCCGAAAAAAGTAGTTTGGACCACTGAGCAACAATCCAGTGCTGCTTCTCTGTAGCCCAGGTCAGCCGCTTCTGCCACTGTTTCTGCTTCAAAAGTGGCTTGACCTGGGGAATGCGGCACCTGTAGTCCATTTCCTGCACACGCCTGTGCACGGTGGCTCTGGATGTTTCTACTCCAAACTCAGTCCACTGCTTCCACAGGTCCCCCAAGGTCTGGAATCGGCCCTTCTCCACAATCTTCCTCAGGGTCACCTCTTTTGGTTGTGCAGCATTTCCTGCCACACTTTTTCCTTCCCACAGACGGCCCACTGAGGTGGCTTGATAGAGCACTCTGGGAACAGCCTATTCGCTCAGAGATTTCTTTGTGTCTTACCCTCTTGCTTGAGGGTGTCAATGATGGCCTTCTGGACAGCAGTCAGGTCGGCAGTCTTACCCATGATTGTGGTTTTGAGTAATGAACCAGGCTGGGAGTTTTTAAAAGCCTCAGGAATCTTTTGCAGGTGTTTAGAGTTAATTGGTTGATTCAGATGATTAGGTTAATAGCTCGTTTACACTACCTGAACATCATATGCTCATTTTTTGAGATAGGAATTTTGGGTTTTCATGAGCTGTATGCCAAAATCATCATCAGTATTAAAACAATAAAAGACCTGAAATATTTCAGTTGGTGTGCAATGAATCTAAAATATATGAAAGTTTAATTTTTATCAGTACATTACAGAAAATAATGACCGTTATCACAATATGCTAATTTTTTGAGAAGGACTAGTATATATATATATATATATATATATATATATATATATATATATAACACAATCCATTATATCGTGAAGCTCAGACTTTTATCCAAAACGATAACTATAATTGGAATAAAATTCAAACTGGGATCCAGTGACTGAATCGCAACCATTTTACTTCAGAAACCAACACTACATATTAATTTATTTTTAAAAATGAAATGTGCTCACAGTATTTCAGGGAAAATAATATCCAAGTGTCTAATGAGTGTTTATGGAAAACTGTGCACTGTCAGGACATTCTGAAGTAAAGCTTTGTCTTATTTTTACTGCCTTTAATATTCGCGTCACTTACTCCTCGATAAAGTTCTGCTGTGGTCCGATCACTGAGCCGGGCCGGCAGATTCTGATCCAGGCGATGACCTCGGCTGCAGTCAATCTAAAGTGCTTCATCAAATAGCAGCCTATCAGTGTTCCAGTACGGCCCAGGCCAGCTGAAACCCACATAAACACATGTTGAAAAACAAATCACTCACACACACGTACACACACATTATAATATATATATATATATATATATATATATATATATATATATATATATATATATATATATATATATATATATATAGTCAAAATAAGAAGCTGAACACCAAAATCCTGGGAGGCATAAAAACACCACACTGGCTTTCAATGACTCCACCAGCTGACCTTGAAAAAACCGGTCGAGGTCCACATGCATCCATTCTCTCAATCGCTGAACCATTTAATCCTATCAGGGAGGCAGGAGCCAGTGTGTGTCACCAGACACACAATCGTTCACACTCATAATCCAGAGCAGCCAATTAGCATACGGCACATGTTTTTTTGGACTGTGGGATGAAACCGGGTTACCTGGAGGAAACCCCTCCAAATGCAGAACATGCAACTGGGGCGAGAAACCCAGGAATGTCTTGCTGTGAGGTGGGTGTGCCAACTACCCATATACACTCCCATCCTTTACGCCTCTGAGGGGGACCCACACCCCAAATTTGGTTATCCTGTCATATCCTTCCAGTTATTGCACCAGCAATTCATACGGATGGATGGAAGCCATTTCTGTTAGAATTGTGCACCGGACAAAATTTAAACATTAACTTGGTGCCATTATCTTTGCAGCAATAACATCCAGGTGATGACTATATGAATAGAAGCCCCACAGCTTTAAGATTTCCTCATCTTTAAATTTTAGAAGTGTGATCAATAATTTAAAAACATATTTTGACCGCTTCAAGTGTGCTCACTCATCTCCACTGTTGCCACATGATAAGTCACATGCTCCAGAAAAAAAAAAAAAAAAAAAAAAAATCACATTCACGCGGATGAATCTTTCACATTGTTTAATCAGCATCCACGCCAGACAGCTTATAACAGCCCTAATCCAAACCTTCACCCTGATTCAAACCTCTGATCACACTATAAATCCACATGTTCAAGATTCAAGCCATAAATTAAAACAGTAGCGGTTTCTTCATCACGTCATATTTTAACTAAATTTGTAACACATGGCATTTTTTTTTTTTTTTGGAAAGTGCGCACCATGAATAAGAATCCTGTGGGTATCTCTGCCCGGAACTATGATCGCTCTTATAACAGCGGTGTTCCGCTAAAGTCTGTATGCGTTTCTGGGTGGAGTTTGCATGTTCTCTCATCGTGTGTATGTGGATTTCCTCCAGCTTGTCCTGTGTCCTCCATGTTCTCCCATGCATGTGATGGACAACAAACTACAACCTGTGACAGAAGTAGCTGTCTGAAGTTCACACTTAACAACTCGACTCACTAAACAACCTGTTTGGTCCCTTTAAACCAACAGGTTCTGTTACGGTTCATTTAGTCGGATGAAACCACACAGAAACGATTACCGAACCTGGGACTTAAACTCAGGACTTTTAATTAATACAGAGATTTTTAATGGATGGATATCAGATCAGTATTGGTATCGGCCGGTGCCAATAAATTTAAGTATTGGTATCAGAAACGGTGGAAAAAAGCACAGTGAAACCTCAATAGTCAAACACAATTCGTTCTAAAGATATGGTCAATTACCGATTTGTTCGAAGAGTGAAACAATATTTCCCATCAAAAATACAGTGATAACTCGCTCCTTCATGCTTCGCTTTCTGCGGCTTCAGTGCATCGCGAGTATTTCAAAAATATTCATCAAATTAAAAATAAGGAAATTAAGGACCAGGGGCCAGTGGCATAGTGGTTAATGTGCTGCATTCATGATCGGGAGGTTGTGAGGTCAAATCCCACTGAGACCCTCACTGTGCTAAGACCCCTGGGCAAGGTCTTAACCACAAGTGTGCCTCTGTTCACCCAGCAGTGTAAATGGTTACCAGTAAAAATATACTGGGAAGATAACCTGCGATGGACTAGCGTCCCATACAGGGGGTGTTGAACTCCTGGTCGCTTCACGCTACGGAAACCGGGGATAAGCACCGGCCAGATGTAAAAACAGACCTACCTAACCTAAATTAAGGAAAAATAGGGAAAAGTTAGTAAAATGTGAGGAAAATGTCACAAACCAAGGCCAATTATGAAAAAAACCCCAAACAAAAAACAACCCCAAACAGAACTACATACATTTGTGTGTGTGTGTGTGTATTTATATTTTATTTACATCTTATGCATTATTTTTGAATGTTAATTGTCATTTTCAGCATTTATAGTGTTGAATATGTACTTATTGATATTAGATACACATATACAGATACGTCAGTCAAGGGGGTCGATCCTACTTCACGAAAATCAGCAGTTGCGAGGGGGGGTGTCAGTCCACATTAACCATGGAAAGTGAGGGAACCCTGTAGTTACAAGTTGATTAATGCGTTCAGATGAACGGCTACTTCCGTCAGTGCAGGTTAGGGTGCTGCACTCATGATCGAGAGGTTGTGTGTTTGAATCCCTGTTAGACCCCCACTGTGCTAAGACCCCTGGGCAAGGTCTCAGCCACAAGTGTGTCTCTTATCCTCCCAGCAGTATAAATGGGTACCAGTAAAAATATACTGGGAAGGTAACCTGCGATGGACTAGCGTCCCACCCAGGAGGAGTTGAACTTCTGGTCGCTTCATGCTACGGAAACCAGGGATAAGCACCGCCCTGATGAGCCACTAGGCTCGGGTGTAAAAGCCCAACAGACTTGCCTTACATCAATTAATGCACAAACAAGAAAAACATGACAATAGTACGGAATAATTAACCTAATTATGTACTGTATTTTTTTACCTTTCTGTTTGCAACGTGACAGCATATGTGGATGGATGGGGAGGGAGAGATGGGGGAGGGGTTATTGCTTTGAGGGGCTTGGCGGTTTTTCCCTTCTCTGTCTCTTGATCGCAGTTGATTCCTCACGTTCAAGACTTTTCTCTTTTCCTTTCCAGTATAATTATTGCTGCTTTTCTTCGGACTCGAGGTTAAGGGTTAAAGTAGCCATAACGAAATGAATTAATACGATACGCAGTCCGAGACTCTCTCTCTCTCTCATTGGCTGTTCAAAGTACCGAACACTGAGCAGCGTTCAACACACTTGGCTCTGATCCGTTCCAACTCTGATCACTTGTTCCAACACCAAGGCATATTTTTCTCTCTCTCTTTTTTTTTTTTAATCAAACTCTGATTTGTTCGACTAAAGAGTTGTTCAACCACCAAGGGTCCACTGTACTGGAAAATCTCTATATAAAACAACAATTTTGCATTTATTGTTCATTTCATTTATTGTGTGCACTTTACCTTTACAGTGAACAGCTATGGCACCATCTGCATTTTCACAGATATTCATGAATTTGGTAACTATGGCGTCGGTCGGTGTGCTCCCATCAACAAAAAACATGTCATGGTGGGCGAAGCCCACATCCGTGAACCGCTTGGCATCGTACATTTTTTTGTTGAGGCGTATGATAGTGCTGATGTTGTGCTTCCTGAAATATGGGAAATAGGCCTCAGGAGCATGGAGAGGATAACCTGGGATGAGAGGAGGGAACGGGGACAAAAAACAACAACAAAAAAACACGAATAAATGAACAGGGTGCAGTTCACACAGAACTATGACCTATTATGATCCAATACAGACTCGCCTCCATTACCATTCTCAATCTTGCTCTTCGGATGTGGACCACTAAAGGCCAAAAACTTTCCAGGAATAATCCAGTTGAAATCTCCATTTTCAGCTCTCTGTGGAACAAAACTACATTTAATTATACAGTCAAGAATAAAAAAGCTCTTTCAGTACAGTTGCAGAGCCATTGCACCTCATAATGCTCATATTCCTCCACATCAAAGGTGGTGAAATCTAACCAGCCAAACTGCAGCGCCTAAGAGGAAAAACAAGCAGCAGACGTGTGTATTATAATGCGCATAAATTACACGTTAATTCATCACAACATGGTTCTGGGTTACCTTGTGCACTGCATGTAAACAATCAAGGACATTCAGATTGTACATGCAAGTACCAAATGAGGCATCACTGAAACAGAAAAAAACAAACAGAAAAAAAACAAAGCCTCTATTTACTACACACAAACTGCTTCATACAGAGAAATAAAGGAATTATCTAAAATACTGCTTACCGGAAGGGAAGATAAGTGGCATTTCGGGACACTAGTAGCGAATATGTTTCCTGTGGTGTTTTCTGCAGATACATCACCTGAAGTGGGGTAAAAAAAATCTTTTGAAATAATTTTGCATTTATTTTAAGTGTTCTTAAAATAACCCAAAGCCATGATAACCATCACCATTTAATAGTTGGACCTTCCCTCAGAAAAATAATTTCCCTCAAGCATACAAGCTACTTCTATTACAACCCACTTAAAGGGGACTCAAACCTGAACTTGTATCCGTTCTTTATATCCCTGTCCGTTAAAACATGAAATGCTTGTAATAACAATAATAATCATCATAGTAATAATAATAATAATAATAATAATAATAATACTAACAATAATAACAATAAGTGATAAACCCTCGCACAGGGAGGCACCATTGTCCTGTGAAAAGTGGGGCATGACTGACACTGTTAATGCGAAAATGTGCATTGTGTACCAGGATGTATGCCACGTGCTCATGTGAGCGAGCGGTCGCCTGGGAAATGCATGTTTAAAAAAAAAGTTACGTACAGTACAGACAGTCGTCGACTTACGACCGCTTCCGGTTCCGGCAGACCAGTCATAAAGCGATCTGGTCGTATGTTGACTTTCCATCCAAATACACTCATGCCAAACAAAAACAGATGAAATTAATAAATCTCACGCATTTAAATCTATACATCTATTTTCCACGTCACTGTGGCGCACAGCGGAGAGCCAATCCTTTCTGTACTCCAGTGTGTGGGCGGGTCCAATACCTTCAAACTCTAATTTTATTGGATTATAACAACAGCCACAGACTGCGGGTGTTGTTTTGAGTAAAGAGATAAATTTCCCTTGTTTTTAATCAGCTCATTCGCACGAAGCCAAACACAACTGGCAAACAAACACAAATGGACAGACATGGAAAAACTTCAACCCGCAGACCAGCTGATTGACAAAAGTTGGGACGCGCATCCTGTCACATAAACACTGTGCAACGTGTGAATGCAATAAAATTAGAGTTTCAGGGTATCAGACCCACCCGCACACAGAAAGGATTGGCTCTCCGCTTCACGCCACAGTGACGTGGTATTGAAAGTAGATGAATAGATTTACTCTGAGCTCTGAGCAGTTAGAAAGTGAAGCTGCATCATCTCCTGCTTGGCCTTTTAAGATGCTGGCACTGCCGGCAGCGCAAACAACTGTCGTCCGCAACACTCGCACTGCACTGCCATGAATCATGCTTCACCACTTTTGTGGTCGTAAAGTCTATCAGACGTAACTCACATAGGTCGTAAGTCGACGACTCACTGTATATGTATTATGTGTAGTATTATGTGGAGCCTTGGGCGGTACGGTGGCGTAGTGGTTCTGCCTCACAGCAGGAAGGTTCTGGGATATATACATGTTCTCCCCATGCTTGCATTTCCTCCAGAGACTCCGGTTTCCTCCCAAAGGTTAAAAACATGCAGAGTAGGTTACTTGGCTGTTCCAAATCACCCTTAAGTGGGAGTGTGTGTTTGAATGGTTGTGAGTGTTGGCCCTGCGATGGCCTGTCGAGCTGTCCAGGGAGTACCCCACCCTCGCCGAGAGTCGGGTGAGATATGCGCCAGCCTCCCCATGACCCTAATTAGGATTAAACGGTTCAGAAAATGAAGAAATTAATGAATTATGTGGAGCCTACATGAATGTTATTCAGTTCAGGAGATTATTGCGGGGCCCCCATGTGGCGAATGGAGCACCACTGCTAACAGAAAAACCCATCAAGTTACTTCTGGGATGTCAAGAAGATCCTATAGCACCCATTCCTCTGTCTTTCTGGTGTACGTGTGCACATGGCAACCCTGTGCTATTCTTTACAATCATCATCATCATCATCATCATCAGGCAGTAGTGATAACAAAAATCTTTAAAATATTTCAAAATTATTTGCTTCAGATATGAATCTGGTGCTCTTTTCACTCGTCTTCCACAACTTTACACATTCGGTTAAAGAAAATGCACACAGAGTGTTGTGTGTGTGTATATGATGTCAGATGTAGTGACATGTCTAACGTGGGTACATATACCTCATCCAGGTTCGAAATGTAGGAAGGAAAAATATTTATTTCAAAACCGAGATGAAGTGCAAAATATAAACCACTAGAATACAATGCGAATATTTTAAATGATTAAGGTATCTCTACTCACACTATTTCACTGACCAGGAAAAACATCCGCACATTTTTCTGGTAGACAGTCACATAGAGAGTGACAGAGGATAATACTTGGGTCACGTGATGTGATGTCATTAATGAGGTGTAATAAATAACTAAATAAATATGTTATTGTGTCATTCAAATGTTCTGTATGATGGACTTTACACCCCGAGACTGAGACTGTGTTTATGGTTCCCTCATTTAATGGTAATATACGTAGGATATGTGTACGTGAATCATATATCGGAGTGCCGCTTTGAGGCAGCGCTTAAATCTACTGGTATATATTATCTGATTTGTTAGTTTTATATCTGAATACTGTTATTATTGCTGCCTTGCCTTATTGGAACTGAAGTTTTCACTTCGGGTTCTTGCGTTTTCGGTGAAGTGGACTACAAAGGACACACATTTCAAACAGGCGAATGCAAACTATTGACGGCATTTTAGCAAAATAGAATTTTGTAGCTGCAAATAAAAACCACCTGATGATGAAAATGTACAGCGGTTCAGCATAGCAAGAGACTTTGAAAGGCTTTCTTTTCATTTTCCTTTGAACATACCACAGTGAAATAAATACTCACAGCATACGATCCTATTAAATATGCAGCATTTGCTTGTTTCTTTTTGTCCCCACAGGTATAGAACACAATCTTCTTCTTAGAGTATGCCAAAGACTGAAATCGTAAAAAAATATATATATATATTCCATAAAAGTAGAAAGGCAACCTGCTATTGCACATATATGGGCAGTTATTTTAAAACTGAATCTCAGAATAGTGACATCATCAAGGCCCAAGTTAAAGTGGATGAGTTTGACTTTATACAGCATTTTAATACAAGTTTTTGTTTTTTTTAAATAAGCATTTCAGGTGTTTGTACTTTTGTTACTCTCATGCTGATTTAACTCTTGCTACGCAAATGGCATACCAGATTCTCTGGATTATACGCCGTTCTGGAGTACAAGTCACATTGGTCAAAAAATGCATAATAAAGAAGGAAAAAAAGCATATATAAGTCACATTGGACTATACATTGCAAGCTCATGGAAACTGTCTACCTTGGATTGAAAATCTGCTGACAGGTTTTGTGACATGCTGTCTCTGATAGAGAGGCGGTTGCATTGCATGAAGCAGTCACACCAAGAAAGTCCTCAGGCAATGTCATTTATATTCATTCCCTGATGCACATTACTCAAGCACCCATGTGCGAGCTCATTTCTCTAGCTGTGGCCGTCTAGCTTTTAGCCTGTGATTAGCTTTTTAAATTTTCTTCATTGTAGGAATAATAATCTCCACTTTTCTGCACTTCTCTACCTTTTCTTGTTGCCTTCTTCTGGTTGCGAGGGAAAAAATAAACATGTGAAATTATGTTTTTTAACATTATGATGAACAGAATTATATGTAACAATTTCACATATAAGTTGCTCTGGAGTATAAGTCTCACCTTCAGCCAAAGTATAAAAAGTGCGACTTATCGTCCGGAAAATACTGGATTGAAAAAATATTTTCACTTTGGTTGAACGTCAAGAAATTAAGCATATCTTGTGCAAAATTAAAGTTCTGTGATGCGTCGCTGTCATCAACACCTAAATACAATAAATCGGCCTTTCATTGCTCTTGTGGCGTGAACATGACGCAATCTTGGACAGGTTTCCTTGTGGGTTGTTGGTCGAGAAACACTGGGGGGAATGAACATAAACAAAATTATTTAAAACTACTTGAAATCGATCAGTGACTTTATTTTAATTTTTATGGAACTCAAAGTCCGGAATAAACACATGCAATTTATCCATTAAAAACAACAATTATCTCGAATCAAGCCTTGGTATTTGAACATGCAAACATTCTTATTCTAATTGTTCTGTCTATTCTAATGATGTTTATTGTAGAAAACTTATTGCAACATATTGTTATGAAGTTATTCTTTAAACAGAACAATATATACAAATCCAATAAATTTACCAATATTTAAAAAGTACGCTCTTGTTTACATCTGTTAGGTCTCAAAGTATTTTAATCTTACATTTATTTATTTATATTAAGATATTTATTGGTTTATGGATGGTAGTTTGTTATTAAAATAAATTTTAAAAAATTGACACGAACAATTTCTAATTAATTTCTTTCTCCCAACTCCTGCAATCTCAATACATTTTATCACCAAAATATGGGATAAAATATGCCAATATGTAATAGAATACTGCAAGAGCTAAAATGATTCAAATATAGAATATAAAATAAAGAAAGAAAACTTAACAATGAATCAAACATTATTTTTTGTCAGAATCAAACAGGTTCAACTGCTATTATTCAACTGACGAATCACCTTACACACGGCCATCCTCTGCCACTTTAGAAACCTCGCTTCTCATGATTGGAAAGGCTAAAAATTCATATATAGTATACACAAGCATTCAGGATGTTACTCACATACACCTACAGAAAGCCCCCGTTATTCGTGGGGGTTGCGTTCTGCCCCCACCCGCAGATCCCGGAAATCCACGAATTATTGATGCGGTTTTAATATATATATATATATATATATATATATAGAGCAGTAAACTGACATGATGGAAACAGATCGTAACAATAATATTTGGTGCCCAAGTAGGATTTCTGTAGGTTTTCCATAGAAGAAAATAAGCCGAAAGTTCTACCGAGCATCTGCCAGAACCAGTCACGGTTCTTCAGGAGGCTGACTACGACTCCTTTCTTTCCCGATTTAACAAACATTTCTCTGTAAAATGTGATCAGTGATGATGATCAGTGATGATTTGATGATGATGATCATCAAATGTGATGATGTGCAGGCTGGGCACACAATGTTCACTCTAAAGCAGTCAACATATTCACATCAATTCACAGTCAAAAGATCGTTTTCAGCGGTGAGCACAAGGTTTCGCCACAGACCAGCTCAACACACACATAGCCAAAGACAACATCAGCACTTGAAAAACTTCAGGGCGCATACAAGAAGGTCGTGTTACGCATCATAGTATAACCCCATAAGATGGCATTGCTGAGACGGTCCCTTTTTTTTTTTTTTTAAACATCCAGCTATCCTGATACGCCATACGCACAAGCCTCAAACACCAGTGTGTGACAGGGCGATTAAATATACTGGGACCCTTCACTTTCCACGGTTAATTGGGACCGAGATCCCACGCGACCATCGAAATCTGCCAAGTAGGATTACCCCCTCCCCCGACTGATGTATACGTACATGTATGTGTGTGTGTGTATAATGTCAATAAATACATATTCGATGCAATAAATGCTTATAACAAGTAAACATTCAAAAAATAAAATGTAAATAAAATATAAATACACACACATACAGATGGTATTGCATGAGAAGACGACACACATACGCACGGGCGTGCACACACACACACATACAATAATCTAAGTAGTTTTGATGGGACATTTGGGGTTGTTTTTTGTTTGGTTTAGGGTTTTTTTGCATAATTGGCCTTGTTTTCGTGGCATTTTCCTTAACCTTTTCCTCTATTCTTCCGTAATTTCCTTATTTTTTAATTCAATGAATATGTATTTATTTTTTTAAACTGCGATGCACTGAGGCCGCATGAATTGAAGCGCGAAGTAGCGAGGGGTCCCTGTAATCATCCAGGTAAATATTCAGCTTCCCACAGGTAATGACTTCAATCTCAGCCGTTTGACTCATCCAATCTGTCAATAAATGGCATGAAAATATCAAAATGCTTTAATTGTACTTGTTGACTTGGGCCTTGATGATGTCATCATTCTGAGACTCGGTAAAATGGTAAGAACAGGAACCGACAGAGGACAGACTTAAATGACTCAGTCCTGAAGTGATTAAAAAAAAATCCAACCACTTAATTACCTTGAGCTTCTTGTTGAGTTTGCAACAGAAGCGATAAAACATCGCCAGGTTCAGGGGACCAAAGTCTGCATAAAAGCTGTTTACACAGAGACCAGCATTAAAATAGGTACTCACAGACACATTGAAAACATGGATGATAAACCATTTAACTATAATCACAATTTTTACTTCTAAAAATCAACCCCATCCCTCTTCAAAAAAAGAAATAAATAAAAATAAATAAATAACCAAAACTCTCAGTCCTCACTTCTCATAGGCGAATTCCTCATCGATGCAGAAACAGTGTCTCTCATTGGTGCTCC
>CM045749.1:28631728-28649228 GCA_024760905.1 Plotosus lineatus | reverse complement strand
CATGGTGGCTCTGGATGTTTCGACTCCAGACTCAGTCCACTGCTTCCACAGGTCCCCCAAGGTCAGGAATCGGCCCTTCTCTCACTTTTTCCTTCCCACAGACGTCCCACTGAGGTGGCTTGATCGAGCACTCTGGGAACAGCCTATTCGCTCAGAGATTTCTTTCTGTGTCTTACCCTCTTGCTTGAGGGTGTCAATGATGGCCTTCTGGACAGCAGTCAGGTCGGCAGTCTTACCCATGATTGTGGTTTTGAGTAATGAACCAGGCTGGGAGTTTTTAAAAGCCTCAGGAATCTTTTGCAGGTGTTTAGAGTTAATTGGTTGATTCAGATGATTAGGTTAATAGCTCGTTTACACTACCTGAACATCATTTTTTTTTCCAAGATGGCGCCGGGTGACCTGCAGCCAGTTACAGGAGCTCTTCAGTTTATTTTTCTTTTTTTTCTCTTTTCTATTGTATATAGGCGTGTTTCTTTATCTTTTTTCAATTTTTCTTTTTCTTTCTTCAATCCTGCATCTGGAAAACATACTTTCATGATGCTTTTGTTCTTCTGTGCACTTTTATTTTCACTTTTGGATCGGCGTCGAAACTCATTCACCGACGGCTCTGAGCAACGCCAGGTCTTACACACGTGAGACCCTCCTCGGCCTGCGCGCCCCGCCCTCCTTCACGCGGAAAAGCCCGTTGTTCCTTTGGAAATACGGAGAGAAAGGAGAGGCTGCAGAGGGGGACGAAAGAGCGGAGGACATGTGTTCCCTCTGTCATCATGGGAAATGTCCGCGCGATCGCCAACAAGACGGAGGAGCTGGCGGCGCTGACCCGGCAGCAGAGGCAGTACCGGGACTGCAGCCTCAAGTGTGTCTCAGAGCGTGGCTGAATGAACTCACACCGGACTCTGTGGTTTCTCTTAACGGATTTACACTCGGCGTGCAGATCGGAGTGTAGCGGAGAGCGTAAGAAGAAGGAGGGGCGTGGCGGTCTATGTGAATGAACGATGGTGCCACCCGGCAAAGCGTGCACGTGAAGGAGCAGCTGTGCACGCGGGACCTAGAGCTGCTCGCGTTAAGCGCGGCCATATTATCTACCAGGGAGTTTTCACGCGTGATTGTGTTTTGCGTGTACATTCCGCCCTCGGCTGATGCGGCCGCGTGTGAGCGTCTACACAGCGCCGTTAATCAGACACAGACTTCGTCACCCCCGCGCCATGATTCTGATCAGCGGGGACTTTTAACTACGCCCCTCTCTCCGCCTCTCCGACGTTCACGCCAATACGTGAAGTGCGCCACAAGAGACAATAAAACACTGGACTTACTGTATGCAAATGTGAAGGACGCTTACAGCTCCTCCCCCTCCCCCACTGGGACGCTCAGACCACAACCTGGTCTACCTGCTCCCCCAATACACACCCAGGAGTGCGAAAGGAACCTGCACAGAAGAGGTCTGTGAAAGTGTGGACCGAGGAGACCAACGAGAGCTTAGGGACTGTTTCCAGACCACAGACTGGAGCATGCTCTGTAACTCCTTTGGTGATGACATCAATGACCTCACACACTGTATCACCGACTACATGAACTTCTGCGTGGACAGCACCGTGCCAACACGGAGATGCGGTGCTTCTCCAACAACCACCCATGGGTCACCCCTGAGCTCAAAGTCCTCCTGAACCAGAAAAGAGGGCTTTCATCTCGAGAGGACAGAGAGGAGCAGAAGAAGGTCCAGCGTGAGCTCCAGTGGAGGATCAGGAGGGCAAAGAAGGACTATGGGAAGAAGATGGAGGAGAAGCTGGCTCAGAACAGCGTCTTGGGGCGTCTGGAGAGGACTAAAGACCATGTCTGGATTTGGGCAGGGTGTCAGAGGGACAGCTGATGGTGACCAGCGCTGGGCGGATGAATTAAACTGCTACTTCAACAGGTTTGATTCTCCCCCTCCCCCTCTGCACCCCTCCCGTTCCCCTCCCCTCTTCACTGCGTCTCCAGACCAGCTGACACCTCCCCCTCCCCAGGCCAACTTCACTTGACTGCTACAGCCCGACAGACACATCCCCCTCCTCTGCAGCCACCCCAGCCCCCTCTCCCTCACATCAGACCAGGTGAGGAGACAGCTGAAGCGACTAAATCAGAAATCTGAAGGACCTGATGGCATCAGTCCCAGGCTGCTGAGGACCTCGCGCAGACCAGCTCTGTGTGGTACTATGCTACCTGTACAACCTGAGCCTCAGCCTGGAGAAGGTTCCAGTCCTCTGGAAGACCTCCTGTGTGGTTCCGGTTCCCAAAACAGCACAAGCTTGAAGGAACCAGCCCACTACAGACCTGTCGCCTGACCTCCCACCTCATTAAGATCATGGAAGGCTCCTCCTTGAACACCTCCGGCTCTATGGTGAGCCCCACCTAGACCCGCTGCAGTTTGCCTACAGGCCCAACATCGGAGTAGAAGATGCCGTCATCTACCTTCTGCAGCGGGCACTCACCCACCTGGAGATCGCCCGGCAGCGCTGTGAGGGTCATGTTCTTTGACTTCTCCAGCGCCTTCAACACTCATCAGGCCAAGCGCGTCTGCGGGGAAGCTGGAGGGCGTGGGAGTGGACGGGCATCTTGCTGCCTGGATTATTGACTACCTTACTAACCGTCCACAATGCAGGTGCGGCTGTGGCTGTAAGTCAAAGGTGGTAGTCTGTAGAGCACCGCCAGTGCAAATCCTCTCACCCTTCCTTTTAACATCTATACCTCGGACTTCATATATAACACAAACCGGCTGCCACCTCCAGAAGTTCTCGGACGACTCCGCCATCGTGGGCCGTGTGTCAGAGAACGAGCTGGAGTACCCGGTCGATCATCGTCGACCGTGGACTGGTGTGGCGCAACCACCTGTGCTTGAACACTAGGAAGGCAGAAGGAGATGGTGGTCCGACTTCAGGAGAAACACTCAAACACACACGCACACACATTTACTAGTGAACATCCAGGGACAGGACATTGAGACAGTGGACAGTTTCAAGTACCTGGGTGTTCACCTTATAGCCTAATAAACTGGACTGGTCCCACAACACCAACGCCCTGTACAAGAAGGGCCAGAGTCGCCTCCACCTTCTGAGGAGACTCGGGTCCTTCGGCATATCTGAACCTCTGCTCAGGACATTTTATGACTCTGTGGTAGCCTCTGCAATCCTCTACGCTGCCATCTGCTGGGCCCGGGCAGCACAGGCGGGACAGAAAGAGACTGAACAAGCTGGTCAGGAGGGCCAGCTCTGTCCTCTGACTGCCCACTGGACTCTGTGGAGGAGGTGAGTGAGAGGAGGATGGTAGCAAAGCTCACATCCATCCTGTTCAACAGCTCTCACCCACTGCACCAGACTGTCGAGGAGCTAAGCAGCTCCTTCAGTGGACGACTGAGGCATCCTCAGGCCAGGAAGGAGCGCTACCGCCAGTCGTTTCATTCCACCGCTATCCCAGACTGTACAACGCCACTTTGTAACTGTCTGTGAAAATACAGTTATGTGCAATAAAACCCGCCCACTTTAATCAACCACATCTACCCCACTGACTGTCAACCATATCAACCCATCTACTCTGCACTCAGATACATTACACTTTAATATAGGCCAATCTATAAAGTTGCTCCATTCTTTTCTTTTATTGTTTAGTAATTTATACTATTTATGTATCTATTTATTTATTTACTTATATATGTATGTGTGTATGTTCGTACTTGTATCTATTTTTGCACCCCCTACTGATAGTACCTCAAGAGCCTGTAACAGTGAATTTCTCCATTGTGAGATTAATAAAGCTGTATCTTATCTTATCTTATCTTATCTTATCTTATATGCTCATTTTTTGAGATAGGAATTTTGTGTTTTCATGAGCTTTCTGCCAAAATCATCAGTATTAAAACAATAAAAGACCTGAAATATTTCAGTTGGTGTGCAATGAATCTAAAATATAGGAAAGTTTAATTTTGATCAGTTCATTACAGAAAATAATGAACTTGATCAATATGCTAATTTTTTGAGAAGGACCAGTAATTGCACCTCCATTCCAGTAGTTGGCAGTGGCGCTCTCATTGTCGCGCTATGGCGTAACGATTTTCCGCACGAGCAAACAATATGAAGTGCAGTAAACAACCCCTCAAGAAACTCCACAGAAACATTTCTAACAGGAAAGAAGAGAACGGTGGAGAGAGAGACGGAGATATCAATACATAAGTAAGTTAAATGAGTTTAAATAAGTTGAACGAGTTTAAATAAGGATTAAAAAAAAATTTGAGGCACATTGGTGCACTTTAAATCTGTTCTGTTACAGATTAAAAAAATGTTCATGACGTTTTTCTTTACTGTAAGTCGAACTTATGTTTCTTTTTTGTTTTTAATATTACTAAAAATACAATGTGAGGTGTACTAAATGCAGAGGTATACTAATAATGTTATCGACAAATAATACTGTTTATAGTCGCTCGCGGGGAGGGGGTGTTTTTTTTTTTGTTCCAAGAGAGGGCGCTGCAGAAAATAATTGAGAAGCACTGACATACAGTACAGTATAGTACAGTGTACGTATACAAAACTATGGAATGAATCGGTTCCATAATGTTCTTACAGGAGGTCCTCAGCTTCAGTGACTAACCACTTAATAATAATAATAATAATAATCATAATATTAATAATACTTGAAATGTTCTCAGATCCTGGTAGATATCTTATCATGTTTCATTTATAAACATATTCCAACAAATAGGTGCTTTTAAAAGATGAGTGCAAATTTAAATAACTCCTTTCTCATATAACAATAACCTTGGCACGTCTTTTAAAGTCGACCACCTGCATTCCAGATAGCAGGAGCAAGTCGTTGATTGGCACATGGCTAAATCGATTCTTGTCAAAATGTGCAGTATGAATGTTGGGACCTGTAAAAATCAGGAGTTGAAATGATCTATGAGATGATAATCAATCATACTGTAGTAAGCTTTTAAATGCTCTGTTCAAAAACTTTTGTTGTGAAATATAGCTTCATACTGGTCATGTGAATGGCACATTTTTATTAATTACATGTATATTATTCTACATACAGAATTTCACTTTGTTCTGCAACTAAGTTCACATCTGCAACACTTGTAGCATAAAGGAATAATATCTGTTGGAATAAGTATTGATTTAGTGAAAGATATGTTGGTCACCTGGCCCAATGATGAGTGCTCCGCCTTGCTGGAGAGGATCTCCTTGAAAATCGAAGGCAGGACTCGTCATGGCACGCCACATGCTCTTCAAACTGCCAACAAGCATGTTGGACTTGACGTGTGGACTTTGAGAAGCTGAGAGTAACCAGATATCAGAATTCATTCATCATTATATTTATACAACTCCGTTGCTCAAGGAGCGAAATGTGTCTGGAGAGCAGTTCTGAGATTTAAAACCACAGAATCCTCAAAGTTGATTTTTTTAAGAGATTCAGACAAAATTAGACACATCGGATTGTTGGAAGCCCTGGACTTGGCTCATTATTAAAAAAAAAACAAACAAACAAAAAAAAACTGTGTTTAAATGTCTGCCACTTGGCAGGTATGTGTTCACCAGCAGCAGTTTGCTTGTTTGGCTGTTAGCAGAATTTCACAAAAACTACTGATCTGATTTCCATCTACAGTGGTACCTCACTTTATGAAATTAATCCGTAACCTTGATTTACATGTAAAACGCGTGATTCATTCCAAGGCCCCCAATACTACCCTTTAAAAATTATAAAAGTACCCCCCTTTTAAGGTACGTACTTCTTGTTGACCATGTCTTCTTAGCAGAGTTATAATCTTACAAATGTTTATGCAGGGTTCAAAGCCCGAGACAAAAAATAAAGTTGCAATGAGCACAATCAAAAAACTCATGAAACAAACTGCTGCTCAAAGGAACTGCATCATCCCTCCTAGCCAATGGGAGGTCAGCAGGGCAGGATGTTCGGAGATAGCCAATGGGAGGGAGCTGCGTCATCCCACCTAGCCAATGGGAGGCCAGCGGGGCGGGATGTTGGGAGAGCAACTTGCGCATTGTTTGAATGGTGTGTTTTAATGTTTGAATGGCGCATTTGAATGTTTAAATGGCCTGTTTGGGACGTTTCGTAAGGAGAACTTGTTTTGTATACGGAGACAAAATTTAGTAAAATGTTTTTCGTAAACTGGATTTTTAGTTTTCTGGGACGATCGTAAGGAGAGGTACCACTGTAATTTGGTGGAGGGGTGTGGCTTCAATTGGGATCAAACCCATTCAATTTTGCAAGTAATCTGGGCATAGATTTATGCTGGAAAAACTCTGGAATTTGATTTAAAATCACGAAAAATCCCTGTCTGGGGCAAAATGTCCACACTCGGAGGAAACCTTTTTGGTCTTTTAAAACTATAGATCAGGGGTCTACAATCTTATTCACAAAGGGCCGGTGTGGGTGCAGGTTTTCACGTCAATCAAACAGTAGCCACACCTTCCACCTGTTTCAATCACTGATCATCAAAAGAAAAGAAAAAAAACTAGATTGGACATTACTGTTTCAATTCTGAAGTGGCGCCATCTTGGTGAGATCACCGTGCTTTAAGACTTAAGACCACCCTTTGTGGATAAGATCGGAGACCCCTGCTATAGATGTTCTGCAATACACATCACAACCCGTAGACTAATGAGAAAGCACTGCACCGATGCCATACTGGTGGCACCGTGGAGGCTGTGAATGTAGAACGTAGAGTAAAAGTGCTGGAAGCAGTTGTTCCTTACGTGCGTAGAGGGAAAGACACGAGCGTTTTTTTCCGTGTCTCTGCAATTATTAAAAGCCAGGTGAGCATGTGACAGGAAAAACGTGAGTTAACTGGTTCAGAAACATCTCCAGAGCAGATCCACGTTTGCAGTCGACATTTTATTATAACGGTGAGTGCAAACAAAGTTAATATTATTCCTCTTCCTTCATTTATAATAATGAGGAAACGACTCATAACAAAGAATTATACTGAAAGCAATGAGTCGAGTCCATGCTGAGTGAAGCACCTACTGATAGCATGAGCTTCTTTTTCAACCAGAACATAATGTGCAGCAGTTTTACGTACGGATATTTTCTCGAACATTTCAGGCGGCCCGGTGTTCAGTCTACCCTGTGGTGTGATACGTTTGCATATATATTTTTTCATTTTGATATCCTGTATAAATCCCATGAAGGAAATGATTTCCTTTGCATTTAACCCGTCCATAGTGAGCACACACACACACACACACACACACACACACACGCGCGACCTAAACTATCGAAATGAAAAGAAAAAACTAGGGTGAACCAAATTCAGAGGAGTCAACAACCTTATCTGTCTGAACTTTCAACAGTGGGTTCAAAGCCTCAACTATTAATTCCTGGGGACATTTTATGTAATGTTTACTTCACAATCTATGTTCCAAGAGCCAGAGTTAGCAACTGAGGATTGGACTGGCAGAACCCACACCTATGGCTGCCACTAGGCTCACACTACAGCCAGGTCGACCCAGAACACGCTGGAAGGACTATGTTTGTCTCCTGGTTTGGGAACACCTTGGTGTCCCCCCACCTCTGGAAGAGCAGGAGGAAGAGCTGCGACCTGACCCCGGATTAAGCGGAAGAAGATGAAGTTATTGTTTACAGAACAGTACACGGACACACGCCTTCACAATACGACTGCGGTACCTGTACCGCTGTGAAATGGCTGTAAGATTTTAGAATTCTGGAAAGAGGGGCAGTAGTGCCCTGGTGGTAAAGGTGCTGGATCACTGATCCTAAGGTTGGGGGTTCAAGCCCCACTCTCAACAGGTGATCACTGTCCTCCCGGTGCACTGGGTTATCAAAGGCTGGACATGTCTCTCACTGTCTGTGGTGTCCATCACTGACTTTTGGCAAGAGGAGCTGCGTAGCTGTCAGCGTGTTTCCGACCCTGCGATGGCCTCACAAGCTGTCCAGGGTGTACTCTGTCCTCACCCGGGGTCGGCCGGATGGGCGCCAGCCTCCCCGCGACCCTAATTAGGATTAAGCCGTTACAGAAAATGAACCGGACTGAACTAATTTCTGTATTAAAAATATAATGTACCCTGCATTCTGCAATTGTTTGAGAATTTCAGGATGGATGTGTCCTGCTCACACAGGCCGGCAAAGGGTTTCCAACCTGTCCGTTGGGCCTTTGAGACATGAACCATGATGCAAAAAATAGTCCCTCATAGTAGAGCTGTAGAGTGGACTTGTTTTTTTCCAGAAGAATCTGGAGCTTCTATTAATTTTACACTTTTCTTTCATTATAATGGTGAAATTCCGGACAAGGTTTAATATCGACAGGTGAACCGAGCAGCCTTTTATTCTTACCTGTCACCTCAGAGAGTTCTCCTCTTGTCATCCCAAGTTTCTTATAAATCTGTCGCTCTGGATCAACATAAATCTCATACTGATATCCTGTCAGTGAGCAGAATGCCTACAAAAAACATCTGAATATTAACACCATCTCACAATCTTGATTCATACAAAAAACCCCTCCCACATTTCAAAGGTAAATGAAAAATTAATGAAAAAAATGGGATTATTATTATTGCGACACATGAAGCTTCACTCAGTCCAGGTTTTATTCATCATGATTTAAAGATGATCCTCCACACGGTGGTCGTTATCATCTAGCTGCTCTTGGTTAATTTCTGAAGGCTGCCTTGGCTCGACGGGTCGTGTCGGGTAGAACGGCAGCAACCCGCTGCCGAATAGTGACCTTCAGGCCTTCGAGAATTTGGGGTGGATGAGTATACATTCGTGATTTAAGGTAGCACCACAGGAAGAAAAAAACCCCACAGGGGTGGGGTCAGGGGACCGGGCCGCCACCTGACCTCACCACGTGACGAGATCAACATTCCCCTCGGCAGTTCCGATGATCTTCCAGCTGTGTACGCTGTGGCTCCAGCTGATACAACACGCCCACTTCTTAAACACCAAGGGGTTCAAGTTATGGTTGGGCCTCCAACAGACCTCATCACCACCTCTCCTTCATCACTGAGATTCATGTGTGATGATGATAATTTGATTACCTTGAGCCTTTTGGTTTATGTAGCTTTTGAAAAGTGGGACGGATTTTTCGTGTCACGCTGCTATTTTTATTTTTAAATCACCACATTCTTATTTATGTGATTTACCTCTATATGAGAATAACCAGACTGTCCAATGACAATGAGCCGGATGTCAGCGTCCTACAGCAGCAAAGACACAAGTCTTTTACATGAACATCTTCAAAAGATTATAAATGATACTATTTATTAAAAATCACTCATTGCTGATGTCACCACACTCACCACTAACATTTCTTGTGGTATTTTGCTCAGGTCTTCAACATACTCCTGACATGTGTAGCACAAAAAATTCTGTCAAAACAAAGCAACTGGTAAATTTTCTGGAGGTCTACAAGTGTCCACGATGGCCTCAGATTCTTGTTTTTTTTTTTGTACGAGCCAAGATGCTTTTGTTCTCACCACAGTTGTAAGGCAAAGTAAAGTCTGTTGGGCTTTTTACACCCGAGCCTAGTGGCTCATCAGGCCGGTGCTTATCCCCGGTTTCCGTAGCGTGAAGCGACCAGGAGTTCAACTCCTCCTGGATGGGACGCTAGTCCATCACAGGTTACCTTCCCAGTATATTTTTTTTTTATTGGTACCCATTCATACTGCTGGGTGAACAGAGGCACACTTGTGGTTAAGACCTCGCCCAGGGATCTTAGCACAGTGAGGGTCTAACTGGGATTCGAACCCACAACCTCCCGATCATGAACCCAGCACCCTAACCACTACACCACCGGCCCCACCATGGTTGTAAAGAGTTACACTAATTAAAGGTTACCATATTCTTCCGAACAGCTTTAATCTGGCTGACCTTTAACCTCCAACCTCGCTTGTGGCTGTTGCATTTCCACCCACAAAACTGTCACTGACTGTGTTTTTACTGAATATAAAAATAGTTGATCAACAGTTTCTTAACTACTTTGGTGGGGCCGGTGGCGTAGTGGTTATGGTGCTGTGCTCATGATCGGGAGGTTGTGTTCAAATCCCAGTTAGACCCCCACTGTGCTAAGACCCCTGGGCATGGTCTTAACCCCAAGTGTGCCTCTGTTCACCCAGCAGTATAAATGGGTACCAGTAAAATATACTGGGAAGGTAACCTGTGACAGATGGATGAATGGAGCATCCCATCCAGGAGGAGTTGAACTCCTGGTCGCTTCACACTACAGAAACCTGGGATAAGCACCGCCCTGATGAGCCACTCGGCTCGGATGTAAAAAACACAAAAGACCATCTACCTACCTTCTTAAATACTCAAACCAGCCTGAATGGTACCAACACCTACACAGGTTCGGCAATATGATGACTGCTGCGAAAATTATCTGCAGCCTTTGACCTTGATTTTTTTTTTTTTTTTGTAAACACATCGCTGCCACATACTCGGCTGATTCGATAATTGCACACAGCGCTCTGTCAAAATTTCAGCTGTAAACAAACATTTCCATTTGTCCATTTTCCAAGCCTACCTGGGGCACAGGGAGGGTGGAGTCTAACTCATCTGACCCTGGGTGAAGGTGGGGTATACCCCAAACTTCACACCTATGCGTTGTAAGGTCAACACACACACACACACACACACACAAGCATAGAAACACTCGAGATTGGGAATTGAACCCAGGCCTTCTTGTTGTGAGGAGGAATTGCAGACCACTGTGCCACCCACATCAGAACATTTTGTTAGGAAAAGTATTATGTGAGGGCAGTGGTGGCCTGGTGGTAACGTGCTGGATCACTGATCCCAAGGTTGGGGGTTCAAGTCCCACTATCATCGGGTTATCACTGCTGTCCCCCAGTGCAGCTAACTGGGTTATAAAAGCTCAGCCGTGTCTCTCACTATCTGTTGTGGAGATTCATGTAGAAGAACCAGTGCTGACTTTCATCAAGAGAAGCTGCATGGCCATCAACATGTTTCTGCCCTGCGATGGCCTGGTGAGTTGTCCAGGGTGTACTCTGCCCTCGCCCAGAGTCGGCTGAGATGTGTGCCAGCCTCTCCGCGACCCTAATTAGGGTTAAGCAGTTCAGAAAATGGATGGATGAGTATTCGGTGTTCCACTGTAGAAACCTAAAATTCCACGTGTCTGCATATGTTGCGTCAAAAAAACCCAAACATTTTTGAAATACAGTACTGTATATGTTTGTGACCTTTTTTTTTTCACTTGGAATTAATTGTAAAAAATTATTTTTCACTTGTTATTGTAAATCTATTATTATTTCTTGTAAAATAACGGTTTCATCACCAGTCATTCGCTCCCTGGATGCCGCCATTTCCCTGGATACATGCTGCATTCTGTAATCCTGGGAATTCTGGTAAATAGGAGTTTTTAAGTGGATACTGACTTCTGACACATGGTTCCAGTAGTATTTGGCAAACTAGTGCTTGCTGGAGTATCTCCGTCCCACTTCACCTCCCTCCACCTTTATCTACGGCATTAGCGCAATTCAGACAGCAGGTAATTAACTTGATCGCTTGGTTGGGGAGGTGATGTCATTCACTAGCGTCTGTTTGTCTGTTAGCAGGATTAAGCAAAAACTACTGAACTGATTCTCACCAAACTTGGCGGAACGAATGGGTTTGGGCCTGTCAAGAATCTGTAACATTTTGGAGCAGGTCCAAAACACAGTCCAGAAACAGGAATTTATTGAAATCTTTTTAAATCGCATTTATTGAAGGATTTTTTTTGTTTGTTTGTTTTTTTTTAGCAGGATTTGGTCAAATTTACCGGTATGATCTTCATCAAACTTGGTGGAGAGTTGGGGGCCTGGGAAGAAGCTGTGAAATTTTGTAGGTGATTCATGCATGCTGGAAAAAAAAGAAAAAAGAAAATAAAGAAAAATCTCTATTATTAATACGAGGAAAAATGTTTATCCGCATGGCAGTGGTAAGGTGCTGGATTACTGAGTCCAACGTCAGGGATTCAAGCCCCACTATCAACAGGTTGTCACTGTCTCCCCAGTGCAGCTATCTGGGCTGTCAAAGGCTGGCCATGTCTCTCACTGTCTGTGGTGGCGGATCATGTAAAAGAACCATTGCTGACTTTCGTCAAGAGGAGCTGAATAGCCGTCAGCGTGTTTCCGCCCTGCGATGGCCTGGCGAGCTGTCCAGGGTGTACACTGCCCTCCCCCAGAGTCGGCCGAGTTGGGAGACAGCCTCACTGTGACCCAAATTAGGATTACAGTAATCGAATCAGAAAATGGATGAATGTTTGTTCAGTGCCAACCAGGGGGAGACAGTTCAGTAGAACTATACTAAATTCATTCATTCATTGTCTAAGCCTATTAATTAATGAGGGTCACAGGGAGGCTGGTCCTCATCTCGGCTGACTCTGAACGAAGGCGGGGTACACCTTGAACAGTCCGCTAGGCCCTTGCTGGGCCAACACACACATACATACACTCACCCCTAGAGGTGATTTAGAGCAGCCAATTAACCTACTTTGCATGTTTTTGGACTGTGGGAGGAACCCAGAGGAAACCCACACAAGCATGGGGAGAACATGCACACACAAATGTCTGAGCTGGGAATCAAACAAAGACCTTCTTGCTGTGAGGTGGACGTGCCTACCACTACGCCACCATGCAGCCCTGGGTTCAGTCGTGTTTGGGTAATCCCGCTTGCAGACAAACAAGATAAAGGTGAACGGTTGCTAAGTGGACCAAATGGAGGAAGTCCAGCAGGCCCCAGTTCTCCAGCAGTTAATAAGGCCAGGACAACGTGTCAAAAACAAACTTCCGGTTTTCCTTCACTGCACATTTCACTTTATTACCTTTATATAGAGAATAATCCTGTTCGTGAAGATGTTTTGGTGAAAAGAAAACAATATAAAACTGAAAGTAAAGACTTCATGCATCATGGTGTCCTAATGCGTGTTCAAAAAACACAGTGAAGGTGTATAACTACACTGGAAATAGAGTAAACAGAGGTAATCTTACCCTTACAAAAACAATGATAGCTTTGTGGTTTTGGTATAAGCTCTTAAAGGTTATGCTAACACCGTGTCGGTCGTAGACAAGACATTCCTCTATCTCGGAAACGCGAATGTCAAAGGTGGCTGAAGCAGTCAGAGGGCCAGAGCTGGAGATCTGATGGGTTATTGGAAAACTGGTCGCCATTACTCCTTTAGTGTTGTGCTGAGGTTTCCAGAGCCGAGAGCCTGGCCCGGCCTATTTTTGGTGTTCTATTCAGGGGAGGAGGCCCATCCTGGGCGAGTACAGACACACAAGTAAACCCAAGTCAGATTTCCAGCTCACACAAGTACAGTACTGTATTCACATTGTGTTTACGTCCACACAGAACACTGAACCAGCTTGAGGTATCTAGAAACATCTTCAAGTATTTCAGAGAAACATTATGAAGAAAATATGTACACATTTTAATGTTTTAAATCATCATGATATTGTTTGTTTAAAAAAAACAAAAACCCCTCTCTGTAAGCAAAACGTTCCAATCTTTTTTTTGCCAACATGAGAATACTGACAGCTTTCTCCACAAATAAAAAACAGGACTCCTTATCGTCGGCTGAGGCGGGACTTCCTATTCAGCGTCGATACCGGAAGTATTTGCAAACTGCAAACAGAATCACGCAGAATGTCAACAACCTCCTTTGCGCCCTACTGTAGTGCACTTTCATGTGCCATTTCTGCACCCTATGCAGCGCACCACACCACCACCAGGTGTAATTTGTATCTCTGCCCGAAGTAGCGAGTTGACACCGTTAAGGTTGCTATTAGGTTGTTATTTAACCCGAGTGCTTACATTTTAATATAATATCCTTTATTTACTGACATTGTGTGCACGGATTATGAGGACACGGGACGGAGGTGCTCCAACCCGCCGCAGCTACTGGTGAGGAAATGGTTATGTTCATCGAGATTTGCTAACAAACTAGCCCACAGTATATCATAGCAACGTCTGGTGTTTCCCAGTTGTAACCTTAGCTCGCTGTGCTATCACAACAACATGAAACTGAGTTGGAAAAAGTCAGACACAATAACTCTCGCTTCCACCTGTATTACTCCTCAGATAAAGCCTGCAGGGGTTTTATACAACGGATAAAATTTACACAACTTTTATTTGAACCAGTAACTACATAGGTCGCCATGCACAATAATACTGTTTACATCAAGCCAAAGTGGAATCAAGTGTGTATTTCAGACTGACCCCTGAGCTCTGGAGCTCGAATCAGATGGAGCCGTGCACGTGGTCACTTTCAACACATCTCTCAATCTTTTCATATCCACAATTCATGTCAATTACAAGTCCAATTAAAGTTCACTAACTTCAGAGAAGACATTGAGAAGTGTATCGTTATAAAAATGTCCTGAAAATTATAAGTATTCCCACATTTCGTGACTCATGAGTATGAATATGGTGTTGACTCAGTCATGTGACCAAACAGCTTGATGCTGGTGGGGTTACAGGCGAGCCTGGTCCACCATGAAGAGCTTCCCATCGCACACAAACATTCACATCCACAGGGAAGCCAATTAGCCTGATGTGCATTTGTTTGTTTGTGGGAGGAAACTGGAGTACCCAGAGGAAACCCACACAAGCTTGGTTGCAACATGCAAACTCCATCCACATAGAAACGTCCTTGGAAGACAAGGGACTTGAACCCAAGACCTCCCTGATGTGAGGTGGATGCGCCAATCATGACACCATCCATACATACATTCAGCATGAGCTTTTTCTCGCAGACCGTTTTCTATCCACACTGATTGACAGTTCTGTGTCTTTAGTGACATGTTTATACTGTAGAACTATTGCTTTGCAATGTCAGTTACGCCTCTGTTTTCTTACTCATCACATTTACCAGAGTCTGGGTGAGTCATCTATATGGGCCATCTTCTTTCTACAAATGGCCTCCGCTTGAAGAAGAGACCGCAGACGCTGCGCAAGAAGAAGAAGAGGAGGAGCTGCTTTCTTCAGGGCCCGTGCATGCTCTGTTTCTTCATCCGTGGCAGCAGCAGTGACGGCTTCGAAGCCGAGTGTCAGACCGACCCCAGACTGGCCAAGCTGAGCTCACCTGAGGACTGTGCCAGGTTCCTTCTTTCGCCTGCCGAGTTGGCAGTGTGGGAGTGTCAGGGCCGGAGCCTGCTCTCCTCCGTGCCAGCCAGGCTCATCGCACCACCAGCGCTTTTTTGCGCCGATTACTCGGAGATGGTGTGCAAGCGCAAGAGCGGCGAGCCGCAGCCATTGGCTCCGTGCAAGCAAGCGCGCTGCTCTTCCCAGGACACGACAGAGAGTGAAGAGGATGAGAAGAATGCCAGCCAGGCCCTACTGCCCCAGCTCTGCCCACTGCCTTCCTCCTCTTCCTCCTCCTCCTCGTCTTCCTTCTCAGAGGAACAACAGAGCTCTGTTGTGGGACTTCAGGTGGACTCGGGTCATAACCTAAGCAATGACAAGACCCCTGATATCTCCTCCTCCTCCTCCTCCTGCCTTCTCACACTGGTCGAGGAGGGCAAGAACACCGAGCACATGGACACCTCCCGAATCAATCACCTGCCATCGTCCATACTACTCAAGGTCTGTACGGTGGGGTCAGTCGGGCTCGAGTGATTTTTATATGCTTGTGCCGCCCTTTATTATTTCCAGGTCTCTATAAAGTATGTATGAAAGGCTTAGTTTTGGTTAAAGTGGCTGGAGATTGTGGATTTTTAATTAATTAATTAATTAATTTTATTTTATGTTTCCCAATTTAGTCCCTAATTTATTCGTATCCAATTCCCACCCATCAGGTTTTACCTTCCCTATCACATGACCACCACCAGGGAGGGGGCGACAGCATGCACACGCCCCATCCGTGACATGCGATGCCAGCCACCCACCTCTTTTCAAACTGCGGCAGCATGCGTATTTGGGGGCGGGTGTAACACACTCGGAGGGAAGGTGCTAGCCGCCCCCTCGTACGAATGAGCTCCTAGACATCTCTGATTGGCCGGCGATTGCTGTGAGTGACTGGGAAGTGAGCATATGCCGTCCCTCTCATGAGGGTTCAGCTTCCATGGACTCACAGTCATGGATCGCTGCGACATTAAATCAGATACAAACTTCTGATCTCAGGGTTAAAAGTCACGCCCCTTGTGGATGTGCCACTCGGGAGCCCATGTACTAAATTCTAAATGAAGTCGAGTCGACACACCTTCAACGCCACATTGCTTAGCTTTGGCTCCGAACATGTCGTGTTCTGTAATGGACAAAATATTAAAAAATAAACAATGCAGATATAATTTTATTTTGCTTTTCTTTGCGTGTAGAATATATTGAAACTTTTCTCGAGTTTTACGTCTCTTGTGTATTTGCTTGTGCTGACAAGCCATCTGCATCCGTTACAGTTTCGAAATGAAATATAAAAAACCCACAAAAATCCGATTGCATGTGCTTCGTCCCGTGTAGGAGATACTTAAATAGCGTCATGTTCGGAGGATGTTGTGAAATTTAAAAGTCCCCGAGATGGATATAATTAATTATAATAAAATTATTTATTAAAATAAAAAAATAATTTTGTTATTTTGGAAGCAGATGTTCTGTTTAGTATCTGATCATTTGGATCAGCATATTAGCATCACATCTAATTTGCATAAATCAAGAATTTCAATTGACAGTTGTGTCGTATTGTCAACTTTCGTGTTGGAATAATCGGCATCTCTAGAAACTTTTATGACTAAAGTTATCAGGAGGATTTATTTTGCGCCCCGGCCTGACGTCATGAACCTTTTTTATTTTTTCCTGAACGACTGAATCCGGATCGGTCTTTGTTCTTTTGGACAGTGGTGCTGTGTGTTGTTTTTGATTTGTAAAGTAATGTTGTAGTAATGCTGGTCCTTCACATGGAGGACTGAAGGTTAGCACTGTCGGGATGTTCGAGGACACGTGAGTCCACTCACGTGTACAATACCACAAAAGAGTCCAAAAATGTCACGAGGGTGTGAAATAAAACCCGAAACAGAATGAAATTTACAAATCCTTTTTCGACTTGCACTGAATGGAATACAATTCAGAGACGCAATTAAGGTACAGACACATTATTATTATTATTATTATTATTTAATAAGTACACATTCATTCTGAATTGTAAACAACATATTCCACACTCGGGAAGTGTTTGGGAACTGAGGACACTAATTCTTAAAGTTGTGTGTTTGAGGTGTTTGTTTATTTATTTATTTATTTATTTATGTGCCTATATTAAATAATGAAAACAGAATTTAGAAAAATTTGAGCGACCCACAGGTAGCCAAAGCCTCGCTCTCTCTCTGTCTCTCTCTCTCTCTCTCTCTCTCTCTCTCTCTCTCTCTCTCTCTCTAAAAATGTCTTTTTTTTTTTTTTTTTTTTTTTCTTTAGGTTTTCTCTCACTTGTCAGTGAAGGAACGTTGTCTTGGTGCCTCTCTGGTCTGCAAGTATTGGCGAGACCTCTGTTTAGACTTTCAGTTCTGGAAGCAAA